>CM033636.1:12728193-12855693 GCA_019453435.1 Rhinogobius similis | reverse complement strand
CTACTCATTATGAGTTTATGTTTGGGACTTAGATTTCTGTTTTGAGGGGGTTTCAGGTTGTTTTTTGAGGTGTGTCCTAAACGTTTGATTTAATTAATTAATAATAATAATAATAATAATGATGATACTAATTATCATTATTATTATTATTATTATTTTTGTCTCACTCACATTTCTTTTTGTATATTGAAGCTCTACTTGGCACCTTGTTAAGATCCAACTATGAAAATGTGACTGTTTGTGAAAATTTGTTGACTCAAAAAGAATGAATGGAATGAACTGCATGGACCCTCAGATGTCACTACTGTGCCTGGAATATTCCCACAATATGGCATTAAGTGGAGACAAGCAGGTGCTACAGGACAGGTCTGTGAAGAGGCGAGCCACAGTTAATATAACAAGGTAAACACCAGGCTGTAACTGAATTATTGCAAGATATAAGTTTAATGCCACAGATGAAGATTTTAGACAAAGCAACAACACCTCCATGGAGACAAGCAGGGGGTACTTTGTATTTATATGTTTTAATTGAATACATCAGTTTACTTGATTCAGTTGTCCCTTCACACTGAGCTATTACCCGTGCTTCCATCCTCAGATCGTGACCTGGGACCTCAGTCAGGAGAGTCACTAGGGTCATGTTTTGACGAGTGCAGAGTATCACAGAGCATTATTCAGGTCTTTCATGTTCACACCATATCCAAGACTTTGTGGCGTTAAACCTGTGGTGTGCTCTTCCTCATCACTCTCACCTCTAGACTTGTCTCCATGTAGATTCTATTTTCAGCTGCTTGCATCAGATCACTCTCAAACAAGTGAGCACCATTAACTTGCTACTCTGCTCTCAATTCTCAAACTGTAAGTGGGCACAAAAAGAGTAGTGATAACGTTCACTGATCCCAGGTTGAACATGTGCATCTCTGAGAGCATTGGAGCTGAGGCCTTTGAACAGGTTTGAATGAACAAAACAACTGCAGTGTTTTCACAGATCTTTCACTGGATTTGGTGTTAGCATGCCATCTGGTGGCAGCAGGGGGAATTACCATTAAAAAAGTTATTTTAGCTGGTATGCTAACGTAAGCACGCAGTTGTAATGATGTATGTAATGATTTCTGGCAGAAAATTAATTGATTTGTGAGGCTCGGTGGAAGGAGATGATGAATGAAGCTATTCAACTCCAACTTAGTTTGTGATGAGGGAACAGTGTTATTGTGAGGGATACTTCTGTGCATGCTCCTCTAAGGCTATTTTTGAATATTATATTTGAATGTTGTCCCCGTATTGCTCTTTGTCCACTTATGTAAAATTAGGTTCCTGTGGTTCTCCAAAGAACATATTTGTCATGCCTGGTCTCTATCACGATGCCACCATCATGGACCTTGGACCCCTAGCGGATGGACTTTCCTCCTAGTTGGTTATTCACCCTGAGGTTCTCTAGCGGTTCAGCTAGCTGTTAGCCTTGGTAGCGCGAGAGAGATGGACCACAAAGTGAGTCTGGGTGGGGTTTTCCAGCTGGCCCTGTGGAGAGATGGCTGTGGATGCCCCTGTGTGTGGGCTGATGGTCTCCTGGTTCCATGGGGGGTGGCCTTCTTCTGAGGAGGAGGCTTGTTGTGTGAGGTCTGGAGTTTGGAGCTGAGGTGACTGACGTTCTGGGATTACATTGCATTACCTGCCTGGATCCTGATGTCCAGAGACCAGAGCCAACCGTGTGACAGGGGAGCCGAACCCAGTGCCTTCCTCTGGGAGCCAAGGCGTTTGCATGGCTGTCCCTGATGGGGTCCTGTCTTGGCGTGCCTGCCCGGTTCCTGATATTCCCAGGTTCCTGTGCAGCATGTGGTGGCCCTGATGCCTTCGTCTCCCTGGCCCTGTGCTGCTGTGTGTCCTCCTGCTGTGTCCAGGCCTGGACAGTCGTCGTTTCCGAGCGCCAGTACCAGTTTTTTCAGCTGGACTTCATTTGGACTGTTTCTATTTGCTGTGTGTTTGCTGTGTGTTTTGGAGTGTTGATTGTTGCAGGTTCTTCTGCACTGTCATAGGTGTTATAGAAATTAGGACATTTCTTACTCGAGGGGGGTATTATAGGAAGGGGTAATTCTGTGCATACGCCTGGCTAGATATCTGAATGTTGTCCCAGTATCTCTCTCTGCCTCCTTGAATATAATGAGTCACATGCTGTTCCTGTGGTTCTTCAAAAAGCATAAAAAAGTAAATTTTGCATCAGAGTGTTGAAAGCATCCTCAGCTTTTCAATAATGTCTGGTGTGGTAAGTTGGACTCACACTCTGAACTGAACGTCCCTTTTGTTGGGCTGTTGTTTGTCGTAGTGTTTTTTCTGTTTGTGACACAGCTGATGTGAGCGCCGTGTCAATGCTGCGCCAAAAATTGTTTGTGGCAATTAAGCTTCTGATTAACATAATTAAACATGGTATGTGTTTTTCTGTTAAAATCCAAGTGTTTAACATGGCCTCACTGGTGCATGCACTGGTTCTGAAAATGCCTCCTCTTCCTCCTTTTCCCTCCCCCTCTCTGTCCTTTGCCCCCTTCTCGCGCCCTCCCTCCCCTTTCTCCCCCCACGGACAGGTGAGAGCCTAAAAGAGCTCATTTAGCGCCGTCTCTGCAATAGGCTCGTCCCAGGCTCGTCTCAGGCTAACGCGCTAACAGAAGGCCTGCATTAATCTCCGCTCGTGGCATGTGCATTGTTCTGGAGCCCTCCCTCGCCCCTCCCACGCAGTCACAGGTCCCACAGCACCCATGGGAGCCCAGCGGCGCACACTCATTTATCACCACTGCAGGTAGAGAGAGAGGGAGACAAAAGCAGGTGAAGAGAGGAGCGGCTGATGAATGGAACACACCGGACTTTGGAAAGACCCGTGTGCAGGCGGCCTCTTAAAAAAGTGCTTAGGTAATAACTCACATGCTATATTTAATTCCTTATGTGGGGTACGTCATGGAAGTGTGGGTTCAGAACTAAAAAGCAGACAAGGGACCTGTTCTGGAGGTTTAATACTCACATAGCAAGGATATTTCACATTTTATCACTTGAACATAGAACTTATTTTCAACACCTTCACTTTTTGTTTGTTTATTTGTTTGTTTGTTCTTGGTGTGACACTCTGTGACATAAGGGCCTATATTATGTAATTTAATTTTTGTTTGACCTGTTAACTTTTTGTTTGACTTTTACAGTTATAGTGATCATGTTTAGACGACAGAAAACGAGTCTAGTGATGATTTAAGAACTTAAAACAGCAGAAGATTCTGGGATAAGTGATGTCTAAAATCAGAAAAAAATGTTCAGCAGTGTTTTTGACGGTCTCACCTTAAGTGATTAAACTACAGATGAGGTTTCAAATTGATACTGTATTTTTTAATGCTATTCTAAAAGGATATTTTCCTACTCCCCTGCAGCGCCTTAAACCTTTACAGTGTTGTATCTCATTAAAAACAGAGCGGTGTTTCCTCCTGCAGGTTCAGTCAGATCCTGCAGAGTCCAAACGCCTGCTGCGCTTTCTCCTCAAGTGCACGGGCTTTTCACAAATACTTGTTTCTAGCTCAGAAAAAAGAACTTAGGCTTAGTGCTTTTTATAAACCCCATGCACCAGAAGCAGATGCTCCAGGCCTGGGACTGGATCAGAGCTGGAGAAGGGTCCAGCTGCAGACCCTGAAGGCTCTGACCCAAAGACCAGATCTGGAGGAGGTCCTGGTCCTGATCAAGATCCTGGCTCAGGTCCTGTTTGGCATCCATGAGCTCTGTACCAGAGTCCAGCTGGCTCCTCCTGACTCCTCCTGGCCCCTCCTGGCTCCTCCTGACTCCTCCTGACTCCTCCTGGCTCCTCCTGACTCCTCCTGGCTCCTCCTGACTCCTCCTGACTCCTCCTGACTCCTCCTGGCTCCTCCTGACCCCTCCTGACTCCTCCTGACTCCTCCTGGCTCCTCCTGACTGAGCTCCTGGCCCCTCCTGACCCCTCCTGACTCCTCCTGGCTCCTCCCGACTCCTCCTGGCCCCTCCTGGCTCCTCCCGACTCCTCCTGGCCCCTCCTAGCTCCTCCTGACTCCTCCCGACTCCTCCCAGCTCCTCCTGACTCCTCCCGACTCCTCCCGACTCCTCCTGGCTTCTCCTGACTCCTCCTGGCCCCTCCTGACCCCTCCTGGCCCCTCCTGACTCCTCCTGACTCAGATCTGAAGAGTTCATCTTGGTACGTCACATTCAAGAGGAAAATGTGTCACGGCCCCATCCTGACTTTAATTTAACTGACAACCTTCAACTCACACACACTCTATGACACACACACACACACTCTATGACACACACACTCTATGACACACACACACACACTCTATGACACACACACACTCTATGACACACACACACACACTCTATGACACACACACACACACACACACACTCTATGACACACACACACACACACACACACACACACACACACACACACACACACACACACACACACACACACACACACACACACACACACACACACACACACACACACACACACACACACACACACACACACACACACACACACACACACACACACACACACACACACACACACACACACACACACACACACACACACACACACACACACACACACACACACACACACACACACACACACACACACACACACACACACACACACACACACACACACACACACACACACACACACACACACACACACACACACACACACACACACACACACACACACACACACACACACACACACACACACACACACACACACACACATTCTTGTAAAGTAAGTCTAATGGGGACCTACAGAAAAACTGTTACAAATGGGGACCCCACTTTTCTGAAGTAAACAGAGGCACCAAAACCACTCTCCAATTTTTTTTGGGTCCTAGGAGCCCAGAAAAAAAAAGTGAACCAAAATGTCCAAAGTTTTCTTCTTTGAGATTTTGTCTTGTCGTTGGTGATTTTTGGGGACATGCCCATTATGTAGTACCAGGTACAACCACCAGATGGCGATAGTAATTTTTGAGCTTTACACATATATACATATATTTTCACATTAATTATTTCTTTTTTTTTTACCCTTATGCTTTTTTACTAATGTCTTTCATTGTAGGCACTAATATGATCTCTGACGGCAGCAGGTTTATACACAGACTTTTGTGTAGAAGCCACAGGAAGAAGTTAGTTTTAACCAGTGGAGCCTTGACATCGAAAACATATATATGTCATCGAAAAAAACTCATATGACATCTGTATTATTCGCATTTGTTTGTACACTAAATAAATATACTGGTAAGTGTGCTTTGTTTAGTTTAACCCAATTGTTAGTGATTTGATGCATCTTATGGGTCTCATTCCACTTTCTTCTGAACAAAATGTAGGAGGGACTGGCTGGTCAGACAAAGAAACAGGAAATGTCCATCAAATTTCTAAATTTATTTGAAACAATTGTAACATTTGAAGTTTGAGACAATATATAGCCCAATCAATTATTGAACAGAGCTTTTGCAACTAAAACATTAAGAGTAACATTTTCAATTATAAATATAAAATCAAAATGTTTAAAGCCTCTAATATGTTAAGAAAACTTGAGCATTTTAACTTAAGTAAATTATGTTTAATAGTGCTTCAAGTGTCAAAATAAAATAAATAATGTACCAACAATAAAAAAAAGCTTCACTTTATGTTCTATAACAGTTGTCCAACCGTCAGGGGGTACTTGGAATGATTTTTGATTTAAAATGTAAGTACTTTTGTCTTATTAATCTTTCTGTACGATAATTCTGGCATGAACAACATTAAAACAAGATAATAGTTTACTAATACATTGCCAAATAAAAGTTATTTAATTACTAAACAAACACTGGTACACAATAGGGGATACGAACAATCTGAGAAAACATTTGAGTAAAACAAAAGAGTGAGAACAACTGCTGAATAACATCTGAAGTATCATAGAACTCCTGACTTAATAACTACTTGATAATGTGGTTGTACCACACATTATTCCTTTACATTTTTCCTCTACTTTTGTTACTCCTACACCCAAGGAGGAAAAAAAACCCAAAACAATTTAGACTAGAGAAAACTTTTTTTTTAGCTTAACATTTATCGTAATAATTGTGTTAACCATGTTGTGTTTGGGGGCTTTTTAAAGTACCTTACATTATGACCCAAGTACCATTTTTATCGTTTACAACTTTCTCGTCTCAAAGCATCAATTCTATTTTTGACATAAATTTGACTCCTGCCATGTCCTTGTTTCAAGTGCTCCAGAAGACATGTCGATACATTGGGTGCACTGCGCCTTACCGGGACACGCCCAGACTGGATGTAATCCATGAGGGTATTCTCTACAGCTTTTACTTCCTGCTCAGTCCACAGCCTTTTATGTCCTTTAGATCCTGAATAATATGCATAAACATGGCACATTAAGATAATATGCAAATATCTTGTACTTGTGGAAAGGGTTTTAGTGGTAGTGAACAGAAAATGTGCACAATAACTCAGCACTCACCTGGTTGGGTGTTATCTGATGAATGCTCAGGTCTCCTCTGAGATAGTTCTATGGGTATACATTTCAGCAAATTAAAATGTACAATATATAATCCAGTGTTTTTAATCATCACAATATACCCCTGTCTCTGTCTACCCCCCTTTCACCTGAACATTCAAAATACCTGGAGAAATGGAAGACACTTCAGACAGTTGAGCGTTCTGCGCTAAAGTGTGATTCTCCCCAGATGCTTTTGATGAAAGCTTGGGTCTTTTCCGAGTTGGTTCTATAAGAAAAAAAAATGAATATATCAATTACTACAAAACAAATCTGTCTCGATTCTCTCCCCTTTCACCTGAACATTCAAAATACCTGAAGACGTGGAAGACAATTGAGTGTTCTGCGTTGAAGTGTGATTCTCCCCAGATGCTTTTGATGAAGGCTTGGGTCTTTTCCGAGTTGGTTCTATAGGAAAAAATGACTATATTAATTTCTACAAAACAAATCTGTCTCTCCTATCCTGTCTCCAGCTCTCACGTGTCCATTCCCCTCCTCTCCTCTTGTTAGTTGTTCAAATACCTTGAGATGTTGAAGATGACACCGTTTCTGAGATCGGATCAGCTTCATCGTCTGATGCATCTGTGTCTTCCATAACTTTTTCTAAGAACACAAATACACATGATACATGAACAAGAAATAACAACTACAATAAATTATGAAACTGAAATGTACCTTGTGGATCAATGCTGATTTGGTCCAGATTCATGCCTTTGTACTTAGAGAGCTGTCCTTGCTCTAGTGCCATCAGGACCTTGCTTATCTTCGCTAGCTGCAGCGTCCCTTCAGGCAGCCTGTAGTACTGCCGATGCACTCTGATGTCGTGGCCCAGGAAGTTGGCCAAGTCATCCATTTCATTGTCCTTTAAATTAAGGACTTTGGACATGGTGGCCACGTGCTTTCGGAGTTTAGTTGAAGACAAGGCTGTGGGGTTGCTGGCACCACAACTTTTAGCGATGTGTCTTATGACGTCAGATCCTCTGTAAAAACTGTGTGCTTGGGGTCGAGCGAACATAAAGGGATTTTCCTCCAACACGTCACACTTGAGCCGTGCGTTAACAAGTAACTCCATAGACCTCAGCATGTTTGGAGTGAGCAGTATAGGGACCTTTCTTCCACGTTTGCCTCGAATTTCTATTCGTTGAAAGTGTTTACAAAGTTTCTTTTCAAGTTCTGACAAGGCCAACTCAACATCAGAATTAGAGGAAGCAGTATCTCTGAGAACAAAGGCATTAAGACTCATTTTTGAGACTTCTCCCTCCCTCCTACGATTGAACAGGATGACTTCACAAAGAGTCATCTTAGCCAGTTCTGCCCAGCAGTTTTATTTGGCTTTTCCTCCAGTTTTGTCCACAGCTCAGTCCTTTGCGTGTCAAGATGCTGGTGCATTTTTTCGAATGTCTTCAGCAACAGGCAACAGTAACGGAGCATTCCATTTGGCTTCTTGCAGGTTGCGGAGGGCCTGGGAAGAAACACACTCACTCCATTTAGTTTCATATAGTTTTTGAACGTCCGGGCATTGTTCACTATTGTTTCATTCCCAGTCATCATTGCTTCACATTCCATTATACATGCAACTTTTTTTAGGTTATGACCTAATTTGAGCGGTAATGTTGGTGTCATGAAAGTGCTTGTCTCTTCATTTTGGCCAGCTACATTTCTAACAGCTGTGATAACATGTGGGAAATTGGCTGGTAAAATAAAATCTGACAGTGTCCTCAAGGTTCCTTGCTTTGTCCTTGGAGAACTACCCTCGCTGTTTCGCGCATCTTTTGACGTATATATTCATGCTGTGTTTTATCATGACCATTTTTATTGAAAAGATACTCCCCTAATTTAATGATGTACTTTTCTGTGCGTACTACTTTTGCAATGTCATCATTGCGCATGTCTTGTAGCATTTTCCAAAAATTTGCATTAACATTGTCTGGAACAGGATCAGCATATTTGCATATAGCTAGAACTCTTGAAGTGCCCTCTTCAAACCTTTGACGTTCTGATTTAAATAACACCTTCTCATGTGCCTCCATAAAGATTTTCTCTTATAGTATCCTTCACAGTTGACACAATGCACAAAGTCACCTGCTGTAGCACGTTGACATGGCTGTCTTCTTGGCACCACTGTGCCTTTCCCCTGTTTGATTACTTTATTATTATGAGCACGATTCCCTTTATTTAAAATTAAGGTGAGCTGCATTTTTCGTTCTCGTGAACCACTAGGACAGGAGAAGGCCTTGTCTACTTCAGGTTCATCAATATGCAGAGATTTCAAATGGCGGGCCATTTTGCGGACAGGTTTTGAGCAATAAAGACAATACAACTGCTTGTTATAGAGTCTTTTGCCATTTTTTTGTCTCACCATTGTTTTAACATTTACTTCTAATAGATTAGCGTCAAGGGTAGGTTGTGTAGACTGGGCTCTACTGTGCTGTTTCTTTGGTATATTAGTTTTCTTGTGTCTCCTCTTTTTCTTAACCTTCCCATGTTGTGATCGTTGAGTGGATGATTTGTTTGCGTCTTCGCTGTCTGTGCTGTCCTCGCTGTCCTTGTTGTCAGTGGTGTCCATCACAGTCTCATCTGGGACATATTCATCTTCACAGTCCTCAGAGGTAAACATGTCATCAGGATTTCTGTTTAGCTGAAAAAGAGATGTAGCCAATTTAGTCAACAGAACGTGGACAGAACATGGACTGAACGTGGACTGAACCATGACAACGTGGACAGAACGTGGATAGAAAGTCAACTGAAAGTGGACTGAACCATGACAACATGGACAGAACCATGGACAGAACCATGACTGAACATGGACTGAACATGGACTGAACATGGACTGAACATGGACTGAACATGGACTGAACATGGACTGAACATGGACTGAACATGGACTGAACCTGGACTGAACATGGATCAGGACACCTGAAAGTCGACTGAAAGTGGCCTGAAAGTGGACTGAACCTGGACAGAGCCATGACAGAAGGTGGACAGAAAATCGACAGAACGTGGACAAAACAATGACAGAAAGTGCACAGAACGTGGACAGAACTATGACTGAACGTGGACTGAACGTGGACTGAACCATGACTGAACCATGACTGAACCATGACTGAACCATGACTGAACATGGACAGAACGTGGACTGAACCATGACAGAACGTGGACTGAACCATGACTGAACCATGACTGAACCATGACAGAACGTGGACAGAACGTGGACTGAACCATGACTGAACCATGACTGAACCATGACTGAACCATGACTGAATGGACAGAACGTGGACTGAACCATGACAGAACGACTGAACCATGACTGAACATGGACAGAAGCGTGACTGAACAGACAGACGTGACTGAACCATGACTGAACATGGACAGAACGCGATCGAACTACGACTGAACATGGACAGAACGTGGAATGAACCATGACTGAACATGGACAGAACGTGGACAGAACGTGGACTGAACCATGACTGAACATGGACAGAACGTGGACTGAACCATGACTGAACCATGACTGAACGTGGACTGAACCATGACTGAACATGGACAGAACGTGGACTGAACCATGACAGAACGTGGACTGAACCATGACAGAACGTGGACTGAACCATGACTGAACATGGACAGAACGTGGACAGAACGTGGACTGAACCATGGCTGAACGTGGAACTGAACCATGACAGAACATTGACTGAACGTTGACAGAACTATGACTGAACGTGGTCTGAACGTGGACTGAACTATGACTGAACGTGGACTGAACGTGGCCTGAACATGGACAGAAAGTCGACTGACCCTGGACTGAACGCAGGAATGTAGAGTCATGTTTAACGGTGCTTAGCACTAGTTTGTATACAAATTCAACACTTACCTCTGGTGCCGTACATAATTCAGCATCTGGGGTCAGTTGTGTGGATGGAGACTTTGGTGCGTTTGTTTCTTTGAGTCTCATCTTTTTCTTCCCCTTCCCCTTTTGTGATCGTTTCTGTTCGATGAAAGACGAGGACACCTCTGAATCAGTGCTGTCCATCACAGTCTCATCTGGGACATATTCATCTTCACAGTCCTCAGAGGTAAACATGTCCTCAGGATTTCTGTTTAGCTGAAAAAGAAATGTAGCCAATTTAGTCAACAGAACGTGGACAGAACATGGACTGAACGTGGACAGAAAGTCGACTGACCCTGGACTGAACGCAGGAATGTAGAGTCATGTTTAACGGTGCTTAGCACTAGTTTATATACAAACTCAACACTTACCTCTAGTGCCGTACATAATTCAGCATCTGGGGTCAGTTGTGTGGACAGAGACTTCTTTGGTACTTTTGTTTCTTTGAGTCTCCTCTTTTTTTTCACCTTCCCCTTTTGTAATCGCTTCTGTTGGATGAAAGAGGACACCTCTGAATCAGTGCTGTCCATCACAGTCTCATCTGGGACATATTCATTGGTCTTGGAGGTAAACATGTCCTCAGGATTTCTGTTTAGCTGAAAAAGAGACGTAGCCAATTTAGTCAACAGAATGTGGACTAAACCATGACTGAAAGTGGACTGAACCATGACAACATGGACAGAACCATGGACAGAACCGTGGACAGAACCATGGACAGAACCATGACTGAACATGGACACAAAAGTCGACTGAAAGTGGCCTGAAAGTGGACTGAACCTGGACAGAGCCATGACAGAAGGTGGACAGAAAATCGACAGAACGTGGACAAAACAATGGCAGAAAGTGCACAGAACGTGGACTGAACACAGGAATGTAGAGTCATGTTTAACGGTGCTTAGCACTAGTTTGTATACAAACTCAACACTTACCTCTGGTGCCGTACATAATTCAGCATCTGGGGTCCGTTGTGTGGATGGAGACTTCTTTGTTACTTTTGTTTCTTTGAGTCTCCTCTTTTTCTTAACCTTCCTTTTTTGTGATCTCTTCTGTTGGATGGATGATTCAGAGGCGCCCTCGCTGTCTGTGGTGTTTGGAATGTACTTCGTTTCCAGAATTGACAAATCTTCAAGAATTGTCTTGTTCAGCTTTAAGAGGAGAATTAGCCATTAGAACAATCAAGAAATGGACACTAGTAAACATATTTCACAGATTTTAAACTACTATTTCTTGTGCAAAGTACTTTCACAATTTAGTAGTAATTTTACTAACTCCTAACCTTTGTCTTCAGCACCTGGCCCTACTTTCACAATTTAGTAAGGCCAGGGGCTGAAGACAAAGAACATATGAGCCAAATGTAAGCTGGACGTGGAACTATTTTCAGCCTTGATGGGTTCTTTCATTTGAAATTATTAATGGAATGTTGTGTAACATGTTACTTAACATACAATGATGCTTTCTGTCCTTTTGAGCTCAGGAACATGGTCTTCTTTCTAAAAATACATATTCCAAAAAATACATAATATACACATATATACAAACATACTTATATAATACACATAAATTATATATAAATAAATGCATATAGTTGATTGTCTTCTAAAGCCATTTTAACAATATTGTGCACAAAGATACTTACAATCTTGAGGCAATCAAGATCAAGTAATTTCAGAGTTCTCTCTCGCTCACTGTGTGTTGTGTTTATGAGTAACTTGTCGTATCTGCTCTCACAGACATCATGATGTCTTCTTAAAGTCTGCAGACGACGTAAAAATCTAACTTGTGACTATAACACAAAAATTTAAGTGTACATCATGTTGTGCAACCAAATACTGAATTTCCATACGCAGTATGTGTGACATGAGACTAAAGGCTAAAAAGTAAACTAAACTAAATTATACAGAGTAAACAACTAATTAAGTGCTTTATTACAGATAAAAGACATCTTACCTCAGATTTCTCATGTTCCACCTTCACCTCAAACTCTGATTCCAACCCAGACATCACTGTAAAAAATAATAAAGCTACGTCATCTGCTTGCTGAGTCTGCACAGAACTTCTCTAAACTTTGACACCTCACGCCCAGCCCCTAAGTAAAGCTCATCTAGGACGGGGAGCCTTGGCCTTAACTTTGAATAGCACCTCCCATCTCACAGAGGAATGTACTTTGAAAAGAGGCTATTGATTAAATAGTACTAATCTGGTTATTTGAAATCTGGAATGTGAGACAGGTTATATTTCATACCGTGGTGACACATCTTGCCCAGTTGCCGTCGTTCTCTCTTCCCAGTACATGAACATATACACAGTACATGGATCTGTAGCTTCTTACCGCAATGCCTCGTGTTGCACGTGTTCAATGCTAGTTAACTTAAGTTACTGCTATTTTAGTCGTACGACCAAATGAAAAAAATTCCACCAGTGCTGTGCGCAGTCTAACTTAAATGCATTTTTCTTAATCACATACTTTGACCATGTAATTTAAGATTAATTAAAAACAAGCGAGGCCACATGTCTTGTCATGCTAATGAACGATTAGCTTAGCTTAGCTTATCTTAGCCACCAATGTAAACGGCTATCTACGTTAATACATCCATGAATGCAACCCATTAACTTAATTTTTCTGATGACTAACGCCATCTAATCTCACAAATTTATATTTCCTTCGTACAAAAATGGTTTAGGAAAAAAAAGAGCTGTTGCGTTAAGTGTTTTAGCAGAGAAAATACAGAAAAAAACCTGGTACAGTGCTACAGTAGTTAGACTGTTTGAGGAAAAAGCACGTCGCATATATTAACATTGCAAACTAAAAATTTAGTTTATGCTCAAAAAGACTTACCAGTTGTGGACTGTTGACCACATGTGCTTCATGTCCCTTGTGCAGGTGAGTGTTCAGTGGGAGTGGGCCTGACCGTGGGACTCACTGTAGCTCCTCCTCCAGCCTCACACCACTCAAAATGGCGGCAGGATTTCCCAAGTAAACAACTAATTAAAAGCCAGTTTAAGAGAGAATAGTATAATTACAAAGCAACTGCAGCACGACTAATAATAATATAATACGTTTTATTTTATTTTCAGGTCACTCAAAGACGCTTTACTGTAATAAAAACAGACAATTTAAAGAAAGTAAATTGTAATTAATAGCAAATACATATGCTGACTTATTAAGATTTCAGATTTTTAAGATTTTAAAGACACAACAGAGGATAGCCAGCTATGTGGTTAGTGACCATGAAACACAGGAAACACACTATTTAAATTACATGACTTAAGTCTATATGACTTTTTTTTTCTAATTATGTGGAGGAATTTTGACAAATTAAAGTTTGATATGACAGGGAGTAGAGCTGAGTTCTAAAACAGAATTCCTCTGTGATGTCATCAATCAGCAATGTGCCATATAGGTGCCAATACAGGGATAAGTGTTTCTGACAGTTTAAACGATTATTCAATAAAAATAAAGATGTGGAAAGTCACTTACAAGTGAATGCATAAATGCAATATTTTTGTACATACGCATGCTTTATAAATAAGACCCCAGTTTTGTTTATCACAGTGGAGACAGACCACCATTTTGTAATCTGTAGTGCTCAAAACTGATGCAGACATAGACATTGTGAGGACCTTAAAAGTCTGGATGTGTGTATCACACTGGAGTCAGAACACCATTTTGGTAATCTGTTGTGCTCCAAACCATTACAGACATAGACGTTGTGAGGACTTTAAAGTCTGAATGTGTGTATCACCATTTTGTAATCTGCTGTACTGTAAACCGTTCCAGAGATAGACATTGTGAGGACCTTAAAAGTCTGGATGTGTGTATCACACTGGAGTCAGAACACCATTTTGGTAATCTGTTGTGCTCCAAACCATTACAGACATAGACGTTGTGAGGACTTTAAAAGTCTGAATGTGTGTATCACCATTTTGTAATCTGCTGTACTGTAAACCGTTCCAGAGATAGACATTGTGAGGACCTTAAAAGTCTGGATCTGTGTATCACACTGGAGTCAGAACACCATTTTGGTAATCTGTTGTGCTCCAAACCATTACAGACATAGACGTTGTGAGGACCTCAAAAGTCTGGATGTGTGTATCACCATTTTGTAATCTGCTGTACTGTAAACTGTTCAAGAGATAGACATTGTGAGGACCTTAAAGTCTGGATGTGTGTATCACATTGAAGTCAGTTGTTTTCTGCTCAGACTCGTAGACAAAGGCGTGTGAAGATCCCAAATTCTAATCTGAGTTTCACAATGGAATGAGGCCAACAACAGACAGCTTTACATTAATTTACAGCATAGTTAAGTGTGACATCATGGGTTCCACTGACACAATCAGCAGAAACCTCCTGATTAATTAAAGAAAACGTGTTCACGCTTAATATCAAAGGGTGGAACTATTAGCATTTTGAATTTTATTTTTAGCTCCAGATTAAAAAAATTACAAAAATGTATAATTTTACCTACGTCTAAAATGATCTCTAGAGGAAAACCAGACTTAACCGATTACTTTTATACAGTTCTGAATTTTAAAGCCAAACTATATAGATGTTTATATTAAAGAGGGCATTAAAAATGTAGATGTTTTTTCTACACGTTCTGCAGACATTCTTGTTAATTATTGCTGATCATCAAACCTATACTGTAGTTTACATTAACAGCATTATTTAATATGGTGGTGGCATATTTGTCATGTGACTCATAAAGAACAATTGGATAAACACACATGAAACGTACTGTTTATATTTGTCACTATATTTATTTGACATGTTTGTATCAATAAATTAAAAATCATGGCTTATGTTAGCTATTATTGAATCTAGTTTTGCGGTCTATAAAAATTGTCATCCTTGTTTTGGCCACCTTAAACTGTCTGCACACTACAGGAGTTTGGGCACGATTTTTCCCCTCCATGAATTAATGGGGGGCGTGGCCTGAGCAGCAATTCTTGTAAGAGATTATTAGTTGTGGCTCTGGGCTCTCCTCATGTCTGTGGGTCAGTGCGGCTCTATTTATCAAATCTCAACATGTTACACCAGGATCTATCCAGCAGCCAGTGCAGCATCAGCTGCAGCTGCACTGCTCCATTTACAGTTAAACAGGGAACATCGTCCACGGTCGTCCTACTTAGTCTTTAGTTCTTTATCATTTCAAAACTAACTCTAGGACTCAAGTGTTGCCTCTATCTGTCTGTATTTGTCTCTCTCTCTGTCTCTCTCACTCTCTCTGTCTTTCTCTCACTCTCTCTCGCACTCTCTCTCTCTCTCTGTCGCACTCTCAATGTCACCCTTTCTCTCTCTATCTCTCTCGCACTCTCTTTCTCTGTCTCTTTCTCTCACTCCCTCTCTGTTTCTCTCTTCTCTCTGTCACCCTCTCTTTCTCTCTCTGTCTCACTCTCAATGTCACCCTTTCTCTCTCTGTCGCTCTCACTCTCTCTCACTCTCTCTGTCTCTTTCTCTCACTCTCTCTCTGTCTCACTCTTCTCTGTCACCCTCTCTTTCTCTCTCTGTCGCTCTCACTCTCTCTCTCTCTGTCTCTCTCTGTCTCTCTCTGTCTCTCTCTCTCTCTGTCTCTCTCTTCTCTCTGTCTCTCTCTCTGTCTCTCTCTTCTCTCTGTCACCCTCTCTTTGTCTCTCTGTCCCTCTCCTTCTCTGTGTCTCTCTGTCTCTCTCTGTCTCCCTTGGTCTTTGTCCTTAAGACTTACTTAAAATCGTGTGGTAATTAAAAACTACTTTATTAAGCGTTGTAGCTTGTAGCTGTTAGATGTAGGCCTAAGCCTAATGTTTGTGGCGACACAACAGTTTAAGTCGCTACATAATTACTTACTCTTCCTGAATCTACATAATATTATTAATACAATACTTAAGTAAAAACTTTGTAAGTAACATGTCAAAATATATAATAATTTAATACATTTCATATTTAATTTAATCATTGTTTTTTAAATCTATACTCAGTGAGGGTAAAAATGCGAGAGTTGAAGAATATAGTAAAATAAACTGCAGTACCAACAGAATCCATGTGGGGGCACTGTCCCGTGGGGACCTGATGATACACACTACAAGAACAGGGTGTCTTATGAGGACTGCAGTACCTCAGTGTATCCACTAGGTTCGCATGCACACACACAAAGTCTGGTTAAGGACTTTCTGGGGACTTTTTAGAAAAGGGTGGGGACATACTTTGGGCTGTTTCCAGTCGTTTAAAAGCATTGTGCCTCTGGGGACCTCAAATGAGGTCCTCACAAGGTTTTAGGTCCCCACATGACTGTGTGTAAACAAACGCATGTCCCCACATGTGATGCTTTACAAACACACACACACACACACACACACACACACACACACACACACACATTTATAATATATATAATTATCTAAATACATTATTTAGATCTTAGACTTAAATAAAGTCTAGACATTTCATGTTGAATCTGTGACACATGTTTCAGGTAAATCTTGGATACACGACCAAACACAGGTTTAATGGATTAAGGGCCCTTCCTACACTCATAGAACTATAGTTACACAGGTAACCGACGCATATGATTGTCAGATGGAGCTGGTGGTGATGGTCTGGTGTCTACACATGCTCTGTAATAGTTTGGTGACAATGTTTGGTCCAATTAACTAGTTTTTGCGCTCACACTGGAGTTTTGGTTTTCACGGAGCACATGCGGCTCACACGTGATCTCTGCGCGTGTTTGGTTTGTTCTGCGGCGCAGAGCAAAGCTGGACCGCTCTCCGCTGCTCCGCGTTCGTAAACATCAGCCGCTGAGATTTCTACTTGAGGATTTATGGATTATATGTGTAAAATGATCTGCGTGACTACAGCTTTTCCCCTGTGCCTTCTTCCTTCGCTCGTGTAAAGCCTCCTGCGTGATCTAAAAGCATCAGTTTGTGAGTAATGTCAATTTGATGATGATTAATCGCATAACGCGTTAATGCTTGCTGTATCTCTTCCTTTGGCCACCTTATTGTCTCTGCACAGAACGTCAGTTCGGCTGTTTACGTTTAAATTGTTAGGCATTAGCGTAAGCATTGAGACACAAACACGTCCCTTTATAAACACACTAGTGTCCTTTGGTGAAGTACTTGCTTGTTTTGTAAAGTCTTTAACATGTTTCAGAGATATCCAGCACAACTCACTGTTCACTGCAGGATCGGTTAGGATTTATTCATTTTAGTTTGACTGGACAAAAACCCCATAGAAATGAACTAGACAGGAAGTACTGAGCTAGCCATTTAAAAAATAAACAGACCAACTGCCACCTAGTGCACAAAGTCAATTATGCTCGCAGGGTATCTGATTACTGGCAGGACGTTGTTGTTTATCAACCCGGACTTGTTCTTCACATTGAGCTGGCTTCTTAGGACTTGCCTTACTCGCTGTAGGTTTTTGGCTGTTGCTGCTTTTCTTGTTGCCTCTTCGAGGTTGCCATTTGCCTGTGGTGTTCCAAGGTGTTTGTACCCATCCTCAATGTCTGCTATTGTTCCTTTTGGGAGTGACACCCCATCTGTGTGGACTACCTTCCCTCTCTTTGTTACCACCTGACTGCCCGAATGACCTGATCCTGATATCAGTGCTGTAGATCCTGGTCGTGAGGATCAGTGAGTCGATGTCTCGCTCACTCTTGGCATACAGCTTGATGTCATCCATGTAGAGGAGGTGACTGATGATGGCCCCATTCCTGAGTCGGTATCCATAGCCAGTCTTGTTGATTATCTGGCTGAGGGGGTTCAGACCTATGCAGAGCAGCAGTGGGGACAGTGCATCTCCTTGGTATATGCCACATCTGACGAACACTTGTGCAAGTGGCTTACCATTTGTCATGGAAAAATTCTGTTGTGGATTTCTAAAAACGGTTGTCCATAAAAATGCAAAGAGAGTGAGTCTGGATCCATAAGTTTGCTTTATTCACTGGTACCAAGGTGAACAAAGGACGCCTGTCCCTCACAGAGGTTCTCTCCCTAGACGACGTGCCTCACAGTCCAACAGTAGAACACTATCTAGATTCAGGTGTGGGCAGGCTCCCAAAGGTCTGATAGCCAATCAAATCAGATGATTCACAGGAGGTTAGGAAATACTCTCGGATGCAGTCTGAGTCCTAAGAGAATGATCACCACTGGGGGGGCCCTGCATGGTGTGATCACAATAGCAGTTGTGTATTCTGAGTAAGAGGACCTTCGTTGGCTGGTCTGGAAGGGAGTGGAGGCACAAAGGATATGTGTGAATATTATCACCTTGGGCTGCAGAACGGGATATTCTCGAGTCTCAAGACTCTGAAACAAATGGTCAAATGTTTATGCAGGACACCAAAGACCAGGAGTACAATACATCAGAAGACATACTCACATCCTTGGTTATCTCTTGGCTTGGGCCAAAAGGGCTCCTGGATGTCTGCTCATACATACCACATGGGACAGTTTTAAGTTAATTTTTATCAGCTTATAATGAGTCTGCAATAACAAAGATTGCTATAACACATTGGCCTCCAGGGTGGTCTTCCACAGCCTCTTTGAGCTTGAAGGACCTTAGTGTCCTATTGATGTTGTACATCTCCGAGCACTCAGTGATCCATGTGTGTGGCATTGTGTGGCTTTCTTGTAATCAATCCAGGCAGGGCACAGGTTGGTGTGTCGGGCTTTGTAGTCTTGGTCTTGTTCCGTCAACCAGAAGTTGGTGTTTAGCTCCTCTGGTGTCTTTGCCTGTGCCCTTCTGTGCTTTGCTCATGTATTTATCCATGTGCTAAATACTAAACTTTGCATTAATGCAAAAGTATTCTAAAACTTTATATTGATAAAAATAAACGTTAACCCAGCAGTTTATCAGGTTCTTCCATGGACTTCTTCTTAGGCCTCATTTCATTTTCGGTAAACAGTAGAATGGTATGCTTTACTAAAAACCTTTGGTTTTTTTGGTCATATCTTGTCTGTCCGCAGAAATTTCCCAGAATTATTATTTTTTTTTTATTCAAGTATTTTTATTAAAAAAATTACTTGACACATGACAATCACACAACCAACATGTTCAACATTTTAAAATAAAGCAATCATAAACCAATCATAACTGGGGACCACTGCATTAATACACCTATTAAAAATAATAACCAACATATTGAAAATGTGATGAAATAGACAAAATGGGGTAAAAGTTAAGTTGGACTCATTCAACTAGGTGACTAGTAACTTAATTACTCCTTAATCTGTGGGGGTTTTGGGGTTTTCCAGTGTGCATGAATAATCCTGGCTGCTACTGAGACCCCCACCATGATGACCGAGAATTTCCTACCCGATATGCCAATTAATTTTCCCCTGTCACCCAGCAAACATAGTCTTGGACATACGTACAACCTCCCACCAAAAACGTTCAATAATAGGACATTTCCACAAACTGTATATATGTATAAAGGTGATGGCGTCTTTTTGGCATTTCCAACACAGTGGATTGTTCAAAAGACCCAGCCTATGCAATTTTACTGGGGTCCAGTAATATCTTTGCATTATCTTATACTGTGTAAATTGGCTTCTGGATTCCCTTTTCAGATAGAATATTCAGCCATTCACCGTCCCTAAACACAAATACAATGTCCTTCTCCCACAAAACTCTTGATGACTTTACAGTCATCGCTGAGTGTAGCACTGATTCTTCTATAGAACACTGATGCTCGAAGATGATAAGGATAAAAAGTTCAAAATGTGGTTGTCTCCAGAATGCTTGGATAATGACATGACACATGTTCCTTATCTGAAGGTATTTCCAAAAATGTTCCTTCCCCTTCAGACTGTATTTGTGCAGTATATCATTGTAGGACATGAACACTTCTATATATAAATTATCCAATGTACATATTTTAAGGTCATACCAATTTTTCCAGTAAATAGGTGTTTTCCCAATACATATAGCAGGATTCTTTTGTTTCGTTTGATTGTTTTGTTTTTGATTCTTGTTTAAAGAGTGCCATTTTAAACAACTTATGAGCCTTTATTCAAATTTCCTTTGAGTGCAACATAATAGGAAACTTTATTCGACATTTGAGAAAAGCACTCTACGGGTGTGAATGGATAGGCTAAAGATTTCTCAATTATAGCCCAGTCAAACTGATCTTGCCATCTCAAATGAGACATAATAGCCTGGGTTTTTGACTTACTCACATACATTGTGACAAATAACTTATGAAAGACTGAACCAGGGAGGGAATTTTTGTGTGAATGTCATGATTTGTAACCGAGGGGCAGGTCTTTATCTATTAGTTTTTAATTAAAACAATTTAAACCAATATAAAAGGATGCAGTGAATGGTTAAAAAGAGACAAATTCAAATGTACAATTTAAAAAAAACGGTTTATTTTCTAAATAAAAACAAAGACAATGATAAACACATCCTAAAAATCAAGGAAAATACTTTAAAACTGTATTTATTATATATTCTAAAAAAACGGGAAAGATTTATAACAAATTTTAAAAGAAACTGCTCAGGGCTAGCCGGCCATGGGTGCACGCGGTAGAGGCCACTAATATTTATGGGACAGAGTACTCACTACAGTCCGTGCAACACACGCACACAAAAACACAGCAAATTATAATCGAAAATAAAGCATGCAAGTATGTGAAGGGGGTGCAGAAAATACCACAACACACGAGGGGTGATGGAGCTGAAGTGAGAAACTCTACCACCAACCCTCCACCTGGCGGGCAACCACGCTCGAACCAGACCCTGGAGCAACAAGAAACACACCATCAATAAAATCACAGTTTACTTTACAAACAGGGTGTAACAAAGTGCAGCAACAGTGGATTTGGTCACACGGCTGAGTCAAAGCAAACCAAAGAATAAACAATTAAAGACCCAAATAAAAACGGCAGAGCCCATCAGCATCTATGAGGAAACAAGAGTTAGCCAACATTTTCTAGCCGACGAATTAAAATATGTACCCTACCTAAGGCCTGGTATGGCGTAGCAAACACGCGGCCACTGGGCAACCGGCTGTATTAACCAGAGTCTAAAACACAGACAAGGGAAAGTCAAACATTTAACCACTCATGCAGACACACAACACCTACCAGGCCTACAGCACTCGAGGGAACCACGATCAGACGGCAACAGCAGGACACGAGGCTTGCCTTTGCAGTGGAAACAGCTAGCTTCGACTGGCTTCTACCACGCTTTAAATGCTACGGCAAATTAGCGGGGGATGCGGAAGCACGGGGGCCCCGCCTAATACGGTGGCCCGTAAGGGACATCGGTCACATCATGTACGTATGTTAATCTCTGGTCAGCAAATTCAGTCTATCTTTGGCTCTTTCCCATATTCTTCACCCCAATCAATCTTCTGTTGGGCGGTTTCATAGTGTATGGCCCTCAGCTGATAGGACAGTCTTTTTGGTGCCTGTCTCTTTCTAGAAGGGTTTTTCTTGATAACCTCCTGTTCTACAGGTGTTGTGCCCCTTAACAGAGACATCTTGTTCCACATCGGGGATTGTGTTTGTAACACACATAAAATGAAGTCAGGTAAATTGAGCCCCTTTTCACTTAAGGCAAACATTTTGAGTAATTAGCAATGGATTGTGTTATTATAGCTTATAAGGAATGTATCGACAGTCTTAGTCCTAACCTTTTGTCGATTCTGGGTGCGGGGGATCCAGGTATAACACGCTTCAGAACCCAGGCTGATATAGTCCACGTTTGAAATATTGATTACAGAAGTGATAATCCATGCAGTAGTTCAGAACCCAAATAAAGATGTGGTGAAGGACAAAAAGGGGGATAGGCACAAAATATAAAGAAATGGTGGAATAGTGGAGGCTACGACAGTGGTAAAACCCTTCACCCAAACACACTGTACACTGGCACCTGTGCGTTCATATAGCGTTGCCTCCGCCCTGCCCCTTGTGGCCAACCCAAATATAGGTCACCTAGTGCACAAAAGTAAAACCTAAAATAACCCCGACCAAACCGTCACCAAGGTGGCTCATACAAGGACTGATAGTTATATTTTGGGATGAAATTGGGGGAATAAAATGCTATTGTTTTTGTTCCAGAGCTTTTGAAACATTATGGCAAGCATTTTTTCTTTACACACAGCTCCATTTGAATGGGGCAGTGCATATCCCTCTGCTCAACCTCTTCTGGTGCTCTGTCCTCCTAAAATGTCCTGCCTTTTGCATTTTATGTTATTAAATTTCCATATATGCACACCACATTTATTTTAAGAAATTAGAACCATCAAAATGTATAGCTCAACAGGAAAATACATTTGGTGACATCACCTTTGCGATGTAATAATGTAGGCTATGTTAATGCTGAAAATCAATATTTATTTCATTTGCAAACCAATCACAAAACTATAACACATCTTTGAACAATTAACATAGAAATAACAGTTAAACGTTAGGGTTAGGGTTAAGTAACATTGCAGCTATGTAGAGTGGATCTTAATACAAAGGCAGTAACATGGGGACGATAAACAATAGCAGTAGGTTTACAGAGATTCCAACTGAGTTTCCTCCTGAGGCTGTTGTATTCACTGCAGAAGGAGATGGCATGTCTCCCACAATTTCCTTTATGAATGAGGCGAATTTTGACGTTCTGGCGAAGACATGGATGTCAGGCCTGACGGTTTTAGATCCTCTCGTTGTGACTACAGCCGCCTGAAACCACGTGGCACCAGATTGACACAAAAGAGCGCCACCCTGGTCTCCCTAAAGTTACAGAGAAATGGTAATTTTTTTAAATCTGGACCTTGATTCAAGTGACATTTGCAAAATGCTATTTACTTGTCATTTGCGAGTAATTTTAGTGATGAAAATTCACTTTGTTCACCATTAGCATGTTTTTGTTTATTTTGAATGAAATAGGCATAAGGTTTATCAACACCATGTTTTATGTACACATTTTGTTTAGGCTAGCTGGGGTGCTATTTCTCAAAAGGAAAACTAACACTTGCATGGATTGATGTGGTGAGTCTATCTTGTGCAGCTGATGCAGGCTAATGATATTTTTTTGTTTCCATCAGCTAAAATCACTTGAGAAGTTGCAAAGTGGTTCATCATTTTACCTGTTGAACGTCCATGTAAGATGTACAGATATTTCCCAGGTCAGAAACACTCTCACAACTTGCAACATGAGTTTTCAGATCTCTTAGAGTTGGTTTATTTTCTAAAAGAAATAAATACATTATGAAGATATTAAAAAAAAAAAAAAGGTTATTCTGGCTTTGATTAGAGTGTGTTGCAACAGTTCTCAAGTACGACTGAATGTAAATAAATTCATACCATTTGTCCGACTCCTAACTCCGAAGCCTGAAACCCAGCACTGACTCCCAATAGGAAAGGTAGTTGTGTTGCTTGTGTCCACACACACTGGGTGGATATAACTGGTGTAGCTAACAGATGTAGCCAACTTCATGAGTGCAATGCTGGATCCTGACGTGTCACCTCTCATTACAATTTCCACAACACCCATAGAGCTGTTCTTATTCCGTCCAAAAGACACAGTCCATTCTCGAACATTTGGATTTGAGCTGAAATGATAAAAAAACATTATTCACTGTTCATTGCTCATTATCTTAGTAAGCATTACTGTGTTCTGTGGGCTGATACTGACTCAGAAAAGCACTCAGCAGCTGTGAGGATAAAGTTGTCGGCAATCAGAGTACCTCCACATACATATGTGCCATTTTTGTAAATGCGGACCATCCAGGGCCACATCCGAGAAATACTATTTTCATTTCTCAAAGGATGACTGGGAGCAATACCACATGATGAGCCTATGAAGTAAAAAAGACATAAATATATATTTTTCAATACTGAAGAGGTGGATTACTAAAAAAAATACTCACGAAAAGGACTTGAATTAAGAATGGCGGTCATTTGAAAAGGCAGACCGGGACAGGTGGCGCTAGTGTCAGGATCTGGTCCACTGGACACAAACTGGACAAAGCCTGGCTGATCTGAGCTGATGTGGGAGTTGATCCAGGACTGGTAATTGGACACTCTAGAGTAGACTCCAGGCAGATTGGGTCGAGCGCAGCCAAAACCAAAGCTAACAACACCAGACTGCACCCAGACAGAGCCCTGTTTACTGACCATAGGACCTCCAGAGTCTCCCTAGAACACAACAGCACATGTGTAAGACGATGTGTTCTGCTGACAACATGTTGGTCCAAAAAGACCGACACAATACCTGACAGGAGTCCTTTCCTCCAGCCAGAAGACCTGCACAGATCATGTTGTCTGTGATTGTGCCCACTCCGTTCAGGCAGTTACACTGACGGTTTCCCACAACAGGCACCTCCACTTCCTGTAGAGTTTCGGGGAATGGTAGTGGCTCTGAGAGGAGAAGCAGAGTTGGTCACGCTTTACCACCACATGAAGAAGAGTGTGTTTGTGCAGAGTAAAATGGTGCTGTAGATCAGACTGACCTCCCTCTCTGATGGCGCCCCAGCCAGTGACCCAGCTGTCAGTGCCACTGTTGAACACACTGTCAGTGGCTGCCAGACACACCGGCCTGATGTAGTCTGTGAAGGTGACTGCTGAGGACAGTCTGAGCAGAGCAATGTCGTTGTCGCTGGTAAAACTGTCATAATTTGGATGTAAAATAATTGACGACACTGATTTGGAAACTTCATTTGGGTTTGTGCCTTGTAGGTTCTCTCGACCAAGGGAAATCTGCCATCCAAAGGTACTGGTGCTGAAAGAGAAGGAAATAACAATTTTCAACACATGTAAATAAGACATAGCTGACATTGTTTGTTTAACAAACATAGCACCATAAGATCCACTGACCAAACAAGGTGTTTTGAAAAGTTAATAAAAAGTCACTGACCTGGAGAAACAGTGGGCAGCAGACATGATCCATTCTCGGTTGATGAGGGATCCGCCACAAATGTGTTGGCCAAACCTCTGTAGACTGACCTGCCATGGCCAACTTCCAGCTGGAGCATCTTCACCTCCAACTATCCTGGTGTTAAGAGGAGTGATGCCACACACTGCAAAGTATTAAGTCAAGGGTCAAGGCTATATCTCAACTGCAAACGCAGCACCCTCTAGCCACTCCTTACTGCTATTGAACCACACTTTGCATTTTCCCTTCAACCCTAATTAGACAGAGGTTCCGTTTTTACTGGCATTTGGATCTCAGCATCCTTTTAGCCCCATAGTTCCCCCATTGGATCTCACCCAATAATTGTCTTTAATCAACCCATTGATGACCTGTGGTCTTTCTTAGATGAAAAAACTAAACTAAACTAAATATGTTGGCTGCTAAAGCAGTAGTGAACACTCACACTCTGCGCTGGACCCCAGCAGTTCTGCCTCCGTGGCCTCCGGCTCTGGGGATGTGGTTGTATCCTGTGCAGGAACAGTTGTAGCGATCAGAGGAGGAGGCAGACCGGGACAGGTGGCGCTAGTGTCAGGATCTGGTCCACTGGACACAAACTGGACAAAGCCTGGCTGATCTGAGCTGATGTGGGAGTTGATCCAGGACTGGTAATTGGACACTCTAGAGTAGACTTCAGGCAGATTGGGTCGAGCGCAGCCAAAACCAAAGCTAACAACACCAGACTGCACCCAGACAGAGCCCTGTTTACTGACCATAGGACCTCCAGAGTCTCCCTAGAACACAACAGCACATGTGTAAGACGATGTGTTCTGCTGACAACATGTTGGTCCAAAAAGACCGACACAATATATGACAGGAGTCCTTTCCACCAGCCAGAAGACCTGCACAGATCATGTTGTCTGTGATTGTGCCCACTCCGTTCAGGCAGTTACACTGACGGTTTCCCACAACAGGCACCTCCACTTCCTGTAGAGTTTCGGGGAATGGTAGTGGCTCTGAGAGGAGAAGCAGAGTTGGTCACGCTTTACCACCAGATGAAGAAGAGTGTGTTTGTGCAGAGTAAAATGGTGCTGTAGATCAGACTGACCTCCCTCTCTGATGGCGCCCCAGCCAGTGACCCAGCTGTCAGTGCCACTGTTGAACACACTGTCAGTGGCTGCCAGACACACCGGCCTGATGTAGTCTGTGAAGGTGACTGCTGAGGACAGTCTGAGCAGAGCAATGTCGTTGTCGCTGGTAAAACTGTCATAATTTGGATGTAAAATAATTGACGACACTGATTTGGAAACTTCATTTGGGTTTGTGCCTTGTAGGTTCTCTCGACCAAGGGAAATCTGCCATCCAAAGGTACTGGTGCTGAGAAAGAAGGAACAAACAAATTTCAACACTTGTAAATAAGACATAGTTGACATTGTTTGTTTAACAAACATAGCACCATAAGATCCACTGACCAAACAAGGTGTTCTTAAAAGTTAATAAACAGTCACTGACCTGGAGAAACAGTGGGCAGCAGACATGATCTATTCTCGGTTGATGAGGGATCCGCCACAAATGTGTTGGCCAAACCTCTGTAGATTGACCTGCCACGGCCAACTTCCAGCTGGAGCATCTTCACCTCCAACTATCCTGGTGTTAAGAGGAGTGATGCCACACACTGCAAAGAATTAAGTCAAGGGTCAAGGCTATATCTCAACTGCAAACGCAGCACCCTCTAGCCACTCCTTACTGCTATTGAACCACACTTTGCATTTTCCCTTCAACCCTAATTAGACAGAGGTTCCGTTTTTACTGGCATTCGGATCTCAGCATCCTTTTAGCCCCATAGTTCCCCCATTGGATCTCACCTAATAATTGTCTTTAATCAACCCATTGATGACCTGTGGTCTTTCTTAGATGAAAAAACTAAACTAAACTAAATATGTTGGCTGCTAAAGCAGTAGAGAACACTCACACTCTGCGCTGGACCCCAGCAGTTCTGCCTCCGTGGCCTCCGGCTCTGGGGATGTGGTTGTATCCTGTGCAGGAACAGTTGTAGCGATCAGAGGAGGAGGCAGACCGGGACAGGTGGCGCTAGTGTCAGGATCTGGTCCACTGGACACAAACTGGACAAAGCCTGGCTGATCTGAGCTGATGTGGGAGTTGATCCAGGACTGGTAATTGGACACTCTAGAGTAGACTTCAGGCAGATTGGGTCGAGCGCAGCCAAAACCAAAGCTAACAACACCAGACTGCACCCAGACAGAGCCCTGTTTACTGACCATAGGACCTCCAGAGTCTCCCTAGAACACAACAGCACATGTGTAAGACGATGTGTTCTGCTGACAACATGTTGGTCCAAAAAGACCGACACAATATATGACAGGAGTCCTTTCCACCAGCCAGAAGACCTGCACAGATCATGTTGTCTGTGATTGTGCCCACTCCGTTCAGGCAGTTACACTGACGGTTTCCCACAACAGGCACCTCCACTTCCTGTAGAGTTTCGGGGAATGGTAGTGGCTCTGAGAGGAGAAGCAGAGTTGGTCACGCTTTACCACCAGATGAAGAAGAGTGTGTTTGTGCAGAGTAAAATAGTGCTGTAGATCAGACTGACCTCCCTCTCTGATGGCGCCCCAGCCAGTGACCCAGCTGTCAGTGCCACTGGTGAACACACTGTCAGTGGCTGCCAGACACACCGGCCTGATGTAGTCTGTGAAGGTGACTGCTGAGGACAGTCTGAGCAGAGCAATGTCGTTGTCGCTGGTAAAACTGTCATAATTTGGATGTAAAATAATTGACGACACTGATTTGGAAACTTCATTTGGGTTTGTGCCTTGTAGGTTCTCTCGACCAAGGGAAATCTGCCATCCAAAGGTACTGGTGCTGAGAAAGAAGGAACAAACAAATTTCAACACTTGTAAATAAGACATAGTTGACATTGTTTAACAAACATAGCACCATAAGATCCACTGACCAAACAAGGTGTTCTTAAAAGTTAATAAACAGTCACTGACCTGGAGAAACAGTGGGCAGCAGACATGATCCATTCTCGGTTGATGAGGGATCCGCCACAAATGTGTTGGCCAAACCTCTGTAGACTGACCTGCCACGGCCAACTTCCAGCTGGAGCATCTTCACCTCCAACTATCCTGGTGTTAAGAGGAGTGATGCCACACACTGCAAAGTATTAAGTCAAGGGTCAAGGCTATATCTCAACTGCAAACGCAGCACCCTCTAGCCACTCCTTACTGCTATTGAACCACACTTTGCATTTTCCCTTCAACCCTAATTAGACAGAGGTTCCGTTTTTACTGGCATTCGGATCTCAGCATCCTTTTAGCCCCATAGTTCCCCCATTGGATCTCACCTAATAATTGTCTTTAATCAACCCATTGATGACCTGTGGTCTTTCTTAGATGAAAAAACTAAACTAAACTAAATATGTTGGCTGCTAAAGCAGTAGTGAACACTCACACTCTGCGCTGGACCCCAGCAGTTCTGCCTCCGTGGCCTCCGGCTCTGGGGATGTGGTTGTATCCTGTGCAGGAACAGTTGTAGCGATCAGAGGAGGAGGCAGACCGGGACAGGTGGCGCTAGTGTCAGGATCTGGTCCACTGGACACAAACTGGACAAAGCCTGGCTGATCTGAGCTGATGTGGGAGTTGATCCAGGACTGGTAATTGGACACTCTAGAGTAGACTTCAGGCAGATTGGGTCGAGCGCAGCCAAAACCAAAGCTAACAACACCAGACTGCACCCAGACAGAGCCCTGTTTACTGACCATAGGACCTCCAGAGTCTCCCTAGAACACAACAGCACATGTGTGAGACGATGTGTTCTGCTGACAACATGTTGGTCCAAAAAGACCGACACAATACCTGACAGGAGTCCTTTCCTCCAGCCAGAAGACCTGCACAGATCATGTTGTCTGTGATTGTGCCCACTCCGTTCAGGCAGTTACACTGACGGTTTCCCACAACAGGCACCTCCACTTCCTGTAGAGTTTCGGGGAATGGTAGTGGCTCTGAGAGGAGAAGCAGAGTTGGTCACGCTTTACCACCACATGAAGAAGAGTGTGTTTGTGCAGAGTAAAATGGTGCTGTAGATCAGACTGACCTCCCTCTCTGATGGCGCCCCAGCCAGTGACCCAGCTGTCAGTGCCACTGTTGAACACACTGTCAGTGGCTGCCAGACACACCGGCCTGATGTAGTCTGTGAAGGTGACTGCTGAGGACAGTCTGAGCAGAGCAATGTCGTTGTCGCTGGTAAAACTGTCATAATTTGGATGTAAAATGATTGACAACACTGATTTGGAAACTTCATTTGGGTTTGTGCCTTGTAGGTTCTCTCGACCAAGGGAAATCTGCCATCCAAAGGTACTGGTGCTGAAAGAGAAGGAAATAACAATTTTCAACACATGTAAATAAGACATAGCTGACATTGTTTGTTTAACAAACATAGCACCATAAGATCCACTGACCAAACAAGGTGTTTTGAAAAGTTAATAAAAAGTCACTGACCTGGAGAAACAGTGGGCAGCAGACATGATCCATTCTCGGTTGATGAGGGATCCGCCACAAATGTGTTGGCCAAACCTCTGTAGACTGACCTGCCACGGCCAACTTCCAGCTGGAGCATCTTCACCTCCAACTATCCTGGTGTTAAGAGGAGTGATACCACACACTGCAAAGAATTAAGTCAAGGGTCAAGGCTATATCTCAACTGCAAACGCAGCACCCTCTAGCCACTCCTTACTGCTATTGAACCACACTTTGCATTTTCCCTTCAACCCTAATTAGACAGAGGTTCCGTTTTTACTGGCATTTGGATCTCAGCATCCTTTTAGCCCCATAGTTCCCCCATTGGATCTCACCCAATAATTGTCTTTAATCAACCCATTGATGACCTGTGGTCTTTCTTAGATGAAAAAACTAAACTAAACTAAATATGTTGGCTGCTAAAGCAGTAGTGAACACTCACACTCTGCGCTGGACCCCAGCAGTTCTGCCTCCGTGGCCTCCGGCTCTGGGGATGTGGTTGTATCCTGTGCAGGAACAGTTGTAGTGATCAGAGGAGGAGGCAGACCAGGACAGGTGGCGCTAGTGTCAGGATCTGGTCCATTGGACACAAACTGGACAAAGCCTGGCTGATCTGAGCTGATGTGGGAGTTGACCCAGGACTGGTAATTGGACACTCTAGAGTAGACTCCAGGCAGATTGGGTCGAGCGCAGCCAAAACCAAATCTAACAACACCAGACTGCACCCAGACAGAGCCCTGTTTACTGACCATAGGACCTCCAGAGTCTCCCTAGAACACAACAGCACATGTGTGAGACGATGTGTTCTGCTGACAACATGTTGGTCCAAAAAGACCGACACAATACCTGACAGGAGTCCTTTCCTCCAGCCAGAAGACCTGCACAGATCATGTTGTCTGTGATTGTGCCCACTCCGTTCAGGCAGTTACACTGACGGTTTCCCACAACAGGCACCTCCACTTCCTGTAGAGTTTCGGGGAATGGTAGTGGCTCTGAGAGGAGAAGCAGAGTTGGTCACGCTTTACCACCACATGAAGAAGAGTGTGTTTGTGCAGAGTAAAATGGTGCTGTAGATCAGACTGACCTCCCTCTCTGATGGCGCCCCAGCCAGTGACCCAGCTGTCAGTGCCACTGTTGAACACACTGTCAGTGGCTGCCAGACACACCGGCCTGATGTAGTCTGTGAAGGTGACTGCTGAGGACAGTCTGAGCAGAGCAATGTCGTTGTCGCTGGTAAAACTGTCATAATTTGGATGTAAAATAATTGACGACACTGATTTGGAAACTTCATTTGGGTTTGTGCCTTGTAGGTTCTCTCGACCAAGGGAAATCTGCCATCCAAAGGTACTGGTGCTGAAAAAGAAGGAAATAACAATTTTCAACTTATGTAAATAAGACATAGCTGACATTGTTTGTTTAACAAACATAGCACCATAAGATCCACTGACCAAACAAGGTGTTTTGAAAAGTTAATAAAAAGTCACTGACCTGGAGAAACAGTGGGCAGCAGACATGATCCATTCTCGGTTGATGAGGGATCCGCCACAAATGTGTTGGCCAAACCTCTGTAGACTGACCTGCCACGGCCAACTTCCAGCTGGAGCATCTTCACCTCCAACTATCCTGGTGTTAAGAGGAGTGATGCCACACACTGCAAAGAATTAAGTCAAGGGTCAAGGCTATATCTCAACTGCAAACGCAGCACCCTCTAGCCACTCCTTACTGCTATTGAACCACACTTTGCATTTTCCCTTCAACCCTAATTAGACAGAGGTTCCGTTTTTACTGGCATTCGGATCTCAGCATCCTTTTAGCCCCATAGTTCCCCCATTGGATCTCACCCAATAATTGTCTTTAATCAACCCATTGATGACCTGTGGTCTTTCTTAGATGAAAAAACTAAACTAAACTAAATATGTTGGCTGCTAAAGCAGTAGTGAACACTCACACTCTGCGCTGGACCCCAGCAGTTCTGCCTCCGTGGCCTCCGGCTCTGGGGATGTGGTTGTATCCTGTGCAGGAACAGTTGTAGCGATCAGAGGAGGAGGCAGACCGGGACAGGTGGCGCTAGTGTCAGGATCTGGTCCACTGGACACAAACTGGACAAAGCCTGGCTGATCTGAGCTGATGTGGGAGTTGATCCAGGACTGGTAATTGGACACTCTAGAGTAGACTCCAGGCAGATTGGGTCGAGCGCAGCCAAAACCAAAGCTAACAACACCAGACTGCACCCAGACAGAGCCCTGTTTACTGACCATAGGACCTCCAGAGTCTCCCTAGAACACAACAGCACATGTGTAAGACGATGTGTTCTGCTGACAATATGTTGGTCCAAAAAGACCGACACAATACCTGACAGGAGTCCTTTCCTCCAGCCAGAAGACCTGCACAGATCATGTTGTCTGTGATTGTGCCCACTCCGTTCAGGCAGTTACACTGACGGTTTCCCACAACAGGCACCTCCACTTCCTGTAGAGTTTCGGGGAATGGTAGTGGCTCTGAGAGGAGAAGCAGAGTTGGTCACGCTTTACCACCACATGAAGAAGAGTGTGTTTGTGCAGAGTAAAATAGTGCTGTAGATCAGACTGACCTCCCTCTCTGATGGCGCCCCAGCCAGTGACCCAGCTGTCAGTGCCACTGTTGAACACACTGTCAGTGGCTGCCAGACACACCGGCCTGATGTAGTCTGTGAAGGTGACTGCTGAGGACAGTCTGAGCAGAGCAATGTCGTTGTCGCTGGTAAAACTGTCATAATTTGGATGGATCCTGATCCTTCTTACAGCCTTTGTGAGCTCATTAGGATTATAACCTCTTAGGTTTCCACGACCAAGGGAAACTCTCCATCTTCGTCTGTTGGTGCTGAAGGATATTGTACTTGTATTATGAAGTTTGAAGCTGAATATCATTAACTTGAAAAATATGATTAGACCACTTACTTGGGAAAACAGTGCGCCGCTGTCAAGATCCATTCTTGGTTGATGAGGGATCCACCACAAATGTGTTGGCCAAACCTCTGTAGACTGACCTGCCACGGCCAACTTCCAGCTGGAGCATCTTCACCTCCAACTATTTTGGTGTTGAGAGGAGCAGTACCACAAACTACACACGAAAGCAGCTTTGAGTTAAAAGCCTGTTGTCTTCTGATCCGACGGTCTACGGTTCATATCCCGCTCCTAACATAAGCATTCTAGCTTGAGTGGTCGGATCCACTGGCCCACTGGTTGGTGATGCAATTCCTGCTCCCTAGGTGAATACTGTTGTTGTGTCCTTGGGCAAGACACTGAACCTGCCTCACCCACAGTGTCTGCGCACACAGGTGTATGAATCTGTGGGTGAGTGGGTCCTTGATGTAAAGTGCTTTTGAGTACTATATAAAAAGTTGACTATTTACCATAATGTCTTCTAACGCTATTGAGAGGCCCTGAGTGTGATTGACTGAAGTGTTCATGTTGAACTCATAATTTATGTAGCACCTCCTATTTAGGATAAAAATAGAGGTTATGCAGAGACATTCTTTTATATGAAAAATGTTCCACAACATTCTGACTTGAGTGGTGTTAATGATCAAATGTCACTGGAAAGTAGTTTCTCGTTTCACGAGAATTAATTTCCTCAACACTTGGACTCATCACATTAAAAAAGGAGAGAAAGGTAATGAGTTCAACTGTGTGTGATCCCAAAGTCTGTATCAGTGATAAATTTTAGCTCAGTTGCTGTGTGCCTGTTTGTCTTGCTTTCTACAACTGGTTACTTGCTTTTCTGTTTTTTTCTTGCTTTTTTTTTTTTTTTAAGTTTAAGACGTTTATATTTGTTATCAGACTGTAGCAGCTTTTTTACATTTTAGTTATGTAGTGTGTGTCTAATGTTAATATTATCATACAATCATACAAAAAACTGAAATAATTAAATGTGGAAAAGTGGAATTACATAAATGAAAAAATAAAATCTTGTCTAAGTTTAATACCATTTTCTCTATATACATGTATAAATTGGTTAATTATTGTGAACAAGTTAATAGATAATCACTTTACAATAATTCACTTTAGTCCCTTTGAATACAATAGCGTTTAATTTGCCCTTACCATCCAGCTGAGCCTCTGATTCTGGAAGACAAAAAAAAAGGAATAAAAATAGATGAAGTATGGTGGTGGCTAGATTCTTATGTTTAAACCAAAGATAATATCATAATATCTAACTGAACACAATATTAAAACAAAGAAAAATACTACAACTACAATTACTACAACAACTATCAATCAATAAATCAAACTTTATTTGTATAGCACTTTTCATACATTTAAAATGTAGCTCAAAGTGCTTCACATATACAACAATTAGCAACAGACAAAATAACCTTAGGGTTATAGAGAACATAAAATATGCATAGAAATACAAATTAGGGTGTTGTGAATAGACATAAAGGAAGAATTAAAAACATAACACAAAGGAACCTAACTAAAAGTGATTTAACTTATATTTAAGTTTTAATCATAGGCTAATTTAAAAAGGTATGTTTTAAGTTTACTTTTAAAAATATGAACACTCGCAGCAGACCTCAGTTCCTCAGGTAGGTTGTTCCATAAGCGGGGGCCGTAAAAACTGAACGAGGCCTCACCGTGCGTTACTACTACTACTACTATTACTACTACTATTACTAAAATTAATAATAATGATAATAATAATTAGTAATAAGATGTTTGCTCTTTTTTTTCTCTCTTATGATGAATCTTTGGTTGGAAGTCTTACCTGTGCCGAGGCATCCCAGCATCAATATGCAGATCCATTTGTTCAAAGCCATTGTGTGATGCTCATTGGTCACATAGGCTTATATAGGTTTGAGCTGTTACCTGTAGGGAGGTGTCATACTTCCTTGAAGCCTCCACCTATACGGCCCAACATGCAAGAGAAACATTTATGCAATTTCCTTGTTCCTGATATTTATGATTTTAAGCCGATCATTGGAAAGGTTTACATTTTGATAAAATAAAATGTAATAAATCAAGGCTGTATAAACTGGTAACCATAGTTTACTCTACATTAGAAAGAACATTAAGAAAGAAAATTTTTACATGACAGGTGATGTAACACAAAAACGTCTGACTGTTGGTATGACAGCTTGTAGACAATTGAAAGACTCGATGTGCAAGACTGGAAAAACTAAAATAAAGTAAACTGGTCTAAGTGGACCATGGGTAAAACATATGTCTCAACCCATTGTGTAGCCTTACGTCATGCCTGAAAGATCAATTCGTGCATTTCAGCTTCCTGTTAAATGCAACATGTGAAGACTTTTTTTTAACAATAAAAAAAAAAATGCTCAGGATTTTGCCTTTTTGCCCACATACTCCTATGTTGTGATACCCCACAGGACATTCTTTTTGTGTTTTTGCAAGTAATGTTTTAGAGATAGTAAGTTGTTTTCCCAAGTTTTCAAATTTAAGGCAGAAAAATATCAAATATGACTTTTTTGTGCACCTTCAGCAAGAACATTTTTAAACCCATAGATACTCAAAATTAATTCTAGTATAATACTTTCATTACTTTGTCGCTTGAGCCAATTCTTCTGATGATATATGCACTAGTATTTAAATAGTTACGACATAGAATAAATATGTTTAGATTTACAGCTTTTATGTTCAATCATGCGGTGACACATTGGTGACAGCTGTTATGTAACATGGACAATGTGGTCTGTGCTTGGTGCATTTTTGTGTGATTGTTTCGACATCTGTGATGCATGCATCATTTACAGTGACGTTAAGTCACACCTTTATCAGCCATCTCCATAGACTTACACACATCAGAAATATATATTTTTTTATTTATTGTGTTCATAATAATAGATCTGGAATTATGCCTTTCTAGAGTGTGTAATAAGTCCAACGAGCCACAAGCTGGTTATTATTATCAGGGTGGTTGGGTTTTGACAATTCCTCTTTCAAAGCTGAAGCTAATTTATCTGAAATGACTCCTAATAAAAGGCGGAATCCATATATAAGTTCTATTATATGTTTCTGAATATTAGAGTATTTTTTTATTTGTTCTTTTGGAGTAAAAACTGACTCTAATTCATGCCAGAATGGTTGATTTCACTGGAAATAAGAGGGTTACAGCTTTCTTTTCACATCTAACATGTCCAGCAGCTTGATAGTTTCCTTTTATCAGATGGTGGATAAAAAGGAATAAATTAAGTATAACACATGGAAACAGGAAAGCTTTTACTTTTAGTATCCCACTCCAATGTACAAGTGAACTATCAATCAATCAATCAATCAATCAATCAATCAATCAATCAATCAACCAATCAATCAATCAATCACTCAATCAATCAATCAAATGACTTTATTTGTTCCAGCAGGGCTACAACACACAAAAAGGACAATAAAGACACTACAACTATTATAGGTAAAAGGATCAAGTGGACATTTGAAAAGTTTAAATGTTTAATAGTTTAATTACAACAATAGCTACCTATGGGGAAGGCCGATGAGGCTGACCATATACTTAGTGCTTGGCTCCATCTGCTGGTAAAACTGTAAAACTCAATGTATCCAATTCTTAAAGTTAGATAATGTATTGCATCTTAGCTCATCTTTCGTCTGTAAAATTTAAATGTATATCGTAAAATTGCAAAAGTCACAAGCTTTATTCCGACGTGCTTTATTCAGCCTTCTCCTTCAAGTCACTCAGTGCTTGTCTTCTCTTTAAATTAATGAAGAGCAATGCAAAGTTTATAACATAAGTTGAAACGCAAACCATGCAGAAATCCCCCAGAACAAAGAGTAAAATAGAGGCTAAATAGAGGGACCCAGCCACAGACACCCAAGAGGCAAAGACCAAGAAAACTGCTGCTCTCTGAGTGAAGGGCAAACCTGAAAAAAACAAATAAAGAAAACAGACTATATGAGGCTACATATTTAAGATTCAGAAATTGATGAATATGTGACAACACCGACTGATCTTGCCTGTAGTCACAAATTTGCTTCAACCACAACATTGTAATCTGCAGAAACATACTAACCCAGTCCTAGCTGTAAAGAGTAGAATATGATGCCAAGCACACTGTTAGGCTGGTTTAGAGGGCTTTCTTGGCCCACAAAGATCTGCACCAACCCGAACCCACGTCCCCATCTGAAAATGGAACAGAAATACATGAGAACATTTGCAACAGTTACATAAAGACTAAATTGCATATGTATCATTTTGTTACGTTAGATTAACTTTTTTTTTTTTTTTTTTTTTTAATGCTAGCCAGTGCATACACTTTTTTTGCACATTGTTCTTGCACACAACACTGCTTACATAAATTGCTATACTAACTACAGCATTTTGCAACAATGTCATAAGTAATTCATTTTCAGTCCATGATGGACAGCCTAAACTTTAAACCGTTAGTCTTTTAAAGCAAAGTTGTAAACATTTCATTTACCTGGAAGTAAACACTTTGGAGCAGCTCACATACTGCCCTAAATCACACATTGCTCTGTAGTCTGGATTACTTTCCCGGGACAGCTCAACATGGAGAGCGTAAATGGACAAAACGAATCCCAAAACGCAAAGTATAACACGTGCTTTCCTCTCCCACGTAGGCAGCCCTTGGACACCAGCTGCAACCATATTTCTCAAAATAAATGCTGCTTTGGATTTTTATAAAAAGTTAATGCCTAAATAGAATGAGGTTAGTGGGAAGAAGTCACCCCTGCACACCCACAGTTTTCGTTAACGTGTCCAAAATCTCATAGAAGTGGCAGAAACTGTTTTGTCACTTTTGATTGGTCAATGCATTTTATCCATGATTCTGATTGGTGGATTGGTACAGCCATTGCGCCCCTGGTACACTGTGGACTTTAATCTGTGCGTGAGATCCCAACATCCATGGTTTGGAATCGATTAATTTTATTTTATTATTAGTTAAATTATAAGTTCATGTATATTCATATTATAAAACTACGTATAATGAACAATGAAAAATACTTCGACTTTACATAAACACAATAGTCCAGTGTTTAGCATAAAGTTCCGCCTCCCATAAAGAGGGACGTTCTAATTGGTCGATCATTGGTCGACCTCTTCATTTCATTGGTCTTTGGCATGTGGCACTCAAATGCGACGCGGAACTGTTCAAGGAAGCGGTGGACAAAACAAGAAAGCTGTAACATAGGATTAATATCAGCATCGATCATGTGGTGGGCGCATAAGGTGAAAATTCATGTTATACGTGTGTTTACGTATACGTGTGTTTTATTTAGTATGTCTGGCTTAGTTGGAAAATAGACAACATGATCACAGCCCGAACAACAAAGGTTCACAGACAGCCTTGTGATCAGGTATCGCAGTCTACGCCCCTGCGTCAAGTGGGTAAAGCTGCCTTTTCCCTTTCTACGATTGACAGTTATTCAGTTTTTTCTAGAGAAAGGGAGCACTATTACTTCTGAATTTAAACTTGTCAAACCAAAAGCTACAGGTGAACAGGCCTAACGGGATCGGGATACATAGCTAGTCACAAACTCACGCCTTTTTTTTTCTATATATGCGACTACTTTTAACAGCTTAATTTAGAAAACATCATGCAGGTGATAGGCTATCGTTTTTCAACTTTAGATTCTAGATCTTGCACCTATGCAAAACATAGTTAATTGGTTACAGAGTGATGAAAGGGTAGCAATTGTCCGTAACGATGTCCTTAACGGTTTAAAACAAAAAGCATTCTATCTTTTCAATGGGGAAAAGTACTCAAAATGGCACATCTAAAGCGAAAACTGAAACCCATGAATAAGTTACTAAACAGTAATGTAATGAGGTTAAAACTGATTCATCACTAGTAGAATTTTACATTATAGAAATACAATCAATAATAAGTTGTGTCAAAATGTAAAACATCTGTCATCTACTGTAAAAGCAAACATGGATGTAATTAGAACCTTTCAAGAAGACATTTAGAATTCAAAACTAACTGTTTCTTTATTTACAACTGGGTTTGAGCAACATCTATAGAGTTTAATAGTCTATTACATTGTTAAAATAGCTTTAATTTATAATGATTAAATGTCCTATTGTCAACAGAAATATGTCAGCTAAGGAAGAAGGAGAAGACAAGAATGTTCAACCCAAGGCCATGCCGCCTGACAGAATGAACAGAAATAGAGAAAACACAACATGCACCAGCAATGACGCCAGCACAACAGCAAAGAACCTGGCTCTACTCAAAGCACATTCTCTTGACGTGAAGTTTGACGTTGGTGAAGAGTATGACATTATTGAAACAATTGGCACTGGTGCTTATGGGGTTGTTTCATCGGCCAGGAGACGGGACAATGGTAAGGTGGAAGTAAATGATTTGTGTGAATAATAAACTTCATTATAAAGTGAAAGTTCCCAAAAAGTAATAAATGCACTGTTGGTATGCTGTTTTCCAGGTCAGCAGGTTGCAATAAAGAAGATCTCGAATGCCTTTGAAGTGGTGACTAATGCCAAACGGACATTGCGAGAGCTGAAAATACTTAAACATTTCAAACATGACAACATTATCGCCATCAAAGATATTCTCCAGCCCAACCTTCCTCACTCTGCCTTCAAGTCTGTGTGAGTATTCTTAAACTAAGCTATAATATTAGAATAATAAAGAGTCGTTTATTTTTGCGGTGTATTTGATATTTGATTGTAATATTACTTAATCACTTCAATATTTGCTTCTGTTGTTTTTACAGGTATGTGGTGCTTGACCTCATGGAAAGCGATTTGCACCAGATCATACACTCTGGCCAGCCTTTAACTCCAGAGCACACGCGCTACTTTCTCTACCAGCTCCTCCGTGGCCTTAAGTACGTGCACTCTGCCAACGTCATCCATCGGGACCTCAAACCTTCCAACCTTTTAGTCAATGAAAACTGTGAGTTGAAGATTGGCGATTTTGGCATGGCTCGTGGCCTCAGCTCTCACCCTGAGGAGTCTCATTCTTTTATGACTGAATATGTGGCTACTCGCTGGTATCGTGCCCCTGAGCTCCTTCTCTCGCTCAATCACTACACTTTAGCTATTGACTTGTGGTCTGTGGGGTGTATTTTTGCTGAAATGCTGGGGCGGAAGCAGCTGTTTCCAGGGAAGCATTATGTCCACCAACTCCAGCTCATTTTGTCTGTGCTTGGAACTCCTCCTGAGGGTTTGATAAGTGCCATAAGGGCTGACAGGGTGCGATCCTATGTTCAGAGTCTTCCATCACGCTCTGCTGTGCCCTTGGACAAACTGTACCCACAGGCTGAGACTGAGGCTTTGGACCTGTTGAGAGCAATGTTACGCTTTGACCCGCGTGAGAGGATAAGCGTAACACAAGCTCTAGAGCATCCTTACATCTCCAAGTACCACGACCCGGATGACGAACCAATTTGTGTGCCAGCTTTTGACTTTGAGTTTGATAAGCTCCCAATGAACAAAGAACAAATAAAAGAGGCGATTTTGATGGAGATTCAAGACTTTCACCGCAATAAACAGAGCTGCCGTCAGAGGTTGCAGTTCAAGCCTTTAGTGAGGGCAAACGGTGGTGGTTCAACTGCAGCTCATAGTGTTAACCAGTGTAATACTCAGGTCACAACTGTCACAGCAACTATGGTCCCCACTGCACAAAAAGCCAATACACTCAAATCTCAACAGGAGCAAGCACCAGCAAAAGAGAACCACGCATTTGCATTAAACAAGCCTCGCTCTCTATTAGAAGCAGCCTCGGCTCATGTGAAACATAACCTGCCTCTCCTCACAAAGACTGAGAGTGGCCCAGTTGACGTGGACATGCCCAGTGCCAGCTCAGATAGCGGTCAACCAGAGACCATAGATCTGACCACGCCAGTGTCTAATCAGGAAGCTGCACAAGAAACTATGAGAGACAATGAGACACAGGAGAGGCTGGCCAGCTGCCAGGCCTCTGTGACTCAGCCCACCCAGAGCCAGTCTATGACCCAAGCCCCCACCTCTGTTTCTGCAACGCCAGCATCAACACTCGGGACTTTACCCACCACTGTGCATTCGCTGTCTCTGACAGCAGCACAGGCACAATCTCTGTCCCAGTCTCTATCACAGTCACTGTCCAAGAACACCAGGCCTCTGCCAAATGCAGGGGATGGACCCAGAAAAGAAGGGGCAATTTCAGAAGACACCAAAGCTGCGCTTAAAGCAGCCATTTTGAAATCAGCGCTTAGAAATAAAGCCAGAGGTGGTAAGTCTGCTGACACGTCTAAACTTTACATTATTACATTTGAAGCAAAATCATATGTACATTAAAACACAATATAGTACATTCGACAATAGTACAAGGTTCCATTACAAAACAATTTGAATTTTATGAAACTGACATGGTTCCCCATATATCACATGCCTTTTTGCTCAATGTTTTTAGCATGTTTTTATATTTTTATTAAAAGTTATTTTTACAGCAAAGGTTTCTTGTATTTACTAAAGTAGCCAAGAAATTACAAAAAATAAGTGTATGTAGTGAAATCACTGTGGTCTTTGCAGATGGAAATTCATCTCTACTGGGTATTGATGCCAGCTCAGGAGGTGTGTCATGTGCGTCCCTCTCAGAGTCGCGCCGGCCTGTCACTGCTCAGGAGCGTCAGCGAGAACGAGAGGAAAAAAGGAGAAAGCGTCAAGAACGGGCCAGAGAGAGGGAGAGAAAACTGAAGGAGAAGGAGCGGAGAGAGGGGAAGCAGGGCGACTCACTAGGCGGCGTCCTGCTCAGCGACAATGATAAAAGCCTCCTGCAGCGTTGGACAAAAATGATAGATAGACGTAGCGATAAGTCAAACTGCACTAGTAATGAAGAGACTTCTAAGGATTGCAATATGAACTTTAATGTAACCATTAAGGACAACTCTCAAGGAGCACTGAATAAAACTGACAAGGAGCTAATGAAGATGCCATCCCATGATCAACTCATCTCTCATGCCAAACCTAACCAGACTGTAATGTTTCCACCAGCAAGCACTCAGCCGCCTCAAATAATGTTCTCCGTTGGTCAAAGCAAGCCACAAGCAGACATATTGGTTGTTAGCGGAGGAATAGATCTGGTAACTGTCTCTGGTGGGTTTGTGAAAAATACTGTTAAACCACAAATTGAAAGTGATGGACAAAGTGGATTCAACTGTGTGGGAAGTTGGAGTGGTCCAAATTTAGAAACAAGACCATCACAGCAACAAACACAAAGAATAGTACAACCTCCACCAACCAGCTTTGTTCAACCTCAAAGTCAAAACCAGAGTGCGGCGCTTGAAAGTTTCCTCAGCAAAGCATCAAGCACCAGAGAAACAAACAGGAATGGGAAAATTTCCATTCGAAGTAGTATGTCCACACATTGCAATAATTCAAACGCAGGAAATGTGGAAAAGCTGTGTCCATCAGTTGAAGAGAAACCAGGCTCTCTTGGGGTCAGTGCTCAGCCTCACCAGAACCTCGGGTTTACGGATACAGGCCAGCAGGTCGCACCTACAGCGTCAGACATACACACTGTGACCCTCCAGCTCTCCAAGTCCCAAGTAAGTTAGTCATTTAAGACTTTCTTTCTTTGCAAATGGATTGTTGTGTTGATAATTTTTCTTGGGCTTTGTCAGGTGGAGGATGTGTTGCCCCCAGTCTTTTCCGTCACTCCCAAAGGCAGTGGGGCAGGTTATGGTGTGGGATTTGACCTTGATGATCTGTTGAATCAGTCTCTCACTGATCTGCAGCATTGTGACCGGGACAGGTGAGATCAAAAACAAAATGGCATTTTTATAACTTTATTCACAGTCACTCTCTTTTACTGAAACTAGTTTTCTGCTTATTAGGCAGATAATGCATAGAGAGACACATTCATAGACAAAGACAAACACATACATAATTTGGCTAGAAAATGTAAACTAAATTCAACATACTTGACCAAAGTAAAGTAGGAAACATGAGCACATCAGTGATTTACAAACTGATACATAGCTCAGATTATGGGCCAAGTTAAAGGGGTACTATTTAGGGTTAGGGAGTTAAGCTGGCTGTTCTTTGATGTTTTAGTTTTGCTATAAACTCGGGGCTTGTCTGGAGTAATTTTACACCCAGTTAAATTATTTGCAGGTTCAGGCTACTTTCAGACTAGATTTCACGTTTGTCTATTCCTTGTATTACTTGAAGAGCTGAATGCTGTACATTATTAAGCAGAATGTTAATAACTGGCATTACAGTCAAATATCACCCAGACTTTGTGGGGTTGTTTTGCATTGTTAGCTACAAACTGGGCTTTTCATTAAACTTTTTGTCAGTGGAGTAATTTGTTTCCTTTGATTCAGTTTTGACTCAGCGCCTCTGTCGGCTTCCCTCCTGTCGGACTGGAGTGAGGTTCACCGCATGACTCCAGCTGATCTGGAGTCACTGCAGCAGGAGCTACAACTGGGCTCTCCCATGATCCTCTCTGACACAATCCCTCCTGATGCCTAAATGCACTTCAACTGACAAAATAACAATGTAGGATTCAAAGAAAACAAGACGACCGACTGAATGTCTGCGTTGGAAATGTATAAGACAATTAATAAAGCTGATTATCACTAATTAATTATACGTGGGTCATGTTCAATAATACAAATATACACATGAAATTAAGATGTTTATATCAAATTATAAAGCTTCTTCTAGCAATTTGTATTTTATTTGTACTTTTTTAGAAGATACATAATTAATTGATTTGTTCATTTCTCCCATTATATAAAACATACATACATACAATCGAAATCACAATATATTTATCCCAAAACAGTCTAGAGAATATAAAACATTTAGTTCATTATGGCTTCATGTGCTGATAAACCAAAAGCAAAAAAATATATTTTAGTCCAGGTGGACTTTCACCTTCATTAACCGGTCAAAGAAAATCCATATTTGCGTTCTGAGTCTTATCTGAAAAGGATGGCCAGGAGGATGTGGAGGCAGCTTAAGAAGACCAACGTGCTTCCAGCCCACATGCGATTACCTTGGCCGTACAGCTGCACCTCGGGCACAGTGCTGCGGATGAAGCTACTGTAGCTGGTCAACCTGGAGTACACTCCTGGCTGATTTGCATGAGCACAGCCCAGTCCAAAGCTCACCACGCCTGCCTGCACCCATGTGCCATTCACCATCTGGCACACCAGGGGTCCACCTGAGTCACCCTGGAAAGATACACATGCTCTGAACATTCATAAATAATAACCGCTTTCTCCAGTACTTGACCAGTTTGAAACAAAGTATTCACAAATAAGACATCAGTTGTGACTAGCCAAAGTGGACTGAAATGTAATACCTTTGGAAACAACATTACATTAATATTACAGTTAATATAAAGATGTGCTTGACAACTTGTTACACATTGAGAGATTTTCGTTTGTTCAATATTGCTTGTTAATTTGAAGTAAATTATTGAGTACCTGGCAAGAGTCCTTGCCCCCTTCCTGGTATCCCGCACAGATCATGTCATAGAGTATGTCCACCTGCTCCTTTTGGTTTAGGTTATACATTTGCTGACAAGAGCTCTGGGACAGGATTGGCACTTGAACTTCCTGCAGGGTCCCCACTCCTGGTAGAGGGACTAAACAGGAAGGGACATGATAATAGAAACCCCTACATTTTAGTGTTTAAAGTTAAACAAAACATTCATAAGTGTAATAATTACAACAACATTCAATTTTCCTTGTGTCCATAATAAGACCGCAATTATTATACCCTGTGCCATCTGACGAATGAAAACCTTTACATTTAAATAATACACATGCCACAACAGAATACAAACAATCCTAGAATGAATATAGTAACAAGATTTTGACAAAAGACCTTTATAGTAAATAAAAAAGGTATTAACATATTCCCCCTCACCATCGTCTCGGATGTTGCCCCAGCCAGTCACATAGCAGATCATGCCGCTAGGGAAGAGCGTCCCGGAGGTGGGAAGGCACACAGGATGGACATAGTCGGACCAGGTGACCGGCGTGGACAGCTGAACAAGAGCTACATCCCTCCCACTGTGAGGCTCTGTGTAGCCGTCAGGAATCACAATCTGACGCACTTTATGGGTGGACTGGTGGTAGTTGTAGCCATTGAGCTGGTGGCGGCCAGCGTATATGATGTGGGAGCTAAAATCTGATGGACTGAAGGAAAAACAACACGGGCACTTAAAACTCGTTTGACTGGAAAGTATAGGATCTGAAATTTAAAACCCTAACCAGAGTCCCAGTCTGAAAGATTAGGAACTTCATACCTACAGCTTAGATATTAAGTAAGAGGGACTTGTGCCATTTCAATTGTTGTGACATAGCCTATCTCAATAGAAGTTGAATATGGATGTCTGTCTTACTTTGGAAAACAGTGAGCAGCTGACAGGACCCAGTCTGAAGCAATTAAGGAGCCTCCACAGATGTGACCAGCCGTTGAAGTCTGGATGGAGGAAAAAACCAAACACCATTATACCTAAGCATCACATGTTTATTTCTCTGAAGCCACAAACGCTGCTATCATCGTATCCACAGCCGTGTTTGTTAGTTATGTACCTGTATGTCCACCTGCCACGGCCATTGCCCCGCTGTGGCGGCCGACCCTCCGACAATCCTGTTCTCTGCAACAGGTGGTCGGCCACAACTCTGAGCAGAAGTCGACAAAATACCTGCATTTCAAAAGGCATATATCATGTCAAGAAAAAAACTCACTGTTAAATCGTATAGTAACGTATTGTGTGTTTATATGAATATGTAGCCTGAATCAAATCAACCAGATTTCAAAAGTTACATTTTTACACGGACATAAGAACAAAAATGCTGCGTCTCACCTGAAACGATCCAAATCACAAGAAATGAGAACTCCGACAACTCTGCCATTTTACAACAAATGAACAATCCCTTTGTCTTTACAGAGCCAAGGCCCACCGAAACTCAAGCGGCTGAAAGAAAACTCCAAAATTCCAAAGCTTTCAGTTGTTGTAAAAATAGGGTACATTTACAAAAAGTCTCGTCCGCTTCTGATTCTAGCTTGGCGTTGTAAAACTGGGAATATCTATGTAGATATAACTGGCCGCAAACGAACAACGGTGTTAAATTCTTGGAAGAGAAACACAAAGCGCTGCCTGTACCTGCGCTCACCTTTAGCCAATCAGAGCATTTGTCCCGCCCCTTCAGCATCAGCAGCCAATTGCGTTTTAAGCACAAAATGAAACGTCGACCTTCTTTTTTGTTACGCTAAATCGAAAATAATAATAATAATAACAACAGTAACTTATGCTAAATCGAAGATAAGCGTTACATCTTCAACATCTCATATTTTTCTCAGGTAGCCCCCCCCCCCCTTGTGTTAATTTTTAAATGAGACTAAACAAGCTGTGTAGCATTCGTTTACAGTAGTTAGACACTTCATTTTTTTTTTAATCTGGCATTTTTTTTAGATATATTTTCAGTTTCTTATTTCAAAGGAAAACAACCTGCAAATTTTATAAGATGTTTTGCCTTGCCTGTGAAATTAACAATAAACTTTTGAAAGTATGAAAACGTTAGCTGATTATGCCACAGTCTAAAATAAATGCTCAAAACGACCAGACATATCTTGTTACGACTCAAAAGCCCAATTAAGGCATAGATCAAATTAATAAAAAAAAAACTAAACAGGTCAAATCAGGATAAATATTAGATGTTGCCATGTAATTTTAAATGACGAGTGGAATCTTGGCCAATCGTAAACTGGTTTTCCTGGTTCTTCCATGTTACGTTATTGTGTTTACACCATGGATGTATTAAAAGAACTGGATAAGGTACGCCCCCTCTGTCTGTGGTCCCAGATTGATTTGTGGCCGTGCGAGGTACTGCAGCCTCTTGGAACCAGCCTTTTTCTCAAATGTCACATTATAATTGCAGACAGTACTGAATTATTATCTGTATTTAAATAAAATAGAAGGAAATGTTCTTTTCTATCGTTTCTAAAATCACCGAAATTACCGTTTTTATATGAAGTGGGGGATTGTCGTCACGTGGCGTCCTAAAACAAAGATGGCAGCCATCATTTCAGGAAGTAAAACAAAGATGGCAGCCATCGTTTCAGGAAGTAAAACAAAGATGGCAGCCATCGTATCAGGAAGTAAAACAAAGATGTCAGCCTTCGTATCAGGAAGTAAATGCGGAAGTAAGAAACTTTTTTGGGGTCATGCGCCAATGAGCACTCTCCATAGGGATAAACAGGACGGCCATCTTGGATTCATCTTCCAGGTTTTATTATAGTTCTATGGTTTACACACACTACATAATCTCTGCTGGATCTTTCTTGCCTGAGGTTCTGGAAAACCAGAAGAACCAGAAACACTTCCAAGGAAAAGTGTAACGTTAGTGCTTAACTTTACTGAATCACAGCCTGCTTAATGGCTCAAAAGACAAACACTGACTTTGTTTCACAAACTACAGAGAAATACCATTTGTAATATCCATGTCTACTCTGCCTTAAATATGGGTGCAAATAAAATTGTATTCAAAACTGTGTTGCAAGTACCACTGGAGGGAAGCCTTTGTGTGGTTAAGTTGTGGTTTACCACTGGTTTAGTCTTGGTTTAAACTTTGAACTTAACTGTAACACCTACCCCCTATCTAGACCTATTTAGTTAATGTCTCTTTTCTTTTTTATTTATAACACGTTTTATAATCTCTTTTACAGGGGTGTCCTGGCTCTAGAGGGGACATTAGTGTGTATTTTTTGTTTTAAAAACCAGAAAGTGCAAACTCCACACGAAAAAGGCCCAGACAGAATGGCTAACCACTATGCCACTGTGCCACTCTTGGGATAAGCCAAATCTTTTCTGAAGTGAAAGAAACATTGAAATAGAACTTGTAAACATTTTCAAATATATGTGGACAGTATTGTACAATGTAATGTAAGACAGTGGATGCTTATGTCTGTCCATAATATAGACAGTGAATGCTTATGTCTGTCCATAATGCTGCCCGTCTCTCCCTTCCTCTCTTCCTCTCTCCTCCCTCTCTCCTCCCCTCACCCCACTCCTCGCCCCAGGCACTGTGTCTAGTTTCACAGAGCAATTGAAGGTGACAGGGACAGAGAGCGGCGGAGGGAGGCGGGAGGGACACGGGGAGGACACATCACAGTATCGCCCGCGGCAACACAACAGCAGCGGAAGAGCCAGCCGATGGAGAGACAAAGAACAAAACCTACCCAGAAAAGTACTCAGAGGCAGTGCTATAAACAGGTAAATGAAGTTAGTCTCAAAAGTGTACCCAAGTATGTTTGTAGTTGTTTGCCCTGAGGTTGCATTGGGCACTGTTCCCTTTTAACGCCCGATAGGGGTGTTTCTTGTGTGTGCCTCACTGTGCGTGCCACCCCTGCCCCAACCCTCTCAGTCATAATATATGAATGCATTATGGGCTCCAGTCCTTATAAGAGCAATTATAATGCGCTCCCGTTTGTTTTTATTTTAACAACTTGATGAATATTTGTCATGGCATCGTAACCATGGTGACTGCCTCCACCATTGCCTCACCCCGCCCCTCCCCTTCCCCCCTCCAGCGCTGAAAAAGCAAGGGATGACCAGAGAGGAAGAGAGAGAGGTGACAGGAATGAACTAACAAGATGCACTATAAAAAAAGAGAAAAAAAGCAATGTCCTGGAGCTACATGAATCTTTGCAGCGAAGCACGCGTCGGCACACAGACTGGCTTTGGCATGCGTGTGTGCGAGTGTGTGTGCGAGTGTGTGCGTGTGTGTGTGCGTGCGTGTGTGCGAGTGTGTGTGGGGAGGGGGGGTAGGGGGTACATAGGGATCACATAGGTTAAGCCACATTCACACGACTTGAGCACGATGAGATGTAATCATGATTTTTGAGTAAAACAAAAGACAAAGAATAAGAAAATGGGAGACTCGACCAATTTTTTATTTTTGTTGTTTCACAGGGAAGGGAGTGAGCTTTTCATAAGTGAAATTTTGGGGAAAATCAGGGCTACATTATTAAACATACACAATGAAACTTAATATAATGTAATGATTTATGGATTATATGACATAAACATGACGACAAAACCAGCATAAATTACATTTGATAATTTATTGTTGTTTCTATATTACAGAATATCAAGTAATATTGTTTCTGCTTATATCAAAATCGTAGTTATAAAAAATAAAAGACTAAATGCATAGGCTAGTATAAATACACAACAGTATTTACCAAATAGAAATACAGTGAGTCAGACTAATGTTGCAACCTTTACAAAAAGTAAGGACATTAGTGTACCTTAGACATTAGTGAAAGGTAACACAGAGGATAGGCAATAATGACTAAATGAATGTCTTCAAATGTTTTAGTTATGGTTACCAGATAAATACAATATTTAGCATTTTGGTGTGTAATTTTACATAGTATACCCATAGTATATTTGGAATTTTACAACATTACAGGAAAAATAATAGCATGTAGCAAATTCTTGTTTTGTTTTTTAAAATTTATTTTTGTATTTTTATTTATTTTTGTGTTTTTATTTTGATTCCCTTTATCCATGCAAATATGAATCCAAAATCAAGTGAATATAAAAGAAAAAGAAAAAACATTGTGTAGTCTATATTATTTGTTGATTGTCTTATAATAATATTTATATAATAATATTTCACAAATACATAGTTTTTTTTTGTTTGTTTTTTTGCATATGTAATTGTTATCGTAACGTTTTATATTTATTTTTAAAAAATAAACAAAACGCAAATATATTGTGATTACTGGAAGGCACCAAACTCCCAAAACTGTGTTGCTACAGCACCAAATGTAAACTCTGCGCCGCGTCTATACCTTTTGAACTTGTCATGTCTTTCCTTTCTTCCAGGCACATCTCTGAGGAAACTAACATAGAAGCAGAGGTGGAGGGGCAGAAGAATAGGCGAGTATGAACGAGAGAGGGAGCGACAGAGAGAAAGGGAGCGCAAAGTCTTGTCAACCGGAAATAAAACAAGCTGGCACCCTCCCCATCCCCAAAGTCACACACTTCCTCCTCTCCTTCTCCCTCCATTGCAAATACATTTAAACTACTGGGGCCCTACTCTCCGACCGGCTGTATGTAGCATCATACCTGCGTCATTCTACCTCTGATCTGTTTGGTCCATCGTACTGGACCATACTGTGTCATTGGATTCAGGCCTAAAGCAGAAAGTGTCAAAGTGAGACAATACAAGGAACTATGCAGGCACCTCTAACTAACTCAAAAAGCACACATTTTCTGAGTAAGAATGGATTAGGTTTCGCTTTTAACATCTACCATTCTAAAACCTTGTAAAATTCTTCAGATGCAGTTAAATAAAGGCCTAATGTACCTCAGAACCAGAACCTCTCTTATCCAAATAAAACAAATTTTAATTCATATGCAATATTGATACAGATGTTTATATATAGGCAATGTTTATCTAATGACACGTTTTTACTGCAGATAATTCTTGTTATGAATGAGAGGGGTCAGTAATGAATTCTTAATCATAAAGGTTCATTTGAGTGCAGAAGTTTTCACAGTAAAAAAAAAAAAAATCACTTCAATTTAAGTGAATATTAATGTGTGATTTCCAGCTAAAATTGAATCATCATGTATTTATCATCTGCGATCTCTCCATTATCCGTGCTTTCTGCTCTGCTCTGGCGGCCTCCCCTCCTCCTCCTCGTGCTGGCATTAAGTTCAAACTTGACACTGATGTTGACTCACTTTGTCACCCCTCGGTGGCTCTCCTCTCTCCCTCTGTCCCTCTCTCTCTCTCTCTCCCTCTCTCCATCGCTCCGAGGACAAGAGTGCCCGCAGACGCATTTCTCTCCAGAGCCGCCCCCCGTCCCCCTCTCTCTCTCTCTCCCTCTCTCTCTCTCTCTCTCTCACCCTGTCGAACTCCCTCCATCTACACTCTCCTTTACACACACAGCACTGTCAACAAAGCTGGAAGAACAAGGGACCAACGGGGAACAGGGGAGTCAAGGTCCAAAAGGAGACCAGCAGACTGGACGTGGCATCAACACACCTGGATAGTTGGTAAGTTTAGCTAAATTGACTTTCTGACATTTTTACCCTAACCCTTACTGACTTCTGTGTGTTTTTGCCTTTGAATGACGAGCACACACAACTTCTAAATAGGCAAAAGTGCTTAAATAAATCACACAATTGTATAGAGTGAATTAAAATACAGTTATGGATTGGATCTCTGTTATGAGACACTTGAACAAAAAGAAACTAACCTTTGACACCGTGGAGGGAGTTTGTCTGTGTTGCCTCTTGCTAGATACTGACCTAGGTAGAGAGACTGTTTGTGTGATGGCAAGTTATAAACATGGTATTGTATAAGATAAATTGTGGTGTTCGGTTCATTTTGAGATTGTTCCGCCGCTTATGCACTTGATGCCAGTTTGCGTTTATACTCTTGTGTCTTCTCATGCGTACGTGTGTGTTCGGGCGCAGGTTTTTCCAACAAGCAAAGACAGAGCTAAAAGCAAGTAGCATAATAAATGGCATTGCTTTCAGAGTGGGTTCTAATGTACCTACTCTCCCCATGGTATACTAGCATACCAATGTATAACACACACGCGTTACGACAGCGGCCATGTAACTAACTCCATTTCTGTCTGTCATGGTGAAGCTAATTCACCACAATGCCAACCATGTGTGAACTCATACGATATGAACCCCTCCTGCTCCCCTCTCTCCCCCTCAGCTGCACCACAGAAGACGGAGGGCAGAGGAGCACGGAGCCAAAGGTGACATCAGGGCGGGGCGGTTGGCTCTTCAGGCTGGATTGGACCCTCGGAGTATGTATGAGAAGTTAACAATGCTCAACCTGCAGAGCGGCTCAAACTGGAGTGGGCCTAACAACTGGTACCATGACCCAACCAGCGTGCAGACACAACACAGCACAGGTGAGCCCCCCATGTGCCCTCCACTGCAGGTGCAATGAGACACTGCACTGCACTCACAGTTTGTATCTCGAGCCGTGAGTCACAATTTTACTTTGATTTCTATATAGTTACTAGGCTAGAAATGTTTGTGCTGCATATGTTTTCCATTTTTTTTCTTATTGACCTCTGATCTGGAAATGTGAGTTAACTACTTGTATTGAGTTAACTACTTCCTTGCGCAAACTAAACTAAATACTTGTCATGGTAATATTGGAGCATGATATTTTGATGAATGAGTTTTTGATTGATGCTTTCAAAATATTATGCTGATGCAATGTATTGTTGGGGGTGTATTGTACAATTTGATAATATATAAAGATACTGAAGACTTCACTCAAATTAGCACCCCTAACAAATATGAGCAAATAAGTAAAATGCCCATGTTATATTATGTATTACATTAAAACACATTCATCTATGGTACTCACAGTAATATTACTTGCATGTATTTTCAACATCAATACAATGATCAGCAGGTTTAAGTAAACTGTGTGTGTGAATCATTCTTAAAAAAACGTTTGTTTTAACCTGATCCTGATAGAAATAATGCATCCAGTGGCTCCAAAAAATAAAAAGTAAAATAAAACTGAATCTGTATTGCCTAAATTAAGTGCATTGTTCATGTTTCTGTCTGGTTTATGTGTGCCAGTGTCTGAGGGCTGCCTGCTGGACACTGAAGGCCTGGGGGGAGAGGCAGCCTCAGGTCGGGCAGGGGCAGGAGGGGTCCCTGTGGATCGGGACGAGGGCGAGGAGTCCCAGCTGAGACTGCAGCTGAAGAGGAAGCTGCAGAGGAACCGGACCAGCTTCACACAGGAGCAGATCGAGGCTCTGGAGAAAGGTCAGGCTCAAGCTCTCATACACCGCACACTGTACAAGCGGCCAATCACAGCTCACCATATCATACAGCCTGACCTGCAGGGCCTTTGATGGCATTTGCTCCTTTTGGGGCAGACTGAGGACACATCCAGGCTAAAGTTGAATGGTGTATCATGTTCTGGGCCAAGAAAAGTTTCTGCAAGAAGGAGCCGGTACTTTTGATGAATGAAAACCAACTCCACAAACAAAGCTAATCTAAACAGCCCACAGCATTATGTAAAACTGTGCTTCATTACCACAGTGGTGTGATGCAGCGGGATGGGCCTTGTAGCTGAAACGAGGGGGATCACAAAGCCACTCCTGACCAGAGCTGGCTGCAGAGGGCCCCTGAGCTAAATAAGGACGCGATGTCCACTGTGCAGTCGAGTGGAAGTGTATCACTGTGGTCACATTAATGAGCTGCACTGACCCTGTGCGCAGTCAAGGCACAATAACAATCATGTGTTGACACAGACGCCAATTAGACCCAACCAATTATACCAATTTGTAGGATGCGCTTAATCTACAGCCTGTTGTCTTTATGCACTTTAGGGTTTGTTTGACACATATATCCAGATTGTAATATGGTGTATTCATTTTGCAGAATGTTCACTGTTGATATCATAGTTTTGAACCAAAGAGAAATTCCATTATGTCTTTATTATTAATACCAACCTGTGACTTTTAGTTTCATTTGATGACTCATGTCAGTTAGAGTCAGGCCAGATTTTGTTTCAACTTGTCAAAAGCGAAAATGTCAGCCGTTTGTCAACTATAAATTAACTGCCACATTGAGCAATGATTCTGTCTCACACTGAATATCATTTATATAAACTTAAACTAGCACGGGGGCTCCATGGATTTCATTGCATTAGAAGTGTAGACATTAAACGTAATACATAATATATAGAACAAAACATGTAAGACTTTGTTTTTAGTTGGAGCCAAGCTTCTCTCTACTTCTCCTGAAGTTAAGTGCCCAGCCAACATGAATCCTTTCATTTGAACTTTCTGCATGTTCCACAATGATAAATAATTGATATAAAGTGCAACAGATAAATATTTCAAATCTGGTTGTAAGGATACATCTCTCTTCCTCCATTTGTATATTTCATTGCAACGTAATTAGTGATTCTGATATTAAAAAGGAAATTGCCTGATGTTTGTTTGTTACAAAATATTAAGTAATTGGATTGCAATAATGGGCCAAATGCACACTTAATGAAAGACACACAGGCTAATCCCAAACATGTTAACAGTATGCAACAGGGGGTTATTGCGAGCTGTTTTCAAGTTGTCCTGTCAAAGCGCATTAGGAGTCACACTGTGAGTTTGACACGAGTTAATATCTTCCACAGAGTTTGAGAGGACGCACTATCCAGATGTCTTTGCACGGGAGCGACTGGCAAACAAGATCGATTTGCCTGAGGCCAGAATACAGGTCAGCAAACACAATGGATTTTCAGAATATCGGTAGGTTTATCTGTTACATACGTCTAACTATGGGGTTCAAATAAAATGTGGCACTGGGCAGGTGTGGTTCTCAAACCGAAGAGCGAAATGGAGGCGAGAGGAGAAACTGCGTAACCAGCGGAGGTCGGGAGGCATGACCTCGTGTTCACAGAGCCAGGCCCCACTCACCACCTCCTTCAACACCAACGTCTATCACCAACAGCACAGCAGCACTTCAGGTGAGCAGCCGATTTTATAATCTGTTGTAAGTAACAAACTCCTGAACATCAAGGCCTTAAACCACATGTAGCACATTGTTAATAGAGATTCTCACTGTTTGAAGCTTGTGTCTGTCTATCTGTCCAGGGTCAATGTTGAGTCAGGCAGAGACGTCCCTGCCAAGTTACAGTTCTCTTTCTGTGTTCTCATCCGGAGTACAGGTAAGGCTTCAACCACTCCTTGTTAATTATCTTAGAATAATAATCAAGGTATTGACCAGCACTATATTAAGGAAACTGGCCATTAGTGATATCAGGGCAGAGGGCTAGTCGATGCTCATACACCTGCCTAGGAACCTTCACCCTAACCCTAACCCTTTTTTTTTTGCCTGTTTAAGTGCAACTCTAATGCTATATTACCACAATTTCATTCATTCATTCATTCATTTTCTACCGCTTATTCCCGTTAGGGGTCGCGGGTGACTGGAGCCTATCCCAGTGACTTTGGGCCTTAGGCGGGGTACACCCTGGACAGTGGCCAACTCGTCGCAGGGCTGACAGACAACCATTCACCACAATTTCAACTCAATTCAATTACACTTATTTATATACCCAAGGGAGCAAATCAGAAAGCATACAGAGCAGTTGCACAATCACATAAAAACAAAGGCACTTTAGACACAGCCTTAATGCGGACCCTGCTGATCATTAAAAGGTGGCTAGACTGAGTAATAGGTATTTAAACACAGATGTTCATGCTAGATACTAAAATGTGTAAAAAGATCCTTAAGTAATGGTAAAGTTCATTAGTGTTTTGGTTATTATTTGTGTCAAAATACAACATGTTAAATCGTATCATAATAAAAGATGCAGTCTTTATGCGTATCCAATAAAGCCTACATAAAGCGTAGTTTTAGCACCTCCTTGTGGTCAAAGGCAAGTAATGCAGTTGTAATAGCAATGTAGTTCAATAAAATAATAAGAATGTATTGTGTCCATGTGAAATATTGAAATATACATATAAATAAATATATCTAGTTTTAATCATGTTTTTCCCTTTTACAGTCCATCCCTCCTCAATCGGCCTCTTCGTATTCCTGCATGTTGCCACCTTCCCCCTCTGCTCCTCGGAGCTTTGACTCAGCGTACGCCTCCTCACACCTGCAGACTCCACCCACAGCTAGCTCCAACACTGGTAACTCTCATTTCACTTTCAGTCTAAATCGTTCCAAAATGTGACGTGTACAATACCAGTGTTTTCTGTTGCTCGTAGGTCTCATATCTCCGGGAGTGTCGGTGCCAGTCCAGGTCCCAGGAGCAGAGCAGCAGAGCTTGAGTCAGAACTTGGGTCAATACTGGGCCAGGTTACAGTGAATGACAGACTGTCGCTGCCAAGACAAAGAAAAAGGCATGTTTTAATCGTGTCAAATCAGTGTTGGGGCGTGAGTGTGAGTAGGCACAAACTGTGGGAGTATATGAAGGGCTGTACAATGCCCTGGGTGGATTCATGTTTACAATTCAACCAAGAGCAGCTTTGGTTGTACTTAATGGTACTAAGATTTACTGGTATTTGCTCTAATTTCATAGCTCACCACCACAAATCAATAGTCTCTTTAGTGTGGTGACGTGTATACCAATCTGGCACATTAGAACACACCAAGTTACAGACACACAATTACTCAAGGCTTAAGACGGACAGAAAGGCTACGGTTGTTGTGACGTCTTGGATTGGATTCCCATTGTAGTGATCCTGCAAGCTCCTACATTATGCATTATTCTAGCTTTTTAAACCAAACACCCTAAGTTACATAATTTTAGATAAAACAATAAAAAAAATGCTGTGGTCAGTGCATATGGACTTGACCTCTGCTGCCGAGTTTAGAGGAGAATACTTTAGCTGAATCAGTTAGCTGTGTAGTGAATGCATTTTGAACAGTGAAATGATCAGGGTGGATGTGTTTAAGATGTATGAAAAAACACCACACCTCCTGCATAATTACCTGATGACGTAAAATGAAACCAACCGTTTTGAGCTCTGGAGAGGAAGACAGTCTAAATATGCATGATTACTTAAAGCATGCGTGGGTTCAACTCCAGTGGCGGACTTACTATTAGGCAACAGGCCACAGTTGCCTTAGGCCCTCAACATGAAAGGGCCCCCAATAAGATGCCTTTCTCGATCATCATAGTCGCAAGGCTCTGAAACAGTTCTCAATATCACAATAAAGTCGGGATTGTCAAATGTACAATTCTGCCCAAATGTATTTAATTCTACCCAAGCTAAACGATAAATAGTACATAAAATAAAATGTCAAATGAAAACCATGTATATAAATCAGCTGGAACATGGGTTAAACTGCACCAACAAATGGGAAATATGGTCTGATTTCTTTAATATTATTTTTGAATAGAACCTCCTACTATGCTGTTTAAAGCTGTTTAGAGCAAATGAATTTGAATTTTCCAATAGTTCACTTGTCACCTCAAATTTGTGAAACCAGTCCAATAAAAAATCTACAAAAAGTAAAAAAGAAACTTTCTTCAGAGACAATTCAAAGTTCAAATTTATAGAGGCCTGCACTTCATTTTTCCTTGGGCCCCCAAATTCCTAGGTCCGCCACTGTACAACTCCAGGGGTGTTTGTTGAAGCAGCAACTTTAGCAAGGATAAAAGCTCTGCATAAGCTAGGATCTTTAAGTGTCTACATTGGGACATAAATTTGGCTTTCACTTTTAACTCTTGTTCCTAAAAGCAGCATGATCGAATGCTGTGCAAATGCCAGCAGATGTGTGTACTGTAAAGTGTAACCACAGTTTTGTTTTACTTGAGAAGAATATTGTGATAGTCTGTTCCCTCAACTGTGTGAGGATAACTACTGTGAATATTTTTGACTTGCTGATGGCAATCACTTTTACTAAAACTGGACCATTGTAAAGAGTGTTACTCCTGCCTCTATTGTGCCAGCAACAGTATTTTTGTATAGACCTGTATGTGTGAAGATGAAAGAAGATAGCTGGAGAAAACATAGAGAATGGGGAAATGTAGCATGTTGTGGACCTAAAGCACAAATTGTATTAGTTTATATTTAATTAAGGATGCACCGTTAAAAGAAGAAACATTCACGTTGTCAAGGTATTGACCAGATCACAAGGTCTGAGCATCTCCAGAACTGCAACAGCTGTGGCGTGTTCCCAGTGTGTTGTAATAATAACAATGAGTTATGCAAGAGTGGAGAGGGTGCACATGGGACTATGTGTTAAGCAAAATGATTTAACATTGTGACCATTAATGAAAGATAAAATCCCGATATGCCTGATCGTCGCACCCCTAATGGTCACTTCTCGTACTGCACTGACAAGCCAATAAGCCATTGACAATCAATCATTGTTTTATACCAAAAACTGCTTTCAGACAATCAGTCTCTAGTGGAAAACACTGTGTGGCATGACCAAAACCTGACACTAGACAATCGACTCCAGGCCAGACCTCGGCCAATCTGCATTTTAGTCCATAAGAAAACGTCTCTCAAACGTATTTATTTGTCTTCTCACTCATTCACATTGTGTTGTTTTTGCTGTGTGTCAGTGTGTTGTGTTAGTAGAGTATAGTTAGTAAAAGTCAACCCTTTTGTGATCAAGGCCTTGGATCCCTTTAATGAGAATAAAAATGTGTGTATTAAAACATGACTATATTTTCTCCAGTGTTGACATGGCCGCACATTTCTTGAGTGTTGTATGTTGTACGTCTAATTGAGTGGTTCCCAAAGTGGGGCTTTGGAGGCTCTGAGCCGGGGGTTGCAAGATCATTTCTTTTTTTTTTTTTTTTTCATTTACAAAAAAGGTGAAGGTTAACTTTATTTTAGGGAAAATTATCCTCTGCATTTGGGCAATAAATATAAATATCCTAGTACAAAATTCTAAGAAGATTTCGATCATCTTATGGTGAAGCAGACATTAAAATATTTACAAATGCTCTACAATATAACAATTTTAACAATTGTAGGAAAACAGTTCAAATGGACTGATGCTGGCAAAGTTGATTATCAAGAATGTAATTTTTTTTCGAGAGAGAGACTGTTAGGGAGCTGTTTCCACTGTTTAATTGTTTTAAATGAGAACAAAACAAGGGGGAACTCATTAACTATTAGAAAATTAAATAAAAAGTCAAATTAATTATTTTTTTGTTAAATGTGTGTCAGATTTTTCCTCAGTGTATTAAGGATGCATGTCCACATTTACAAGCATAAATTCACTTAAATGTAAGATAAAAACAGATGGACAATTGATCCATTAGATGGGCACTTCATCTGGGTTCTTATGACTACTTTCTAAGGGTAGCACAGTAGATGGTCTCACTGCAGCCTTGGCGGAAACAGACTGACCATTAGCCAGGCAGTGCTAATGGTCTGACTCACTTGGGCCCTGGAGAGTGGACAGAAATTAAAGATGAAAGAGGAAGAAGGGGGAGAAAGATAATATCACTGACTGTTGCAGAGAGAGCGATCACACACATAAAGACCACGAGGCTGGAGGGGGCTTCTGAACATGAGATGCACTTTGTTCACTTATAGATCAGACATCTACCCCAAATGTGTGTGGAGCTCATAATGTTGTCTTCAACTGTAAAAATCTTGCCTAGATCTTTATTCCAAACCATGTTACACTTGTAAGAAAGAAAATATTATGAAAGTGAACGTAAAATAGCTCACCCCAGCCGTCAAAAGTAAAAGCAGAAAGGAGAGAGCACTATATACACACATGCTTGTTTGTCAGTGCTCAGTCCCATCAGATCTATGCAGCCAAGCATGTCAGGCTTGGGTCACACTTGGATGGGAGAACCGCTGGAACATCAGGTGTCACAGTGAAGTGGATGGAGGAAATATCATTATGTTCTTCACCCACATAGCCACAGTGCATTAGGTCAACTTTTTAACCTAATTTTGACAACATGAAGAGAGCCTATTATCCTCAAGTTGACTGCATTCTCCAAACCATTTAACCTTGAATATGCTTTCCCCTTTCATCAAGTTGCACTTCATATTTTCCTCAAACCCCAGACAAACTATATCCCATCTGCCAATAGTCAGAACGATATGGCTGATGTCTCACTCTGTGAAGTATTATTTTAATAACTAACCACAGTTGATCAGAGGTTTTTTTTTGCACTTTCCATGTGAGAGCCTTAGGTCATCTGCAGTGTGTTAACTATACCTCTACTCATGTGACTTCCTCGCACATTTGCCCTATGACAAATAAAGCCACACGACAGAGATGCCTTACGTTACAAGTGCAGGAGGCGGAGGCAGAAGTCGATCGATGAGCCCAGCCTAGTCTCCAGAGAGAAGGTTCAGAAGGAGTCCAAACAACGGTGAGCTTTGTTCAGTCTTTCTGTCTTTAAAGAGGGGGGTGTCTGCACAGGGAGAACGGAAGTTGTGTGTAATTAGTGGACAATGAGAGAAAAGTCACAGTATTTTCAAATTGTCAGGTAGCACTCACAATGGAGCTGCTGGGGCCGCTGTGCGTGGTCCTGGTCTTGATGGGAAGTGTGTTGGCTGTGGATGAACAGTACAGTAGAGCAGTGGTGAGTAGATTTAATTATTTCTTTTTTGACACATTTAAAAGTGGTCATTTCAATCATAAATCTAAATAAAAGTAATATTTAATGTTTTGCTATAATCATCTGGATAAATAATTGCGCTGTTCATTGTCATTATTTTGATTAAATACTGAAAAAAATATTTACAATATTCTAATTATGAGATGCCTGGAAATCCTCATTTGTATATTGCAAAAGAATCCTCACAGCTCAGCTGGTTTTACTTCACTTTTTGTAAGTCATAAAGTGGCATTAGCAGCATCTTTAAAGGCACGCTTTTCTAACATGTGGGGGGAGAAGTCAACGGAAATAACCTCTTGAGTGTTTTGAGAGCAGGCCACAACTGAAGAATACAGTTGGCAAATTCACACCTTTTCCTGTGAACTTGGGGTGGAGGTTGAAATAGGAAGCAGGTTTGACAGAACACACCGCACAACAGTGATCTCACCCCAGGATCGAAACTTACTTCTGGAACCATCAAACCCTCCAAACAATCTGATACAGCTCAAATATTTAAAAATATTTCTTTTGTCTACTGGCTTAGTCCTAATTAAGTCTGTTGGTCAGTACTGATTTGGCAATTTTGAGGAGTGTTGGTAAAGCTATTTTATTTTTCACATTATCGTTATTGATGTTTTGTGTCACCCCAAACAGTGTCTAAAGTATTGTGAACCTATTCTGAAAAATTCTTGCTGGATGGAAAATTCTTTGTCCGCTGACACAAATCTACTTTCTTTGCACAAATCTGTCAAGGGTCCCTGTGGTGGAAGGCCCTGTAAACTTAAAGCACTAGATGTGATATGTTTTATTTCAAACCGGCACACCATGCACTTCATGTAACAATACAATCACAAACATCTTCAAAACATTGCATTAGGAACATAGCACTACCATAGAATAACTCACGGACAGCACATAAACACATTCATACTTTCTCATCACTTCTTTTACACATACAGTATTTTTTAAACTGTGCCAGGTCTGAACCTTCCCCCTACTTTTGAAGTAGTTCTTGCTTTTGGTTGATACAATTCTTTATTCCTTCTATTATATTTCTGATGTGCAGCTCTATCTTGAAATAGGTTTTGTAATTTGTCTGAAAGAGAGTTTTTAGATGCCCTGAAAATGACTTGAAATTTACCAAGTCATACAACTTAAAATCAATAGTTTCCAAATATAGATAGATAGTGTGTTATAACCCTTTTTTGAAGAGTAATTAGTAAGCTGGTCTTGTAACAACTGCCCCACATCTCAGGACAGTAATTTGTAATTTAAGTATGACATTACAAATTAATGATAAAATGAAAGAAAAGCATTTTGGTAGCAATTATATGATTTGAGATCTTCATTTTGCAACCGTTGGCTTCTGTTACCATTCCCAAAAATACATTCTGCTCAACTCTTTCAACAGTTGTGTTGTCAGTAATTATCTGTATTGGTTGGTCCATTTTTTTGTTTTCTAAATAGCATGAGTTTAGTTTTTTTCAAAGTAATTGATCATTTATTCTCGTTAAACTACCTTTTTAAAGTATTCATATTTCACTCAAAAGTTGCTCTAAATTCTCCCTGTTAATATATATATAATATATTCTGATAATGATAATATTCCACCAAATCAGTTGACTGATGTATATCATGTCTGAATCCGTACTGACCATCAGATAACAATTTGTTTTTCTATAAAATAGTCTTAGTAATCAGATTACTTTTCTAGGATTTTTGAAAACTGTAGAAGCAGAGACATGCCTGTAATTAGTGTTCATCTCCTGATTTATATCCCTCGTGCTCTCTTCATTTGCTTCATTTGGTGCAAGAGCAATATATGTTTTCATATCAGGAAAAAAATACTTATTTTATTGAAAATGTTTGGTGATGGTTTGGACCATCCATGAAAGTTCATAGCCATGAAATGAAACTAGAAGATAGTGGGAAGGTTAAAGTGGAATGACTTTGGCTGTTTTCATTTTGTTGGGGAATTTTGGGAATCTCTCTTGTAAGTTCGCATCCAAAACTAACAAAAACTCTTTCCAGTGATGGTATTTAGACCCTCCACATTCCTTTGACATAATTTCTTTTACTGTTTAGTAGTTTTAGTATCATTTAGTAATATGCCACTTAGAATGTTTTTGTCCAGGATATTGGAAAATATGTTGTCTTTTGTGACCCATATTCAACATAAACGTCACTAAATGCTTCTGTGTTTTTTGTTTTATTTAATAGCATCCTTATATATATCTTTTTTTTTGTTAAATTATCTGTCCATCTAATCTTTAAACAAGTTCAAGTCTGACCCTGGTGCCTGTAAACACGGCCTACAGCAATGTTTTTCTTTTTTTAATGCAAATTCAAAAACTAGCATAACTTTCTGGTGTTCGTAGGATTGGCTGAGCAGATATGGCTACCTCCCTCCACCTGATCCTCGCACCAGCAGACTTCAGACCAAGGAGGGCATCGAGAAGGCCATCCGTGTTATGCAGAGATTTGGAGGTGTGCCAGAAACAGGAGTTCTTGGTAAATTTCACGGTTCATTTCCTTCCTCTACCTGTTCCCTTTTTTCTGGCTCGGTTTCTTCATGTGGTGATTTTGTATTTCAGACAAGAACACACTGACGCTCATGTCCGCACCGCGCTGCTCTCTGCCTGATATTGTGGGCAGTGAGGACATGCTGAAGAGGAGGAGGAGGAGGAGGTACGCCCTGTCAGGCCTCAAGTGGCACAAGACAGAGCTCACGTGGAGGTGTGTTTCCTGTCATGTTACTTCCTCTGTATGTGTCAGTCATTTTTCGCAATTGGCACAGGATCTGACAGCAATTTAGCAGATAAGCTTGAGTATCCTTCTTTAGCTCTGCTTCCAAATGCACATGATCAGGGTTGACAAGATTATTTGGTTAATCTAGCCTAGAGTAATTGTTCAGATCGTAGTGAGAATAGCCACTTATTGGTGACTAGTGATCTTATAAGCACTGTAAGTCAATTAAAGAGTCCACTCTTGTTTGGCCATGTGGTCATTAGTCATGAATAAGTATTGCATTCTCACTCACAATAATCACAGCACTAAAATTGATATCATGACATCTGTTTTTAAGAAGGATGGCTCCAGTGGCCCTAAAAAATGAATCTTTGAAAACCCCATGTGTTTGTTATAGTTAGTTGGATATTTTAATATATATGTATATATAAAAATATACATACAAAAAATTAAAATCCAAGTCCAGATCTATACCCCCAGTGTGGGATACAAATATGGACCATTGTATTAAAGTAGTTTCCCACTTTGTACCTCTAAATGACCCATTAGCAACACCCTCTGTGCGTCACATCTGAAACCTTGAGGTACTTTTTTAAAAGTTAATTTGTACTTTTGCACCGCTAACTTAATGGTACATTTATGTGCTTTTTGATTTTTTAAATTTGGCTTGTACCCTTTTTACCATTCATCTGAGGGTATAGGCTTTCATGTGGAAACAACAAACTTGTCTAGTGTGCTCCTAAGGATGCTTTATTATTCCTTTTAATCCACTTCATCCTTAGATTTCTCTGGTACATTGTAACTTCAAATGTCGTTTTCTTAAAATGCATTTTTCAGAGACATAAAGATCAGCCTTTAACACCTTCACACACCAAACTGTACAATCTTGTACATAATAAGATTTTGACAGAACATACTGAAGGATTTGTTGATATCAAGTCCAAGCCTGATTTAAGTCTAAACAGTGAGGCAAAATTTGAATTTTTGGGGTAGTTTTCAGTTAGACCTAGTTCACTTGAAAACTAAATAAGATATTCCCCTCTGTACTTTTTAAAATAACTAATATGTGTACAAAATTAATCAACAAGTTAAACCTGGTTTTGTCCCAAATTTGTGCAGTTTTGGCCATTTTTATACATAAAAGGCCTTATTCAACTTGAGTCTTATCTAAATTTTTATTTATTTATTTGACTCTATTTTATTGTCTTTTTGGAATGGAATTGCATAACAGCAATTTCCCAAAGTCAGCAAAACATCTATTATAATTTTTGCAGTACAACATTTGGACAGTATAATAAAATATGTTTGGGTCTATGTTATCCTCCCAAAGTTACATTTCACCACTGTCTACAGGGCGTCCTTAATGGCTCATCCATGTCGTACACAGATGCGCATTTGGTTTTCCATTACGCAATTGTCTTGCCCGCTAATACACTAGACAATCTATGAACTTATCCATTTACAACTATACTCTGTGTTTCTAAGTCAGTCCTGCTTTAATCCACTTGTTTTTCAGCGTCCATAATTACCCATCACCGGACACATCGCCCCAAATGAGCGCCGGTTTGGTAGACACCATCTTAACCCACGCGTTAAAAGCCTGGAGTGACGCAGCCCCTTTGCGTTTCCAGCGTGTGCCCAGTGAGCGCGCGGATGTGCCAGCAGAGGGCGATATCAGAGTGTCTTTTGCAAGTTTTTTACATGACGACGGGTATCCTTTTGATGGACCAGGTGGCACCCTGGCCCATGCCTTCTTCCCCAGCCGGGACGAGGTGGCGGGCGATACACACTTTGATGATCACGAAAGCTGGAGTTTCAGAGGTAAAGTCATGGATGTATTAAAAGAACTGGATAAGGTACGCCCCCTCTGTCTGTGGTCCCAGATTGATTTGTGGCCGTACGAGGTACTGCAGCCTCTTGGAACCAGCCTTTTTCTAAAATTGCACATTATAATTGCAGACAGTACTGAATTATTATCTGTATTTAAATAAAATAGAAGGAAATGTTCTTTTTTACCGTTTCTAAAATCACCGAAATTACCGTTTTTATATGAAGTGGGGGATTGTCGTCACGTGGCGCCCTAAAACAAAGATGGCAGCCATCGTTTCAGGAAGTAAAACAAAGATGGCAGCCATCGTATCAGGAAGTAAAACAAAGATGTCAGCCTTCGTATCAGGAAGTAAATGCGGAAGTAAGAAACTTTTTTGGGGTCATGCGCCAATGAGCACTCTCCATAGGGATAAACAGGACGGCCATCTTGGATTCATCTTCCAGGTTTTATTATAGTTCTATGGGTAAAGTCCACACTCATGTCTTTGCAAAGAACGAGGGAATTTCAGGACATTGTTCTAAATCCAAACGGTTTACGTTTTTTTCTTCACAAACTGTAACTTGACGGATGAAAAACTATGATTACCATAGGTACAATATCACCAAACTAAGTGATGATGAAAAAAAAAGTGAGAACCTGTCAAACTACAGGTTTAAAATTGTGCTTTTAGAGTTAAAAATAACTTTATATTTTCATAACCATTAAAGAGTGAAGGAGTGGTGATCTTGTTAACAAAATGTTCAGATTTTTTTTTCATCAATCAATTTTCTCATTGTTTCTAGACTTTTTATCTTACTTTTAAAGTATATTTTTGTTTGTATTTTGCACTTGTAATATGATCATAAATATGATTGAAAAGGGAAATAAAATTGGACAATGCCAATGCATCTGTCATCCAGGCCAGCCTATGTTACAAAAACACAACGTAACCAGTTCTTTTCGTAATAACCCCACACAAAAAACCCTAGCCTTGTGGACAGTGGATGGTTGTGACAAATATATTGATTATTTTCAATGCATTATTTTCAACGGGGGTGTCATATACTGTAGAGTGTGTGTGATTCACACTTTGTTTTGTCTTGTGCAGGAGACAGCAGCAGCTCCATAGACCTGTTTACTGTAGCGGTGCATGAGTTTGGGCACGCTCTTGGTCTGTCCCACTCATCCACTGACCCCTCCATAATGCGGCCTTATTACCAGGGTCCTGTGGAAGACCTATATAATTTTCAGCTTGCTCTCGATGATAAGATGGCCATTCAGCAGCTTTATGGTGAGTGTATAGGTCATTTATAATAAGGTTTAGGACAAACTTATTTTAAAGGTCAGTTGAAATGTTGTGACTGTTAGATTCAACCTCAATTTAAATTAAGAAGGACTTGACAGAGGGATAAAGGTTAACTCATCACACAATAACAAAATGTCTTTTCTAGGTGTGCAAGATGATAAGTCAGCGGACAAACCAGATTTACCACGGCTGCCCAGTCCACCTCCACCAAGACCAACAAAGCAGTGAGGTTTTTAAATACTTTAGCTATACAGTGGACAGCATCTGACTACAACCATCAAATGATTGTTTTGTTCACATCTTTTCATGGTATTCATCTTTTCTGTCACAGTTTTGACACATCTTTTCAGAAACGTTGCCAGGGAGGTTTTGATGCAGTGGCCAACATCAGAGGAGAAGTTTTCTTTTTCAAAGGTGCACGGCTCTCTTAACACTTTTACAGAATGTATACATTAGACCTATAAATTCAATCATTGTTCTTTCAGGTGATCAGTTCTGGAGGACCAAACGCGATGGTTCACTGGTCTCCTTGAATCCCGCTCACATTAGAAACTTTTGGATGGGTCTGCCTTCAGGGTCCTACAAGATTGATGCTGTGTATGAGCGAAAGGCTGACAGTCGAATTGTCTTCTTTATCGGTGAAAATGACTCTACATTCATTCAACGAAAGATTATTCCTTCTAACTTGATTACTGTAAAATGAGGCTGTATTTTAGTAGTTAAAAGTCAAAATATATGCATATGCATAGTTCAGGTAGTAACAGTAATAGTAGTGAAAGTTGTTATTTGCATCCCCATCAAAAATCAATTGTATAAATATGGGAAATGTTGAAGCACTAAAAACAGATTTGATCAAGTGATTGATGAACTTCCAACTAGGCTCCAGACACCCAAAACAAGAATAGATGAACAAATGACAACCCATTGAATTTTTTGATCTAATCAAATGGTGTGTGTGCAGGGTCTCAGTACTGGGTTTTTAAGGACACAGAAGTGATGAGTGGCTACCCAAAACCTCTGTCCGACTGGGGCATGAAGACTAAAAAAGGGCAGCTGGTGGACAAGGTGGAGGCAGCGTTCATCTGGGATCATAACGGGAAGACATACCTGTTCAGCGGAGGAGAGTACTGGAGGTTCAGTGAGGTTCGGAGGGAGGGCCAGGTGAGCAGACAGCTGGACGCGGACTTCCCTCGAGACAGCAGCGTGTGGAAGGGAGTGCCCACAGACATGGACGATATCATCAGCTGGAGAGAAGGTGCGCCACTGTAGCAAAACAAGATGTTATCTAAGGGCCATGGCTTCAGTGAATGTCAAGTAAACTTTACCAAAGACGTGTTGAAGATAACAATGTCTTCTTTTGGGAATTATATGCTATCTGTATTATAATATCACTTCCCCGCTTTGTCTCCTGTAAGCAATAATGTTGACTTCGAAAATTAATTTGCAGTTTGTTTTAAATTATATTGGACTAATATTATTACTAGGCTAATATTAGTGATAGAGTGTTTTAATACATTTCTAAATGTGCCTCCTAATCTGTATTGTCTCTTTAGGTGATACCTACTTCTTTAAAGACGACCTGTACTGGGTGGTGAAAAGAGGGCGACTGGACAATGAGGAGGTCACTCCTAAATCCATCGGTGTGGACTGGCTGAGATGTCCCTCTCCCACTGCGACCTCTCCTCCGGCCGATCCCAAAAACCCCAAACACTGCAGCTGCAGCTTGCGGGACTCAGCAGCGCCTGCAGGGGGCAGTGTGGTCCTCTTACTCTCTGCTTTGCTCATGATCTACAAGTGTTTTGGATGCATGTGAATTTAACATGATATGAATGACACTCATGGGCTGAAGAAGATGTAAATTACATTCTAATCACTCAACAGTAAAAGAAAAATAAATTATACTTCTATTGAAACACACATTTTCTCCAGGAGTGGTCCACAGTTTCAGTGTCTTTACCTCAACTAATCTGAAATCAGTTTGTGTAAACTGTGCATTTCAACACAGTTAATCATTCACTACATTAAAAACACATAAATGTAACCGCAGCTTATTTTGTTCCTCACTGAGGGTTGGGCTGTGGTTAACCTAGGTCACACACAATGTACAGTATTTGCTCTATGAATAATTAATATTGACATGTGCCAAGGATAGTACACTCTTCAGAAAGATTGCAACAGCCCAAGAACAAAACTGAAGGGCCAAGATGCATTGAGCATGTGCAGGGAAGTGTTCTGATCACTGGATGCTGCCAGTTAGTTATGTTGTAGGAGGATTAGCATAGCATATATAGGTGTGCTCAAAGCTTTTTCCTTTACTTTCACAGTCCCAAACACGTGGTAATGATTGGCCACTTGGCCACAGTCTCTCCATAAGTTTGTATTTCCCTGTGAATCCCGGGCACTTTGACATATTGTTATTAAAAATGTGATACATTCATCCAATAGAACTCCCTCCAAACATGTAATTCTGTTGTTCTCCATTATGGAGTAAATATATTTTGCCAAAACAAAATTACCCTCTCTTTCCTATATATTTCTAGTATATTTAGTGGAGTAGATGTTATATGCAATTATATAATTTAGATATTATTTTCCTTGAAAGTTCTGCAAAAATGCAGAAGGATTATGATGGTCATCATTGCTTGCAATTGCATTGTTAACTTCTTATTTATAGGTTAAAACAGGACTTTTACAAGTATACCTGTAAAAATCCTGTTTTTGTAAGTGACAGGATTCCTTCAACAATTCCTTCAAAGCTTTTTATTATCCCCTTTGTTATCCAGATCTCAAATCTTGGGTCAGTGCCATTTGGTGCAAAGTTTTGATCATAAACCAATCAGCTCAAGATTTTAACATCTTTGTTTAGTTTGTATGTTTGATTAGTGAGTAAGCATAGATTTGACCCAAGGGTTCTCCTTCAAAATCCAAATGTTCCAGCCATTTGACATCTTCCAGTAAGGCCTGAACAGGAACCTCTGGTGACACAGAACACTCAATATTTTTACACTGAGCTTTGTATTTGTATTCTGGGTCACACCACTAGGGCAATGCTCTGATTTGAGCTGAGGGTAAACATTACTGTTCTGAATTACATTATTTCCCAAAATTCAAACATTTTTGTTTTTTATGTTTCCAAGCTAGTAATTTGGAAGATTTTGATCCACTTTCATAATATTTTTATGGGGTAAAGAGCGTTTAAAAAAATGATTTGTTGAGATGTCAAATAATTAATTTCAGCTCTTTCCTGCAGCATCTGAGGATACTTATTCTCAGCATGTTGGCTTGTAAATCGTTTTTGTAAAATTTGTAAAAAATAAAAATCTGCATTTGTTTTGTCTCTGATACAGAGACACAGACAAGGACAGATAACCATTCACTCTCACATTCATACACTATGGGCAATTTAGAATTTAGAAATTTATAAGCCGGAAAAATATTATATGCCTAAATGGCCAAAACTGGTACTTATTGTTTTAAAATTTGAAGAGTCACTTCATTGTCACTTCATCGTCATGTTGTCTGTGGCCCCGTTGTATATGGTTCAAAATGTGGACTGCGGTGAGAAAAGTTTGGACATCCCTGTCTTGTGCTTATGTCCACAGCTGTGATTTTTGACCTATCTTTGTTAAAAAAAAAAAAAAAAAAAAATCAAATTTATCAATCAAATTTTATTTATAGAGCGCTTTTCATACATAAAATGTAACACAAAGTGCCTTACAGTGCATTAAAAACATTCCCACATGTCGTTTCCCTCCCAACCTCCCCCACAGACAGTTACCAATCCACCCACAGACAGTCACCAATCCACCCACAGACAGTCACCAATCCACCCACAGACACCAATCCACCCACAGACAGTCAGTCACCAATCCACCCACAGACAGTCACCAATCCACCCACAGACAGTCACCAATCCACCCACAGACAGTCACCAATCCACCCACAGACAGTCACCAATCCACCCACAGACAGTCACCCACACACCCACACCCACACCCACACACACACACACACCCCCACACCCACACCCACACCCACAGATGCTTCAAAAAATCTGAAAAAAATTTGGGTCACTTCAGAGTTCATACACTCGCAACAGAACTCCATACACACGAGCCTGCCCCTGTTCTGGTTTAGGCGGACATTTTACTTTTGTGGTTTACGGAGACAGGAAATAGCATTCTCCGGACTGTGACGTCATGTTCAAATTAACATGAACAAATACACAACATGACAACACAGCATTAACAGGACAGGGCATTTTATTTTGAAGAATTTGCTTTTGCAGCTGAAATACTGTCCTCATACAGTCTGTAATAAAAAAAAAACAAAAACATATAAACAAAAATGCATCCATAATAAACACAAAAAACAGTGCATCAAAATGAATGCACTTAATCCTGAAGAGACAAACCAAAAACCCCACATTTGCCGGTGGATTTGAGCATTTTAGCATTTCTTTTTACTTTCAAACTGGCCTGGTTTTAATGTTGTGGCAGTGAACGTCACAAACACAAGAACATTATCTTCAACAGAAGAACCTACATTAGCCTTCCTCCTAAAATATAATTCTACATTAAAAAACATTTTAGAAATATGAACTATGAAATATGAACATCTTATGTTTGCACTGAACGTTTAAAGTTCTCTTGGCAGTCTTTTATATTACAACATTTTTTAACTCTGCCACTCAAATAGTTTAATAACAAAGTGCCTTTATATTAATAAAATAAACTCCCAATTTTGTCAGACATTTAAATCTGTGGATTTACAGATTTTGTTTCCATGCTTGCCTTTTTGCAGCTATTCCTCGATATCTAACAAAGTCCTTTATATTTTGCTCTGTTCTTTGTGCTAACACAGACCCTTCTACCATCTTGCACTGAGTGCATTCAGCTTTTTTGGGCAGTTTTCCTTTGGAGATGTGATCTTTAAAATACCGCATGACTGCGTTGGCCTCAGCCTTAGACCAGGCCTTTCTTGGTGATTTTCTTGCCACTTTTTCTGGACCAGCATCTTGTCCTGTTTCTAGAAAAAACAAGACAGAGACAAAAAAAAAAAGAAAATGTGTCAGACATTTACCTATTGCCACAGATTCCTGTTGACGTGATTCTAGGATTGTAATCGTTCCCATTTGTTTGACCCTTTAATGTGGTCGCACAATGTGATTTTAGAAGCCGAGGCTTGAACCTACAACCCTCTGCACCACGGACTGGGAGTCGAGCCCAAACCTTTGGGTGCAAGTTTGACTCACGAGCAGGTCCAGGTCTAAACCAGGACTAGACTAAGACTGAAGCAGCACTAAACTAGGACTAAACTAGGACTAAACCAGGACTGAACCAGGACTAAAGCAACACTAAAGTAAGGCTAAACTAGGACTAAACCAGGTCTAGAGCAGGGCTAAACTAGGACTAAACCAGGTCTAAAGCAGGGCTAAACTAGGACTAAACCAGGACTGAACTAGAACTAAAGCAGCACTAAAGCAGGGCTAAAGCAGGGCTAAACTAGGACTAAACTAGGACTAAACCAGGACTAAACTAGAACTAAACTAGAACTAAAGCAGGGCTAAAGCAGGGCTAAACCAGGACTAAACCAGGACTGAACCAGGACTGAACTAGAACTAAAGCAGCACTAAAGCAGGGCTAAACTAGGACAAAACCAGGTCTAAAGCAGGGCTAAACCAGGACTAAACCAGGACTAAACTAGGACTAAACCAGGACTAAACTAGCACTGAACCAGAACTAAAGCAGGGCTAAACTAGGACTAAACCAGGACTAAACCAGGACTAAGAGGAGGACTGGATCACGTCTAAGGCAGGACTAAAGCAGCTCTTTAATTTCATGTGTCGTACCTGTAATAGCCGAAATTGGGGTTTCACTCATTCTACATTGCTAAGGTTAACTTTAACTTTAACTTAGTCGTATCTGGTGTTTGTTCCGCCTGGCCGGAGCCCATTTTGACACAGGTCACCTATTTAGATAAATGTCATCTATGGCATAAGTTAATCTTCCTCCTTGTCTTGATGTAATGTGTTTGTGTTTTGACCACTATGTGATAATTGGATATTGTGTCTTCATGATGTGTTATCTCTGAGTATAAAGCGCTTATACTCTGAATGTGTTGTACGCGTCGTGCAGGGAGAGATTACTCTGTAAAGGGACAGACGTTATTCACTCTGGTACCAGTGAATAAACAACTCATTGATCAGACTCATTCTCTCTGCATTTTTATTGTTTAACTTGTTTTAGAAATCCACAACTGCAATTCTCCCGTAACAGTTGGCGTCACGAACAGCGGCCTTCGCCCGTTCTGGGTTCTCTCCTGGCGTGAGTCAGCGTCTGGCCACCTGGATCTTCCAGCCTCTTACCTCATCGACTTTCTGAGATGGAGGGCTGTCTCACGAGGACGAGGACCACCGGCGCAAGGTTTTCGAACCAAACATCCTACTTTGTTGTGGTGAGTGAGTCTGCATCTTTAAGTTTTTATTAGTTGTATAGGCGTTTAGTGTCTTAAAAACCTGCTACAATCTAATAAAAGGGGGGAAATTCATGACATTTTAAAACTGGTAAATTTCATTCTAATAATTACTGAATAATGCTAGAGCCTTCCTTCTGTTTGTCTGCCGATTGCTTGATATAGCTCTGCTAAATATATTTGTTTAAATATCTGAAGGGGTAGGAATCCTGCCTTGGACCAGACTGGACAGGTAGACCTTGAGGGTCAGGCTGTCGGGAAGTCCAGACGCTGAAAGGGAGTCTGGCTCACTTTTTCCACTTAACTGAGCAAGAAATCTTGATTTAAGAGTGAGCTCTGTTTAAGTTTGTGTCACATCTTAAAGAAAACGAGAGGTTGGGTTAAGAGTATAATCTATTGCAAGACCTTTGGCCTTTAAAGGGAAGGTAAGCGAGCATAGATCTCTTCGGGGAACCTTTAAAAGAGTTTTTAGCTAAAGCGGGCTAAAAATACCTCAGAGTACCTAATTTATTGAATTGAATACACTAATATTGTTATTAAGTGACACATTAACCTGGGAACTTAAAGGAGCCCAGCTTAGGAAAAATGAAGGGAACTCTTGGGGAGTTTCCGGGACGTGGTGGTAAAACGTCTTAAAAGATACACGCTACGCAGACGTGCGTAAAGCGGTGAAAGGTGCGCACTACCATTTTATCTGGGAGATAAGAAATCTGGGAGATCAGAGATCTGGGAGATAAAATATCTGGGAGATAAAATGGGATCAAACCAGTCAGTGGTGGAGGAGGAGGAGGCTCTAGCCCTCTAATTCAAGCCATGACAGACAAACACGGCAAGGAATGTATTTAATTATTAACTGTGTGGTCCAAGAAATATAGCTTTCCTGAAGAAGGATCACTGAGCACTGATTTCTAAGAAAAATTAAAGCAAATCAAAGTTAAAAGACTTATTATAATGTAAACATTGATAACGTTAAAGAAGGAGACCTGAAAAAGAGATAATAATAATATAATTATAAAATGTGTGACTCAAGCAGACTTTTTTTTTTTTTTTTTTTTTTAATTGAAGGAATAGAAATTAAGCAACAGTAAAGAATTACTCTGCACACATTTGCACTCACACGTCACTCATTATCTGTGTTTTTTTGTTTCTGTTACAACCTCCCTCTGACTGCTGCGAGCGCCGGGCTCCAAATCACTGCACGAGGGTCAACACGCTCTGTCCAGCCTTGTGGACCAGACCCTGTGGACCGGACTCTGGAGAAGATCAAGCTTAATAAGACCCACACCATTGCCACACCATTCCTCCACCAACGACCCGGATGCCCTCTTGTGCTACAAGCTGCATGCGACGGATGAATGAGACGGACTGCCATTATCTCTATGACATCGCCCAAACAAATCGTTGCATATTGGACAATAAAGCTAACACGGGTGGATGAGTGCCACCTCAAAGAAGATTTAGTTCAAAGAAGATTTAGTTCAAAGACAATGGTTGATGTTCATGTTGCAAAAGAAAGTTGCTGAGAAAGTCACATCTGAGAGACATTGTTTACAAAGCCACTATCAGGACCCAAAGAAAACAAAGCTGGCAAAGGAGAATCGGCCAAAACAAAACCACTATGGAGTTTTGATTCGTACTTTGCGAAATTTCACACAATATGGACCTAACTGTGGAGGTGCTCCTGCAGGGCATGGACGTGGGAGAAGATAAACATCAGAAGCTACTGCTTAAAGGCAGTGAAGAGGACACTGAACAGAGTCTGGGCCTTCAGCGTGACCCTCTGACAGCAGCAGTGGTGGAGCAGAGCCCGGCCGTGCAGCAGACAGACAAAAAGGAGAGGTAACATCACACAGCATTAGAACTTTAAAAGCCTTTTTTAATGGAGAATGCATTTCCTGAAAATCAGTCACGTCATCAGCAGCACATACACAGCACATGCTCTCGCAACGAAGAAATGCTTTGCACTGATTCACTTTAAGAATAGCACACGATGCATTTTGATATGTCTGATCATCTTATCGTAAAAGTTTTTGGTCTCCGTATAAACGCAGCTCAAACCTGCTCACAGCTTAGAGTGACATAATGAATATAGAGCTACATCTAAGAAGAAATACATAGCTATATTAAAAGAGAAATATAGAGCTTTGTTTTGAAACTGAATATTGTTTGGTTTGTTGTTTGTTTTTTTGTTTTTTTTATGGCTAAGATCTTTTTGCGCACATTTTGTTTTGACAAGAAGTTTAGGCGGAAACCCTGCAGGACTTTAATAGGATCTGGTTTTGCTCCTGTTTTTTGATTTTGGATTTTTGGTTGAAATGAGCTCATCTTTTTTTTTCCTGTAACAAACAGTGGTTTTATGGAAATTTTAATGGATTTGATGTTTTCGAAAGAGTTAAAACCTCCCCAAATTTACATCTTGGAGGTTCCAAATTGTCTAACATAACATTTTGATTGCAAGAATTAGGTTGATACTGTTTTCTTTTTTTTCCTTCACGGGACTCAGAGGTCCCGGCCAGTTTTAGTCATGTGCCTGTGAACTAGAAAAAACTTGACTCCTCACAGGCCACAGACAAAACAGAGATAAAGGTGGCAGCTGTGAGAGAGGTCATCACAGCAGATTCAAACACAATACTGACATTGGAGTATTTAAAGTATTGAACAAAGAGACATAGCAAATTTACAATTATGTTACCATTGCATGCACAACTAATATTTTCTTGTGTGAGCGCTCTTATTTCCTGTACAGGCTCCTGCTGTCGATCCTTGACCCCGTTCCTTTTCACCGCCTGCTCTGCCTCCGCTCTCTGACCAACACTGGACTCAGCTGAGGCCACAACGGGAAGTACTGATTATTTAAAGCTTAATCTTAAGTACGACCAGCCATGGAGCTGGTTTACCTAAATACTATTTTAAATTATTACATGTTCTAGAGTCGTTTTAAGTTGAACTATTTTACAAAATTCATGCAAGCTCTTGGAATATATTTCACATAAGCAAATTTAACATTTTAGATGATTAAATAGCTCAATTAAAAATAATAAAAAATAAATAAATAAAAGAAATTGAAATCTGCCAAATGCTGAATAAGAAACAAAGATGAAGACACAGTTTTAAAATAAGACATCCCAAATTAATGAATGCCTTTACTTTGTTTGTTAAAAGTCAATCTATGACTTGTAAAAGAGGCAGGAACACCCTCTTTCAAAAATTGTTTGCAAAAATATAACATTAAAATGGCATTGTCTACCAGGCCCTCGATGTCATTTCATATATTTATTTATTTCAAACTAAGATTGCAGATCACAAAGTGTTTGCTGTGCGGGTTGTGCTTTAGCGCATGATGGTGATTTTTGTGTTCCTTCTGAGACTTTTGCAGAGAAAACTGAGGTGCCACATGGCAACAGAGATCAAATGTGGATGGAGAAGCTCCAGGTCACAGCGGCTCAGAGGGCGGGGCAGACGGAGGGAATGAGGAGGTCAAGGAGCAGCAGGAGGACATCGCGAACGGTTCGGCTGACGCGAAGGACACAATTGAAAACTGCAAGGAGTATCACCCAAAACCAGGTGACGTAAAAAACGTACACAGGTCAGTTATAGATGTGGACATTGGTGGTGTTGAATTTTTAAAAATAAATAATTGGGGGACAAACAAATAGGGAAAAATGAACCCATCAACTCAACAGTGTGTCTATAACAAAAAGCAATATCAAAATGATAACATGCGAGGAAAACTCAGCTGGTGTAAACTCAATTTTGGAGAGCTCCTTAGATTATTACAGATTGAGAGTAGGTTTGATGAACAATCATCAAGTCTAAAGGATTTATTACACTTGTTGCAACAAGAGAGAACTAACAATTTAGATTTTGAAACATGGTCTATGTTCTGGGGAATGTGATCACAGACAGGACAGTTCCTGTACCCACAGAGTCACAAAAATGTGGTTTTTATATATGACGTCATTTTAAAGGTTGTGCACAACTCAAACTATGAACATGTGACATTTTTGGACTTGACGAGTAAAGCTCTTGGACTAAAGAAGCTTCACTAACGTCTGTTTGTGTGAATGTGTATGAATGAATTAACCACTTTCTACTTTGCTTTGTTTATGGACTTACGCATTTTCTGAAATTTTTATAGATTTCTTTTGGCATAACTAAGACAAAGGTTATTTTAATCTCAAATTTACAGGTTTCAGCAGATGATCCAAAGGAGCACATACATCCAAACAGAGTGGATCTGTGTGTACAGTGGAACAAACAATTATAAAGTAATACTTTAAATGTGTGTCTAATTTGATTATTTTTCTTCTCAGGTTGGTAATGATAATTTTTTTGCAGAGACTGACACAGCACAGGTGGCATTTTGATGCACGACGGGCCTGAGCCCGAAACAGGGGCTGGTGTAACAGTCTGTGTGTTATTTGTGATGTTTCCTATTTACCAGAAACAACTATGGACCAAGAAGATAAACCAGTCGAAGCTGGTTGATTGTAATGCATGAAATTATTCCTCCACAGGTTTCCTGGCAGAAGATGAAAATGTATGTTTGTTTTTTGTTTTTCAAAAAAGGCTATGATATAATTAGACAAAATTTCAGAATATATATATTTTCATTAAAGATATTAAAGACATTCATATGTGATCTTTGATTTGAATTTGATTCAGAAAAGGCCCATTGAAATAATATATATATATAAATTGAATTATAATACTAAGGTATGAGTGTGGCAATTAATATTTAAAATAAAATATTGTTAAAAGAATAGTAATAGAAAAAAGAAAATCAGACAAGAGAAGGTTTTTTTTAACGCAATTTTCCATATTTGGTCTATTGATATGAATTAAGTTTTGTGTTTATTTTGTCTGCTCTGAGCCTTTACTTAAGTCACCTGTAGCTGGTGCACTTATGGCTCTGCCCAGCCACACTCAGGCCAACTTAGCTTTTGTTTGACCTGATGGGATGGTAGTCACGTTTTCGCTTTTATTTTGCTCAGATTTAGCTGGGGATGGGTTTGTCCTTAGGTTGTTAGTGGTGTTGGCACTGGCTCCTACGGCCCTGTACAGGGTTGGCCCGGTGTCACATCATCTGTTTGTTCTTTTTGGCCGGCCCATCAGGTCCACCTTTCTGTTCATTCCTTTGTTTTATATCATTTTCTCCTTTTGGGAAAGGGAGGGCAAATTTAACTAGCGGCACTCACAGGAAAAAAGGGGGGAGTGCACTTTGTTTTTGTTTCTGTTCAGGTCAAAACACGGCTGAAGCTGCAGAGCTGGAGCTAGACCTGGTTTTGAACATTAGAGGCAACGCTGGTTGTCACCCGACATCGCTGTGGGACAGCTGAGCGGGGCACATGGATCCATGCTTCACACTGTGGCAATGGACCAAACGCTCACGAAACAAAACAACTTCCTGAGCCGCACGGAGCGTGTGGGGAGACAGCTCCCACCGCTGGAATCACATCTGCTCTTCCCCTGGAAGGGGGGAGGAGAGACGTCAGAGAGTAAGCAACCCACTGCTGGAGGACCAGGGTGAGCTTATGGTGAAGAAATTGAATCTCCAGATTTTGTTGTGTTTTCATGTGTGCCTTATTTCTGACAGTTTTGATAATATGGTTAAATTTGATGCCTGGTTTCATTTACTCAAATAAACATGGCGTAAAACGAAGCACCCGTAGTCTGACTTCTGACGAGACAGCCTGGTTAGAAACATTGACTAAGTCTTACAACCACTCGACTGTCCACACTTTAGATTACTGGTATCAATATGTAAAGAGTCATAATTGATCTGATCGTCATCTGTGCACATGTTTGCCCATAGCTACAGCAGCAGCATAGAATCTTGCCACACATTGGACCCTGGTTTAAAGTTCCTGACAATGCCGGTCGTGAACCTTGATTTGGGCCGGTTCACATCAAGCCCGGTTCTAAGTTTTTTTTATCTGTTGCTGACATTTATTGTTCTGTGAATATGTTTTTCTGTGTGGACATCAGATGTGTGGATGTCTTCCGGTGGGTTGGGCTGGACGATGTGCGGCCGTGGTCCCCTCGGATCATTCATACATCATATCTCCACACCCACACTCTCATCACAGACCTAAACGCGAATTGGCTCCACATGACCCGATTTGGGGATCTGTTGTGCCAGACGAGCACAACCTCTGGACTTCAGGTCAAAAGGTCATGCTGGCCCTATTCCCCAGCACGGGGGATAGGCAAGTTAATGTTAAGGGTTTAAACTCAGTTAAGTGTTCTCATCATTTGTTAATAACACTCTCTCCGTTTTAGCCTCTACGAGGGAGGAGTTAACATGCCTTACGCTCTGTGGCTCCTCAAAATCGCCTGGTGTTAGATCAGATCACCACTAGCCAAGGGGGGGTCTGTCAGATCTTGGGGATCACCTGTTGGACCTGCAGACCTGCTAATGATAAAGAGGGTGGCGATAGCACGGGCATAGCTAATCTCACTAAATTACGAGACCTGATGGAGGGTGAGACTGCGAAGGGCTATTCGCTGTTCACTCTTGATTGGTTTCTCTCATCCTGGAAAGAGTTGTTGATAAATATTGCATTCTTCTTTATCTTAGTTTCCTGTCTTCTTCTTAGAATGGTGAATAATCTAGTGTCTTCCAAGTTCTTGTTTCTGCAGAACCGAGCAGAGGCTTTAAGCCTGACGGCTCACTGGGACTTGTCTAGTGAATTTGACCTGGACTTGGACAGAACTGAACCAGGACGCTCGGGTTGATTTCAACATGTTTATTCGAAGGCATCATTGCATTTTGAGTATTTTTAACTTTTGATTTACAGGTTGATTGAATTGATTGTTTGAAACATGAATAAATAAAGATATGTTATTCTAATGATTTAATTGATTACAGATTTTTGGGTGTAACAGTAAAATGCTTTTATCTGTGACATGGGGTGGACTGTAATAGCCGAAATTGGGGTTTCACTCATTCTACATTGCTAAGGTTAACTTTAACTTTAACTTAGTCGTATCTGGTGTTTGTTCCGCCTGGCCGGAGCCCATTTGACACAGGTCACCAGATAAATGTCATCTATGGCATAAGTTAATCTTCCTCCTTGTCTTGATGTAATGTGTTTGTGTTTTGACCACTATGTGATAATTGGATATTGTGTCTTCATGATGTGTTATCTGAGTATAAAGCGCTTATACTCTGAATGTGTTGTATGCGTCGTGCAGGGAGAGATTACTCTGTAAAGGGACAGACGTTATTCACTCTGGTACCAGTGAATAAACAACTCATTGATCAGACTCATTCTCTCTGCATTTTTATTGTTTAACTTGTTTTAGAAATCCACAACTGCAATTCTCCCGTAACATACCTTCAGAGTTGGGGACAGTCTCATTCACTGTTGACACAGATTCTGCTGAACACAGAAGGAGAAAAATATTTATTTCATGGTGAAATACGTTTGATTTACAGAAACAAGAGTATAACGTAAGGCACTTACCATAGTCTCCAGTACCATGGACCTGTTGTGTGATTGTAGACCGTGAAGCAGAATCCACAGCTTCACTAGTTCCACACACTGCTGTGCCACCATCAGACTCATTCTTACTGTCCTTGGCTTCAGCATCACTTAACACACTTTCATCTAGAAAATTGGGAATTAAACTGTATTATTTTGCATGAATATATTTAGCAGCACAATAAATGATCACATTGGGCTCATGTACAAACATCTCTGTCCCAAACCTCAGCAAGTTCTGAGCTGTTCAGAATCAGAATTACTTTTACTTATCCCCAAGGGGAAATTCTTTTCGTTACATGTGCAACCGACCAGTCGAGACAGTAAGTATTAAAACAATATAAGATATATATAAAATAAGAATAAAATACAGTAGATCTATAATGTTCAACCCCGTTTAACTTAACTTATAAGTATCTATATTAATCAACTAAACCCCCGATATGAACAATTTACAATAAGCTTAACTATACTATTCTTGTCTATTTACATATTCACATGATCATGTACAGTTTATAAGTGGACTAATATTGCACAGTGGACTATTGCACAGTGGACTAATATTGCACAATGACTTCACAAGAGGATTTCCAGCACAGAGTTCAGTGTTTGAATGATTTCCTGTGTCTCTCGGTGGAGCATCGTGGCAGTAACAGTCTGTTGCTAAATGAGCTCTTGACCAGCACTTTGTGGAGCGGGTGGAGGGAAAGTCCAGAATAGTCCTGATTTTGGACAACATCCTCCTCCAACACAACAGTCAGAGAGTCCAGCTCCTCCCCCACAACATGTCCGGCCTTCTTGATGATCTTGTTGAGTCTATTAGTGTCCCTCACACACAGACTGCTGCCCCAGCAGGCCACAGCATACGTGATGGCACTTGCCACCATAGACTCGTAGAACATCCTGAGCATTGTCCTGCAGATGTCAAAGGACCTCAGCCGCCTCAGAAAGTAGAGACTGCTCTGGCCCTTCTTGTAGACAGTGTCTACGTTCTTTCCCCAGTCCAGTTTATTGTCCAAATACACCCCCAAGTACAAATTATTATTAATACAGTTATCATTTATTCTGTGTGGACTCTGTGGATCAACCAGTCACAGCCCTTGCGGTCCACTGCATAAATAAATGTAGTGAAATATGAAAATTCCACAATAAATCCTCCTTCCTGAAGGTTCAGTGTTTAACTGTAGTCTATAGTAATTTGAACTACATACGTCACCTCCAGTGTTTAATATAAATGAAATAAACAAAAGATGATCAATGCATGTGTCTGTATGACAGAACACAACAAACAACACATCTGACAATGATCATGTAACCGAGGATGCGTGGTGTAAAATGTATGTAAATTAAATTTAACCCTTGTGACTAAATAAAACTAAAGAAAACCAACAACGCCACCCAGAGAGAGGGCTCTGGGACCCAAAATAGAATAAACAGAACTAAGGCGCACAGGTAAGTATCCAAAACACAGGAGCCAGATTCCAGTTACATTGTCTTTATTCTTCACATCACCGAATAAAACAAGTTTCATTTAATTTAATTAACAGTAGCTACAATAATTTAAAACCAATGGATCCTACCCATACACACTGCAATTTAAAATGTCCCAGCGACTGTCCCTCAGACCGGGTGCAAAGCGTCTGATGCACGGGCATACGCACCCAACACAGCGCCCACTTGAGGCGCACCGCCTCACACAGAAGGGTAGGGAGCAAATAGACAGGGACGACAAACAAAAGGAAGACGAAAAACAAGAGAACAGGAAAACTAGAACAAAACAGTAAATAAAACACGAGGACAAAATAACAAAACTGTACAAAACAGAAGCCCAAGAACAAAACTGTACAAAACAGAAGGAACAAAACAGCAGAGGGCGGCGTGTCTCGTGCCGCTGCTGGCAATGGTGAAACCTAAAAAAGGAATTAAGGTTACACACAAATCTAAAATAAAGAGCCAGACACTAGGAGCTAGAGCCTACCAAATTGGAATTGAAAGTTAATGCAGGCTGGAAGCCGAGCAGGAGGCGGCGCTCAGCAGCAGGAGGCCAAATGAAGCGGTGACGTTTGCTCAAAGCGCGTGGCGCCAGTTGTGAGCAAACTAGAATAAAAATGCTATTTAGTCTTTGAACAGAGCATGGACAAACATTCATGGTGTTCAATTTACCTGTTCTATTGAGAGCGCAACATGGCGAATGTGCGATTTGATGCAGGGAGTGTACCGCCAAGCATGGATGTATTAAAAGAACTGGATAAGGTACGCCCCCTCTGTCTGTGGTCCCAGATTGATTTGTGGCCGTGCGAGGTACTGCAGCCTCTTGGAACCAGCCTTTTTCTCAAATGTCACATTATAATTGCAGACAGTACTGAATTATTATCTGTATTTAAATAAAATAGAAGGAAATGTTCTTTTCTACCGTTTCTAAAATCACCGAAATTACCGTTTTTATATGAAGTGGGGGATTGTCGTCACGTGGCGTCCTAAAACAAAGATGGCAGCCATCGTTTCAGGAAGTAAAACAAAGATGGCAGCCATCGTTTCAGGAAGTAAAACAAAGATGGCAGCCATCGTATCAGGAAGTAAAACAAAGATGTCAGCCTTCGTATCAGGAAGTAAATGCGGAAGTAAGAAACTTTTTTGGGGTCATGCGCCAATGAGCACTCTCCATAGGGATAAACAGGACGGCCATCTTGGATTCATCTTCCAGGTTTTATTATAGTTCTATGCCGCCAAGCGGCCAACTACAAGGAACGCATGTGTAAAGTTACAAATTTATGAATGGGATTGAGGGGCGAGGAGTTACCTGTAAGTGCGACGGGAGCGCGCAGCGCGCCTTGCTGCAACGTTGTGAATGAACTTTGTGAATGATGTTACTACGCAGAGAGTTGTTGCCACGGAGGTGCTCACACGACGTATGAGGAGATTTTAGAGTTGTGTGGCGCGGAGCGCGCAGCCAGACAGCGGCACTGGAGCAGGAGGACGAGCGGCCGACACAGAGGCCCGGAAATGCGTGCGGGTGAAAGGGGGAGGCAACGAGAAAGGGGACGCTTATAAAGCCCACCAGCCCGCGCAGCGTGGGGCGCCAGGTAAGCGCACCCTCCGCACAGGCGCCAATAGCCGTCTCACCGCGGGCGCCAGATAAGCACCCTCCAGCCGTCTCACCACATTCAGACAGTTACATCAGTCTCTGCACAAACATGATCACTTTCACAGAGGGAGAGTCCTCTCTGGACTGTTGTATTGGACACTTTCAGATGGACCTGTTTACAGGATTTATCTAAAGAGTGCAAGTCCACCTACCGCCCTGAGCCACACACTACACTGGACCAAATACTGCACCTGTGGCCCATGGAGGCAACTGTTGTTGTGATTTTGGGCATTATAAAAATAAATTGATTTGATTTGATTTGAGCTCACCTTTATAGCCAAACCACCTGAAAGATACAAGTCCCAAACCCCAGATGTACTTGTCCACGGATGACACTGGTGTGGACACAAGCGGATGATCTTGACACTGTTGGTGATAATTTATGTTAATCAGAATCAGAAGAAAAACCCTCCTTGAACCACCACCTTAATGTGGTGGAGAGGTTTGAGAACCACAATGATCCTATGAGCAGTTCAAAAGCCCCTTATGAAATGTTTTACAACAAGGTCGTATACGTCGCCTGGATTAGCGTCACCGGGACCCCACCCTGGAGCTAGGCCTGGGGTGGGTGCTCGACGGCGAGCGCCTGGTGGCCGGGCCTTTCCCCACGGGCCCGGCCGGGCCCAGCTCGAAAGAGCGACGTGGGGCTGTCCTCCTGTGGACCCACCACCTGCAGGAGGAAAGGTGCAAAGTGATCCGGGCAGCGGTCAAAGGTGGGGGCCTCGACGATCGGATCTCCGGACACAGAAACTGGCTCTAGGGACATGGAATGTCACCTCGCTGGGGGGGGAAGGAGCCTGAGCTCGTGTGGGTCGAGCGCTACCGACTAGATATAGTCGGCCTCACCTCCAGCACAGCCTGGGCTCTGGAACCCGTCTCCTCGAGAGGGGCTGGACGCTCCATTTCTCTGGCGTTGCCCGCGGGGAGAGGCGGCGGGCTGGTGTGGGCTCAGAGCCCCACAGCTCAGCCATCACGTGTTGGAGTTTACCCCGGTGAACGAGAGGGTCACGTCCCTGCGCCTTCGGGTGGGGGACAGGTCTCTCACTGTTGTGGCGGCCTACGGGCCGAACAGCAGTGCAGACCAGGCCTTCTTGGAGTCCCTGGGAGGAGTACTGGACAGTGCATCGCCCGGGGACTCCAGTGTTCTACTTCAATGCCCACGTGGGACTTCTGAAGCAGCTGACAGGTATCGGCAGGACAAGCGCACTGCAGCCCGGGCTGTCACAGAGGCAAAAACTCGGGATTGGGAGGAGTTCGGGGAGGCCATGGAGGAGGACTATCGGTCGGCCTCAAAGAAATTCTGGCAAACCGTCCGACGCCTCAGGAGGGGGAAGTGCTTCACCAACACTGTTTATGGTGCGGGTGGAGAGCTGTTGACCTCGACTGGGGATGTGGTCAGACGGTGGAAGGAATACTTTGAGGATCTCCTGAGGTCCGGCTCCGAGGGTATAGGATCTGAGGCTCTTTGCTCAGGGCTGTCCCTGTTCGACCGGAGCAGGAGCTGTGCTGCCGGCAGTAAGTCAGACCTGTTCAGTGCATGTTGGACTCCGCCAGGGCTGCCCTTTATCACCGGTTCTGTTCATTTTTATGGACAGAATTTCTAGGCGCAGTCAGGGCGTGGAGGGTTTGGGAACCACAGGATCATGTGATGTCGTTCTGATGCTTCTTCAAACCAGGACCTGCAGCTCTGGGACGGTTTGGAGATCAGCACCTCCACATCCGAGGCCATGGTTCTCGACTGGAAAAAGGTGGCTTAAAAGGCGGATACAAGCGTCGACATGAGCTTCCTTCGCCGGGTGGCTGGGCGCTCCCTTAGAGATAGGGTGAGGAGCTCAGTCACACACGAGGAGCTCGTAGTAGAGCCGCTGCTCCTCCTCGTTGAGAGGAGCAGTGCAATATTTAATAATGACCGATCACACTAGATATTAGAAATTCATATTTAATTAAAGTCCTTAGAAAACACTGTCCATATAAACCATATCACATTCAGCTGACACACACACACACATTCAGACCATATGCTAGGCTACACTTTGGAAATCACTTTATGAGAGAGTCCTTACAAAACACTGCATATAAACCATATCACAACCAGGTGACACACACACACAGACAAAATGTATGTCACATGCTAGACTTAAAACTTTGGATTTTAATGAAGGGCTGCATTTAATTTACCTTTTCATTCTGGCTGAGTGAACCAAGCACTGGACTTGTGCTGGCCTGGTTGGTCTCGGTCGTCCCGGCCTGGTTGGTCTCAGTCACGGCCTGGTTGGTCTCGGTCATCCCGGCCTGGTTGGTCTCGGCCGTCCCGGCCTGGTTGGTCTCGGCCGTCCCGGCCTGGTTGGTCTCGGCCGTCCCGGCCTGGTTGGTCTCGGTCGTCCCGGCCTGGTTGGTCTCAGTCGTCCCGGCCTGGTTGGTCTCAGACATCCCAGTTGTAGGTGGGGTATTGTGGTACTCCTCTGTCAACAGTCAAGACTATTTATCTATATTCAACATCAATCCTATTTGTCAATTTAACATTTTATTCCTTTCCTTTCTATTAGACTCTCCCTGGAGGTCGCCTGTGAGTGAAGATAGTCCTTTTATGCTTTTAGCTTTTCTCTCCTAAAGTTTGAGCAAGGCCTTAAATTGCAGTGAATATTTTACATCAGACAGGTTCTTATTAAACAGATGTAAGAAATACACCACTTATATTATATTAACAAACACATTAAATGCATGTCACTCTGGCGATGGCAGCGGGCGCTTCAGTATGACGCAGTACAAGAATAAAGACGACTTAGCATTGATTTAAATAACATTTACCAAAAATAATGAGCAGAAAACAATGGTATTTGCGTGTATAACATGTTTGTACAGTAAACTAGCTGTAGTGGATTGTATATGCAGGGATCCCAGTGTCAATTATAAGACCTTTATGGAAATATTTAAGATCTTATCGCAAACATCTAGCAATTTTTGGAACAACAAACACACCCCATACAGATGCCATATTTAAGAAATGACTTTAATTTCTCGAAATATTAAATAAACGGTAAAACATATTATTATCATATTTAACTGTGTGGTCTTTGGCTTCCGGCATGATATTTTATAGTTTGTGATTTATGATACTGATCCATATGGATCTTAATCCAATACTAATCATGTAACTTTTATTTATTTTATTACAGTTTAGTCTGATACGGCCTGTATTAATAGAATATATTTTTACAATACAGAATTTGGAGTAAATTATTACCTTTATATAATAGACCTACTTATTATTACTTAACCTGCAGCCTAATTATTTGTTATAATATAGTATAATATTTAAACTCCTCCACAGCACAAAGCATCACTCTCAGTATCACATTAAGTGATGTTTTAACCTTCTTTTTCTAAAGGGAGTGTATTTTCCCACATATTATTGACGTTTGAGGCCCGTAAAAAGACGAGGAGCACATGGCTACTTAATATTCATGTAAACAACAGCCACGCATCAGTTCTGCGCATCAGTCCTGCGCAGCTGACGATCGGACCAAAGTTTGGATTTCACTTCTAAAGCTCCGTGAAGACAACGGAGAGGTCAAACTAACTCTATGTCTGACAATATTAATGTTTTAGCTGCGTAGAGCCTCCTCCTGAGGGTGTTTTTCAGCTGATCTGACAGTTAGCATAGCATTAGCATCGCATTAGCATCGCAGCTCTGGATGAGGCTAACGTTAGAATGACGGTGCACCATCATTTTGTCACTTGAATTGCATCGATTAATGTATTCAGAAATACTAAAGTCTATTCTCAGAATAGACTTTAAAGTAGCTTTGATTGTGTTCAAGTCTCTCCATGGCTGTGATAACGTGTATTCTTATTTATTGTGTACAAGCACTGAGACAGGTCTTAGTTGTAACGGCTTGTTATTACTTCCTGTTTCTTCTTCTATATCCAATCAGCAGGTTAACCACAACACAACATTGGTGACATATTCCACCTAGTGGTAGAAGTCTTATATGCACATACATCACAATGGCCAAGCACCAGGATACATCTCTGACATGTTGGTGCCATATGAACCATCTCGGACTCTGAGGACCGCAGGGACGCGCCTCTTGCTGCTGCCCGGAGTTAGGACTAAACATGGTGAATCAGCATTTCAGGTTCATGCAGCCAGGATCTGGAACGATATTCCTGATGTTTTCAGACAGGCCCTACACTGGCAGTTTTCAAGTCTAAACACAGTTCTGTTTGGCATATGAGAATTGTATATGTATTTTATATATGTTTATGTCAGGCATAGGAATCTTCAGGGTTAAATTTGGGTCAGTTTAGGGTGAGATATGGTATTTAGTGAGATAGCCATACTTGGGCCACATGAGCTCCATAGTCAATCATAAGGTAAGAGGTATGAGAGCCAGATATGAGCCACATCATCTGGTACAGTCCTGGCTGAGCTCTGGGGTCGCTGGGGCTGAGGCTCTTACATATGTACCAGGGCCAGATCAGGGCCGTTATTCGCTTGGATATGTCAGCCAGAGGCCCAAAGGACAGCCAAAGGATCTTTGCTGTCAACGGCAGTATGTGTATTCAGTTACTCCCCAACACCGTCCAACTGTTTGATCTGTATACAGTCAACCTCCTCATCAAATCTAGATTAAAACAACGCTGACCATTGAATCTCAGAGCAGTTACAGAACTGTCACCACAGGGTTACACATACAAAGTGGTGTTTTTAAATAATAACCCTTACAAAAAATCTTACAGTAAAATGCAGGCGTGCAGTTCCTCTTTCTCTTTACTGGACACTCACATAAAGCTCTCTGTTCCCTGCTATTGAGTTAAGACACATGAATAGGATTCACATTACTAAACTGATGGCCTCCTTGATAATATGCCCTAAAAAACAAATGCAAGACTCACCACCCATTCAGCCTATTTAGTCGTTCAGACTCAAACAGACATGAAATATGAGACACACACAGACATGAGATATGAGCAATGTTATAGTTGTAGCCTCTTAAAAGTGTCGGTTTAATGCCAAGGTTTGTTTCGCCTTCTCTGTATAAAAGCGAAATAAAGATGAAATTAAAAATTGTTTTTTTTTGTTTGTTTATTTCATCATTGAAAATGTCAAGTCATTGAATGAGGTCAAACGCTTATGTTTTATTCAATAGATCCAGTATTTCAGGTAGCTTATAACATGGCAACGCATGTCTGTTTTGTTCCATTCAAACATTTATTATTCAACCTGTGGCAGTGCCAAGTAATGTTATGGAATGTTCTGCAATTGCGCACATCAACAGGTGTAAAGACATTCATTAGGCAATCCACTTAATTAGTTTGATTATTGTATATGCCAACACACCCATAGTCTTGTACTGCAGCAGCTCATCATTTAGTGTGCGTGGGCAGATAATTATAAAGATACATCTATCTATTCACATTTGGACTCTACCTCATCCACAGTGCAACAATAAAAACAATAAGCCCGTAGGAGAAGTTTGTCTTTGAACTTGAGCTGTGTGTCACAGACAGTGCCGGCTGAATATTCCTGTAGACATTAGTCATAAAGTCTGATGAGGAGACGTTTCCAATGCGCACAGTATTGGAGAACATGTCAATCTAGAGGGGAATAACAACAGAAATTAAGCTAATGTTGGAATTTTTAAAAAACTAATCACAGAGGCAGTTAACTCACCACATCCTTGCTGACTTTCACAGGCTCCTTGAAGACAGTCCAGACCACAATCTCGTAACAGAGGGGGGTGGTGAGCGAGCCCAGGTAGCGGTAATATCTACTGCGGTTAACCCCAGGCAGGAGGTCATCCAGGGAAATCGAATCAGATATACTAACAGACTGGCCTAGACAAGGATGTATTGCAATTAAACACACAACTAAAATATACCGACTTGCAACCCACTAGACTAGGAAATAAAGAGAGTGAGTGACCCCATTTGGATTAGATAGGGTTTTATGACATTTCTTGCCTTTCAACGTAATGTTGGTCAGGTGGGATGCCAGGGTCTTCCAGGCAGCTGGTTCTCCTGTTGTATTTTCGGACACCTAAAAACATCAAAAAGATATAAGTAAACATATTTCAAATGGATACTTTAACATTCCAATAGATTTTTTCGCAATTTATTACATCAATGAAGAATCCAAGGGCAGCTGCTCCTGTAGAATCTGCTGTTGCTTGAGTCGTGTTCCCATTATATTTTGATTTAATGTTCACGATGTGGAACTAAAACGTCACATTATAATTATTAAAGGCTATGTATGGCTTAATATAGCACACAGTTGAATTCATAGTATATAAGCCTGTACCTCCATAGGATAACGCTTCCCATTCACAGTGTGCTCAGAGCCTGGGACAGATGTGCCGTTGCCCCAGTGTAAGTGGAACTGTAGGCTGTCGTATGCCTCGGACAGACCACCTCCGGACACACCAACACCGCTGCCAATGGTCACTTGAACTGGTGGAGGAACAAAACAAGTCGCAAGGGTAACTAAGCTTAACTCTGAATAGCGTTCACTTGACATCACAACATTCTAGAGGACCTAAACTGATCTGGAGGCATGTCAGGACTCCGTGGTGGAATTAATTGTTTGTCAGAATGCAGATGTGTTGACCTGGTTTATGGTTCATATTTCTGTAATTGCGGGGCCTAGCCGCGTCAAACAAAAACTGTCACATAATTCAACCTCTTCTCTGTCCGCAATTATTTTGTCACAATAGCTTCAAAAGTGGGGACAGTATTCAACCCATAAAGACGTGATTGTTATCAGATCAAAGTACTTTAGAACATGAGATTAAAACAGGTTTGTGAAGTTAATCCCTAACAAGTAAAGAAAAGATTCATTCATTTAGTAACGGATCTTTTTTTTTTTTACACTAAATCTCCAATGGAGTAATTTAGTATCCGCTCCCAAACTGTAATTATATATCATACAATTCTAGAACATGATGGAACTATTACTGGGTTTCAGAGTCACGTTATTCATGGGTTTGGAGGATTCCTTCCTGATTTGAAGAGTTTGGCATGCCAGCACTCCTCCATAGTTATAGCAATAGCTCAAATCAAAATATTATATATTTTGAATCAGAAAAAGTCCTCAGAAAAACGCTTCTGTGCGCAGCAGGACGTAACGGTACTTATTGTGTAATACACCTTTAAAATATAGACTGACAGAGCATGAAACAGATAAAATCTTTTAATTTGACGTGGAAAGAAGTTATAGGCATTTAAATACTTACTTGTTTGTCCAGTGTTCTCTATCTTGGTGAGGGCAGACTTGTCGTCAAACTTCGTGAAATTGAAAGATGTTAAATTAGCATCTAAAGTGGCGTCTTTGGAAACAATGTCAATTGGAGACTGGCGAGAACCATTGCAGAATTGTGGAGCCTTAATTGGCCACGTAGCATCATCTATAAACATAAAATATAATACCAATTAAGATGCAAGTATTACTAATTGTAGGAAATAAACTGAAGAAAGAAATAGCCAACTTACTGCACGATGAATCATGGTAACACCAGGCTGCACAAAGACATTAAAACAGAACGTCATCAGAACCACAGCAACTGTCAAATAACGTAAACAAAATGAACAGGCAACATACCGACAGCGTCAGTTGCGCCTTGGACCACAGGCGGAGTTACGCACAAAACCAATCCAACAGCCAACCAGATCATGTTGAATTATTCTAATGTGTTTAAGACTAGAGAAAATAGTTTTAATCACTGAAGAAGTGATAATTTAATAACTATAACAGAAAAAAGACTAAAACTGAACTAACGTTTAAATGAGTCAAAAAGCATCAGTAAATTGCACCTGTCTTTCATGTGTCTCATGCATGCTTATATATACATGGGCCCAGCCCATGTCACAGTATGGGCTGGACCTACGCAGGTCGCAAATACATCCTCAATGAAAAAAACAAACAGCATTTTGACGCATTTCACGCATCATTGATTCACTTGTACCGTTGTGTCCATTGCTGCAGCAGGGCAGGGCGCAGGTATGACAGACATGATGCCCACAGCCCAAACGGCTGCAAGAAGAGGTGATTATTACGTTTAATTATTATTACTATGAGCAGTTATTGATTAGAAAAGATGTCACTTCAAGAATCGAGTGTAAAATATACTTACTTAATTTATTCCGTGTTTAAAAGTGTTTATTTATTTATTTTTTTTAAACTTTAGTATGTGGGGAAATATGTGATCTTAATTGTTACATTTTTATTTGCTGTCGGGTTTTTCACCTGTTTGTAGAAATAAAATAGCGAACCCCGTCTGTGATGTCCTTCCTTTGAGGTGAGGACAGCTGCACAATCAGAAAGCTCTTGACACAAATGATGTCCACCACCAGTTACTCATTTACACTTTGATTCAAAGGCAAGAGAACTTAAGTGCCTTGCTTAAGGGCACAATAACAGTTTGCACTGATCAGTGCTGATCGTCATAACATAACATTTTTGGGCCCACATTTTGTGGTCAGCCATTCTGTTGCCCGTTTTCTTAATTCTACAATTACAAGTTACATTTATTTTATCACTGTCAGCAGTAAAAAAAAAAAAAGACAAAAAAAGACAAAAAAATAGAAAAGAAAGTAAAAGTACTTAAACCCATCTGTTAAATAGATCACAGGATGATATAGGGCCCCAGATGAAGACGTCGTTACATAATAAACTGACAGACATGGCTGCACTGAGAACTGCTATGTCCACTGCGCAGCTGACATCTCTGCAGTATTGACAACCAACGTTACATTGTAACTTAAATATTTTTAATTTAAAAAAAGCTTTGTTGAACAAAAAAAAAAAAGTATAAATAGATTACCTATCCACATCAATTTATCACTTGAAAGCTTGTTTTTCATCAACAAGTGAGTGATGTGTGGTGCACATTATTCTGTATTCCACTGAGAACAATGCTCATATTTTAGCAAAGGCGCTTTACAATTGTGTGCATTATTAATTTCATTAATTTGCACAGCTGCCCTGGGGAAGACTATTTTGATCACATTGATGGTGACGTTCTACTTAAAGGTTTTTAGTTCAAGCTTAACAACAACAAACAAAAATATACACACACAATTAAAGAAGTTAATGTGAATAGATCTTTGTCGAGCAAATTCTTTACTCAAATTAGCACATTTAATACATAAAACTGGTTTCATATCTGGAGGAAATACTTTTACTTTTTACTCTTAAAGTACATTTTTAAACAGATACTTCAACACGTTTACTTAAGTAGATTTTTTAATGTGAAACTTTTACTTGAGTAATTTTTTGCACTCGTATCTGTGCTTTTACTTATGTAACAATCCACCTCTGATTATAATAAGTGGCTCTGACTATGATTGTGTACAGTGTAGCATATGGACAAGATTAATATATTTACGTGCACATACACGTACACATTTGAAACGGGCAACGTTGCACAAGCACTTCAGAAATACATACACAGTTGAAAAAAAAAAAAAAGATCATCACCTCTATAAAATCTGCATAATGTGAGATGAATAATAACATGATTCCTAACAGTTAAACAGCTGCATTGCTGTACAACAATTACCCAAACATACAGCTAAGAGTGAACCTCTTTTCACATTATATTGAGAGCCACCAACTACTTTTACAAATTGTTGGAACATTTTGGAGTGCAGCCTTGCGCATTAGTTTGACAGAAGAGAATTTGCAGAGGTGAGCAGCATCAGACCCAGGAGAGTGGACAGATTTGTTGCAGCCGCTGCAGATGTGTAAATAGTCCGGTTGTGAGGATCCTGTGGTGGTCGGTACACGTTATGAAATCCCATTTTAGTCGGGAACAGGTGCATCTGATGGAGCAGAAAAGAGCATGTATCATTGTTTATGTGACAGTGGCTTATAGACATTTCCTTCTTAATTTTATCTTTAATTCCTTTTGCACTTATCTGTTTTTATCTCTTCAATTGTCAATGTATCAAAATGAACAATAGAAAAATACAGTAGAAATCCAATCTTATCTTGATGCCATACAGTCATGAGTTCAGCTCAACAGGTGACTTTGACTGTGGGAATACTTAACATTCTTTTGAAGAGGAAACAACAAACCATGAAGATCAGGTTTTAGATAATTAGTTAGTATACGCCTAAGAAATGTTCTGTTTCAGGGAACTAATCAACTTCATTCTATTAAATTAAATGTTCAAGTCCTTTGAGGTTTTCATGTTTGTCAGATTATGGGTGGGATTGTGCCTGTGACAAATATTTATCATCAGTTTTACGTCAGTCAAGTGGCAGTTAGTGAGAAAAAGTTGAGCAATAAAAGTAGCACTGAATTCTAAAAAGAATCCCTCTATGTCAAATTACACATTCATGGACAATATGCACACAGGGGGCACAATATTCTGACAGTTTAAACAATAATTTAAGAAAATGAAGGTGTTATTTAGTTTTATTTGTCAAATTATTGTGTAAATGTTGCTCCCTGTTAACAGTAAGGTTGTTAGGTAACAGTTAGTTAACAGTTATGGAATTACCTCCCACGTCCAACCAGGAAGTAAAATAATAACAGTTACAGAAATTACTACAAAAAGGGAAAACTAAGCAAGATTTTTAGCAAAGAGTAATGTTAATGTGCTTGGGAATAAGTTTAATGACTTTCTCCATCACTGTAAATGAGTTGTAATGGAGTCAGATGGTTGATCTTGTACAGGCTTGCAGTGTAGTCCAAATATCTGCACATACCAGACTGTGGTCCACCTTGACGGCCTGTTTGAACACCGTCCACACCACGGCTTCATTGCAGGTCGGAGTGGTCAGGGAGCCATTATAGCGGTAGTATGACCCGAGGTCTACATCCCCCAGTAGGTCATCAATGGAGACCTCAGCGGAGAACTCTGCTTTGGTGCCTAAAAAACACAGTGTGCTGCTAACTGGATGGGCCTCCTTTTGTGACTTATGAAATAAACTATTGGTAAAAAATAAAATGTACCTGTGCTTTGGATGTCACTTAAATAACTTATCAGAAGTTTCCAGAACTCAGAATTTGTTGGGTGGTTGGTTTCCTCCTTAAACAGATTTTGATGTGTCAGAATTAGGTAAATGAAATACTGTACAGTTTTGCCCAACAGATAACTTACAGGACTTGGCGTTTCTTCTGCAGCATTGTTTCTAGTATCATGAGAACTCTGGGAAACAGCCACATGAATACAATAACCTATCTGATATTTCAAGAGAATGTGACAAGGCAAGTTCTCCATTACCTCAATAAAGAATCCCAGCACTGCCAGATCATTACCAGTCTGCAGTGCTTCGTCCAAATTTAAATATTTCCTTTTTGTCACGATGTGCATCTGAATAAAACAAAAATTAATTTCATGACTTGTCATAACACAAACAGATTGTTAATAAGAGGATATCTGTACCTCCATGGGGAATCGTTTGGAGTTGAGCAGATGCTCTGAGCCCTGGGAGTCGGAGGTGTTGACGCCCCAGTGGAAATGGAACTGCAGCACAGAGTAAATATGGCCCAGACCTCCCCCGGACACCTCCACCAGGCCTTCTTTGAGGACACATCTCACTGAAGAACATATTCTTATTCATTTATCTTAATACTCTATGAATGTGGCTGTCAGGTTTATAGTAAATAAAATAATCATTCACAAACCTGTGTGTCCAGTGTTCATGACATAATCAATGGAATTTTTGTAGTCAAAATTTTTAAAATGGAAGGCATCAAGGAGATTGTCTACCACTGCGTCTTCTGAGCTGATGTCAAGAGGGGACTGTCTACTTCCTGCACAATAAGACCCGACCAAGGCGAGCCAGTTCTCTGGACCATGATCTAAAAAGGGTTGACTCACTACATGTTGCACTGTCTGCATGTGTTTGTACAAAGTAGATCAACTTGAACTTGAATATACAAAACTATATTTTCCTACCACATTCGTGTTCATCGTAGCACCACTCATGAGCTACAGAAAAAAACACATACAAATAACATAGATTTAAAATTATATTTACAAACACATAATGTCACTGCATGCATTGACTCACGCCTTGGGAGCTGAACTGCTGGAGAAGCATACACTTGACGATCTTTGAGCTCTTGTGTCGGCCGATAGACATTGGTTAGATGTGTTTTTGTGGGGAAAAGCTGAAGCTAACATAGATACACACTGTGTTACATGACATACTGCAAGACCAACTGAAAAACAGCCTCTTTGGTTCAACTAAAACTTCCTTAATCATAAAATTAATCCAAGTTAAGAATTAACTTTATAATATCTCAATTGTTGTCTCAGAAGACGTGAGGTGCTTGGTATTTTATCTACAGTCATTGTCGTTTACAAAATGTTTCTGTAACTTCTCTCATTGTTTGCTGTTATGATCACAATCCCTTCCCTGATGATTATCAGATAACACAAGATGTATGAAGACGTCATGTCTTATAATATTGTTTTCATTCTTTCTCTGTAGCCTTTTTTTTCTTCAGTTAGTTTGATTTGAAGTATTTTTTAGTTTACATTGAGCGTATGTTACTTTCCTGAGCACGTGTTGATTATTATTGGTCTTGCAGTTGTTTTGAATAAGTCAGTGCACCTGTCTGAACACCTGACATGTGTCAGGCCAGAGACCTCATGGAGGTACTATCTGTCTCTGACTGAAGACTGTCATAAGATAAAAAGGTCAAATGCACACTAACTGATTTTAGTCATGTGGAGCATGTTTCCTATTACAACATTCACCTGCACCTTTTGAATATTTGCAACCTTCCAGTAGAATGGCTCATCTGTGATTGTTTATGTAACCCCTAGGCTGAGTGCTGTGAGGGGAAAAGTACAGCACAGTGTGACAGACCTACCAGATAAGCATGGACATGTACAGGCTCCTCAAACACAGTCCAGACCACTATCTCATTACACAGGGGAGAGGTCAGCGAGCCCTTGTAGCGGTAGAATTTAGTGAGGTCCAATCAAATCATTGACAGAAATGTCATCTGTCAGATTGACAAAGTCTGTGGAAATAATCAATGCAAGATTTTTTTCAGGGGGGTCTGAAACATTAAACATTATTTGAGTTTCGACCTAACTATGAGCTAATTAAACTCAAGGAATGTTGCCTTAAAAAGTTGATACAGACAGAAGACAGAATAGAATAGGCGTGTCATTCTTCCCATGTGGAGGTCCCAGCAGGCCCGTGTGTCACTACCTGTGGTGGTGTTTAGGTGGGATATGAGCTTGGTCCAAGCATCTGGCTTGGTCATATTTTCCATTGCCTATCCTAAAAAAAAATTTACATTTAAATACCAATGGGAAATTCATGTAATCCGTTCCATCACCATGTGTTTTCAAGGTTGGTCAGAACACACACTTGAATGAAGAATCCCAGGACAGCGATCCCTTCTGGGTCTGCCAAAGCCTGCTCCATTGTGTGACCCTTTTTAAGACTCACAACTTGCATCTACAAAGGTAGATTTGTTGTAATCAGTTGATTAGTTGCTGCTCTTCTGCATAACTCACCTCCATATGAAATCTTTGGCCATCAAGAAGGTGCTCTGAGCCCGGGTGGTGTTCAGTGTCACCCCAGTGAAAGAGAAACTGAATGGCTGCATAGGTTCCATTGAGACCACCCCCGTGAAATTCAACCATGTTTTCCTTCAAATTGATTTTGACTGTAATACATAGAATACATCGGTTACAGGATGGAGCATTCACTATGTAAAGTTGAGAGGCTGTTTTTGTCACCCACCTGTGTGTTCAGTATTCATGATGTTCTCAAAGAGCTCTCCGGATGAAAAGTTGACAAAGGTGAAGTTTTCCAAATGCTCATCTGTTTTAGCATCACTGGGGACAATATTTATTGGAGACTGTCCACGGCCTCCACAAAATGCACCCTCGATTTCAGGCCAGTGAGATGGTGTGTGGTCTCAGAACAAAAGAAGGCAGATGCATACTTTGCGTACAAAAAGCTGCCTAGATTTATCTGGGTAAATATAAAGAGGAGTAAAGCTTCTGTTGGTTCTGTTGATAGGAAAGGACAGATAGACCGTAGATTGAGCATTTGTAGCAGCTTTAATTCAAAGCTGAAGCCAATATCACATGTAACAAATAAATACATTTTTAAAAACTATTTAAATTTTGTTAGCTACATTTGTGTGTGTGTGCGTGCGTGCGTGTGTGTGTGTGTGTGTGTGTGTGTGTGTGTGTGTGTAGGTTTGGAGCTTTGGGTTGTTTCTTTCTTCTTTTCTTTTTTTTTTTTTTTTTGCTTATACATAAACAAATAAGGTTTTTTTTATGAAATGAACTGTCGACTTACCACAGCCAGTGTAGCACCATTCTGTGCCGTTTGTTGATGCGTCTAAGGATGGATAAATACATTACACATTATTTTATTACCAATGCATTTCAAAGTTATGCAATATTTCAAACTTTCACTCAAGGGATTGAAAGTTACTTACCAGTAACTGCCCAACAAATGAACAACACAGTCAATAAAAGGTGCATCTAAATAAAACAATAAAACACAACTTAAAGTGTAATCATTACACTAAGTGTGCACTACATGTATGTTTTCTGATGTAATGTTCCACAGTATGGCCTTAAATTTATTGCACTCCATGGAAACAAACAGTTGACATCATCAGGTCGTTAAGTATGTTATTCAGCGTCATTTTTGCACCTGTAAAGTTTAATGCCATTCTGTGGAACATTCTAGGCAAAGCAATAACATCCCAATGGAGACAAGCAGGAAAAGTTATATAATGCTCCTTTAAGCATTAAATATTGTATTATATAATTTTATTAAAATTACGCTTATGATGGCAACCCAAATTTTGTATGTATTTAAATATGATAAATTGGAAACAAAGGAACAATTTTGACTAAAGAATAATATTTGTCTTACCCTGTTGGGGGATTCTCAACAGCCAATGTGCGTGAAGAGGCTCCCCGTGTTTGCTCATATACTGTTACAGTGGTAACGGTGCATGATGGGAGGAGACTTTTCTGTGTACACAACACACATGTATATGGGAGACGCATCATGAACTTCGTGTCTACTCAAGGCCTTGTGATCCTGTGGTCACAGTACAAAGTAACAAAGTACTAAAGTAAAAGTACTGTACTTGAGTAACGTGTGTAGGTATCTGTACTGTACTTTATTGCATTTTACAGTGGATACTTTTACTTTACTACATTTGTGAGCAGGTATTGAATAGGACTAAAAAATAAATAGTGCTTTCATGTTTTTTTTAACAATTTATGGTGATATCCTGTGTAAAGGTTTTGAGTTCAAGACTGAGCTTTGAATAATCAAAAATACAAATAAAAATGACTTAATAAGTGAGATTCAGTCATTGCCATTGAACCCAAATCAGCACAATTCTTTAGCAATACATTTGACAGTTAAAATGATCAAAATCTGTTTGAAATTCTTTTTTCTCCAAAAATACATTTTTAAACTTCAACATTTCAGTACTTTTACTTGCTTTACCATCTGAGTTGTATGGTCCTCTGTTGTCTTTTATTGATTTGTTTTTATTTTATTTCATTTACTTCATTGTTTTATTTTTACTCAAAGGTTTTATTTTTTTGTATATTTTATGGTTTTATTTATTTTATATGTGCAGCACTGTGGAAATTACTTTTGTTTGTGAAATGTGGTTTAGAAATACACCCTGCGACGAGTTGGCCACTGTCCAGGGTGTACCCCGCCTAAGGCCCAAAGTCACTGGGATAGGCTCCAGTCACCCGCGACCCCTAACGGGAATAAGCGGTAGAAAAATGAATGAATGTGAAATGTGGTTTAGAAATACAATAGATTAGTTCAGATTTTTTTTTTTTATAAATTGGTCAATAGACCTTACATAAAACTCAACAAAGGTTTTCGTCTCTCCTGTTCCTTTTACAGCAACAAACCAAACTTGTTTAACAAAGAGATTTATTGCCATTTTCCAAAGAGCCAGTTCACCCAAGAGCCTTCAAAACATGTAAAGGACATGTATTGTACTGTGCTTAATTGTTTGTATCACTGAACGTGAACTTCAGTGACATCGGAGAACCACGCATTATCAAGGATAAATAGACAGCTTCCTCCACATTTGAAAGGGTCTCAAATGTCGGGGTGCCATACAGAAGGTAAGGTTTCAGTCAGATGACAAAAACTCAACTTTTTTGTAAGTTTCTATTTAAGACTAAGTTTATAGTAAACCGTTGAAGGATGTTTGGGTGTTGGTCTCTGGGTGTTTCTGATTTATTAGTACACTGTGGAGTATACATCCTGATTGATCTGACTAAACAGGTTTGGTGCCCTTGGTGTGTCGCTGAGATACATACTTCATTACAGACCTGTACCAGCACTTGGTTTCCAAAACAAGGTGTCTGACCAATAATCATAATTGTAAAGCATTTGCAATGACAATTTTCATTGTGGAACTATTAGGTTTCAGAAAGATCTCACGCATAGGAAAAGGCGAAGTTTATTAAGAAATGAGAATTGAGTAAAGCCAATGTGCACTACTTACAAAACACAAAGAGACAAGCAGAAATGTTTCAAACACCATACTGCCTTGGTTGATAAAATAGCAGGTTTGGTGACATTAGTCACAGGAGAGGTTTTACCAAAAAGGGCCAAAAGTCATGGGGCTCCTGGTCAATTAGTGTTTGTGAAGAGCCAAATAGAAAATACAGTCCATAAAGTCAAGCAATAAAGAAACAACGCTTTTTCAGCAAATACTGTACAGTTCATTCATAAAGAAAAACATTCAATTAAATTTCAATTTAAAGATTCCTATAATGTTGATGTTTTGCTTTCTCCCGAGATGAAGACTCTCAAACAGTCTGACTCCATATTGTTCAAAAATAAGAAGCGACAGTCCTGCAAATAAATAAATAAATAAATAAATAAATAAATATATATATATATATATATATATATATATATATATATATATATATAAATAAATAAATATATATATATGTATATATATATATACATCAATAAACACAGCATTACATTCATGAAAATGTAGTGTCAACATTATGATCTTACTGAAACAGAGAGCCCGACATCTCGTCCACAAAACCACCTAAGGAAAGAAAAGATGAAACGTCACGTTATTAGATAGAGTTGGTTTTTTTTTTCACAGCACAGAAGGGTTACCTGGTGAGCAAATCGTATCACAAAACAAGGGACAGATATAGCAGGATGCACATTCCTATGAAACAGATCAGCGATTATTGTATCAGCAGTAACATTCCTGATGAGAGTATCTTTTATTGACATTACGTGACACTGCTGACAAGGCTCTGACTCATCTCCATCTTCACAGGGACAGTGACCGCAGTTAGCTGCGCAGTACTAACAACACAAATATATATGAATATTATGACTCTAAACAGCAGGAAAACATAGGAGTTTTACTTACATCACAAATAGTACAAATGTGACATATTGAGCCGGATTGGAAGTCCAGCTCCTTTGCTGTGAGCTCTTCCTCTTTAGCCACGACAGCTTCAAATTCATCTAAATAAAAGAAGACATAATATAACTGCAATGCCTCAAACATGCTTGTATCTGACTTTGTTGTGACAGAATGCTTGAAGTCACAAAGGAATTCTGAATTGTTATGACAAAAACAGATCAAGTTCCACCTGTAACAGTTTGAATCTTTATCTTTGCAGCTGACTACAATGGGATTAGTCAGGTTATTTCTTTGTCAGTCAGTCAATGTTACATATGAGATGCCATGGTACGCTCCAAACTCGCTTTGCAACGTGAAGTTAAAGATGCTATGTGGGATAAAAAATAAAATAAAATTGGAGAAATTGTAAGTTGCTATTAAATTCAAACTGTGATGACAAAAAGTAAAATCATTTTCAATTATTATATAATATATAATTATTTTTGAATTTATTAACCTTTATTTAAGAACCAATTGAGATCGAAACCTCTTTTTCAAGGGTGACCTGGCCCCAGAGGGGAGCAACCTATTGTACATGTTTTTAGTGGTAGGGGAAACCTGAGCACCCGGAGGAAACCAACAAAGACACGAGGAGAACATGAAAATCCACACAAAAAGGCCCACAGTACTTTTCCTCTTTGTTACATTCACTAGCAAGGACCACAACCTCAAGCTTGGATGCAGAAGTTTATTGGCGAACAAGAACGATAAAATGCATGAGAGTAGATGATAAATGCCGTTGTGGGGCTTCTAGCGATGAGGGCAGCAGGCTCCCGGGCCTCGTTCCCCCCCGACTAAAGGATAAGACAGAACAATTAGAAGAGGGTCGGAGGGAAGGGCACGAAATAACGAACACTGGTGTGTGTGACCGGGAAGCTTAAATAGAGTAGTCACCGGAAGGGGCGTGGATGAGGTGTGGTCCTGCTCCCGAACTTTAGATAACAGACTTATCTCCATTTATTGAGGGCATGCGCAGTCACTAGTTGCATTATTTATGCCTTTCTTACCAAAAGTCTTCAACTGTTCGACCAAACATAACCATTCAAGTTTGAACTGATGAGAATGACAGATGTGAAAAGTTATTTGCTACTTTTCACATCTGTCATTCTAATAGTGACTATTGATAAACAATAAATACATTTTATTTTTATTTTTTGGTCAATTTTCTCTAAACATATAGGCTTTCATGTGGAAACAACAAACCTGCCCAATCTGCTCCTAAAGATGTTTTATTATTTTTACTGAATCCACTTCATCCATAGATTCTCTGGGACACAGTAACTTCTGGCTGTTTTCTTCACAGAGACATAAGGATCAGCCTTAAAGTTGTCCCTGCATCAAACTTTCCAAGACTTTGATGGAACATACAGAAGGATTTGTTGATATCTAATTCTGAGCCTGGCTTATTAGTTTTAAGTAAAAAAAAAAAAAAAAAAAAAAAAAAAAAAGTAGGCAAAATTTGACTATTTTTAGGCCAATTTTCGGTTACATTTAGATTGCTGAAAAACTGAAGAAGAAATCTGAAATCCTTCAGTTACTTTTCTTTCCTAATATGTATACAAAACAAACCAAGAAATTTTATTCTGGTTCTGCCCATTTGTCAGATTTAAATATCCCAAACAGGCAGTTTGTAAGATTAAAATGCATCATTTCTATATGAAAACATTATGTGATGAGTCATGCAAGTAAACTACAGGAGAAGTTTCAAATTCATATTTTTAAATTTAAGACTTTTTTCTCATTCACCTGCAGTTTCTCACTTTAAGTTAAACTTTTCTACAACATTGTCTGCTGTCTATTTATGAAAAATAAGCTGTTACTTCGACTGTTCTGAGACAAACCAATAATTCCGCCCAGACTCAGCTGTGACAGGTGTCATTGGGTACATAACATGCCTTTGAAACTTACGGCATCTGAACCAAAACCTGCCCTGACCAAGTCAGTCACTGTGCGCTGTCACTGACAACAGTTTCAAGTTACTTCAAGTTTCTTGAATCATTACTTTTTCCTTAATATCTTAATACATTTTTAACATATTCTTATGTGAGTATATTTTTTGCTTGCCCACTTTTGTTAACAAGGTACAATTAATATGACTAATAATATGATATAAATACCAAGAACTAAGTCCTTAAATCCCCCAGCCCCTCATACTGTTTAATTAATAATGGAACAACCCAGTCCCACAGCTTGCGTTCACATACAGTGGCTGCAAGTGGATCTAACTACATTAGAGTATTTAAACATTCAATTAAGTTAGGAATACAAAGGTTTTGAGCTCTGTAAACCTGCACATAAACCTGTGATGCACAAACAGCTCCAAGAAACAATTAAATTAACACTAAAACACAATTATTCAAATTTTAGTTACTACTTACTTATTAAGAATTGCATTTTTTGGGAACTACTGTGTCCAAGTTATTTTTCTTTTGCTTCAAGTCTGAAATTGAATCTGGCTACTTTAAAATTAGCACCTGTATAGAGTGAAACGTTTATATATGTCCTGCACAAAAAGTTCAAACAAACAATCCACTTAACAACAAAACACAACTATTCAGTTATTTTTGGAGTTACTGTGTCCAAATTTTCCCTTGCACATCAAATATGTTGGGTCTGCAAATGAATGAAACACATTTCCCCACAAATTCAGTGTAGTAAATGCATTTGGCTCACCAAAAGGTTCTGTTGTACGACATGAGCACGAGCTAAACAATGCCCGAGGTGTTATCTCAGCTATAAATTCAAGGTGTAATCATATTTTTTTTCAATGTTTTCACTGCTGTGCCACTCTACGCAAGAGCGCTAACTGTTTTCAATTCAAATAAAACAAAACTTTACTGAAGCTTTCGATTTCATTTGATGCGGATATTGTTTTTTCCCAGTGTGTGTCTTGTTCTTGATCAGACGCTGCCAGGACATTGCAGTGTTTTGGCAGCGTGCACACACTGATAAATTTGGTCTATTTTAGGAAAGCTATGCACGGCACTAAACTGAACCACGCAAGTGACAAAAGCTTCTGCACAGAACAAACACAATAATACTAGTAAATGCCAAAAAAGTCAAGCTTGCTGAATTCAATGAACTGTCTCAAAGTGTCACCTGCAGCGCTGGTCAGTCAATTATTTCATTCCGTTTCCATTAACAAAATAGGTTTGCTGATGAAAACTGAACTACACAACTAGATATTATTGTCAAGTAAAGAAACAAAAATGTTCAACTGTCGGAGATGGACACTGAAAATGTGTAAAAAAGATTTACAAATAAAAGTACTGCAGTCGAAGTATAAAGCATGCATGAAAATTACAACAAAAAGTACCAGTTAGTTACTTTTTTGGCCGCATTTTACATCGGTCTTTCGAACAAAACTGTTGTGTTGTTTCTACGGCATCAACAATAGAAACAATTGATGGATACCTGTAGAATATACTTTTGGCTGCAGCAAAAACAAAAAGCAGTGAATAAACTTTTTTGGACTAATCTATTTCATATTTCTTTTGTCCTTTCACTCTTTGGTCTCGTTCTGTTTGTTCTGTTTAAAAAAAAAAGATATTGGAAAAAAAAAAAGAAAATTGAAAAACTCAAAAACAACTACAGTCATACCTTCCAGTATCTCAGCTTCAGCTGCCTCCTCTTCTTCTGCGGCATCCTCTTCGTCAGCGTCATCTGCAGTTTCAACCACTTCCTCCTCATCCTCTTCATCAGCCTCTTCTTTCTCATCTTCATCTGCTTCCTCCTCATCACCAGCAACTTCCTCCTCTACATCCTCTTCTTCCTCTTCCTCCTCTTCTTCCTCTACATCCTCTTCCTCCACTACATCCTCTTCTTCCTCTACATCCTCTTCTGCTTCCTCCTCCTCCTCCCCCTCCTCATCATCAGCAGCAGCTTCCTCCTCCCCTTCTTCTTCATTCCCTTCCTCCTCATTGCCATCTTCTGTTTCTTCCACATTGTCATCATCATCATCATCAACTGCAGCAACAGCAGCTTCCTCCTCTTCCTCTTCTTCTGCCACTGCTTCTTCTTCTTCCTCCTCCTCTGCCTCCTCCTCATCTTCTGTTTCATTATCTTCCTCATCATCAGCAGCAGCAACAGCATCTTCCTCCTCTACCTCTTCTTCTTCCTCCTTATCCTCCGCTTCTTCCTCAGCTGTTTCCTCCTCCACTGCAGTTACCTCCTCTTCATCTCCATCATCATTACCAGCAGCCTCTCCTTCATCCACCTCTTCATCTTCTGCATCATCTTCATCCTCCCCCTTTTCAGCTTCCTCTTGATCTTCTTGCTCTTCCTCCTCCTGCGTTTGCTCTTCCTCTACTTCTTCTTCCGGCGCCGCTTCTTCCTCCTTTGTTTCAACTTCCTCCTCTTCTACGCCCTCTTCAGCAGATTCCTTAGCTTCCTCAACCACCTCCTCTTCCTCTAGCCCTGCATCAGTTTCTTGTGCCTCTTCCTCTTCGTCTCCACCGATGTCCTCTTGCTCAGCTGCAACTTCAAACTCAGCCACAACATCCGCTTTGCTTTCAACATCTTCCACTTCTTGTGCACTCACTGTGTGCGCCTGGAACGGACACAGCAGCGCAAACAAAAACCCAACAAGCCAAAAGGAATTATTCGCCATCTTAAGAGTCCAAAAACTTCACCTGCTCATATATTATTATTTATCGTTCAAAGTAAAAGAAATTGAGGACCTTTGAAAGTAGGCAGCCTGCGCCCCTGAGCAGTGGAGAACGCAGTGGAAACAAACTGCAGAGTGTGGTGTAGTTGTGCGTTTGTATGTGAGTGAGTGACAGAGGCACATGGCCAGAACAGAGAGCCACACATGCCCTTAACCCAGTGTATCAGAGGAGTGTGCCTGGAGACATGGAAGAGGGGAGGGTGAGGGGAGAGGGGACACAGGGGTCAAAGAACATATGGAAACGAGAGAAGACCAGCTCGCTTTCACACATTCTAATGTACATCATCAAACTACATTGATATGGGTTTTTGGCATGGGGACATGATTACACTGCAAGATGAGTGTTTCTATTCACTGTATTTAAAGACCCTCAGCTGTCGATTACCAGTCCCAAAGACGAATCCATTGCCATACAGACAGTACTTTGAGTCATGATTTGGTCTTTGTTCACTTACTTTTTTCTAATCATTTCAGTAATCAAGGTCACATGTCAGCATGATGCATTTCACAGATGTAAATAGAGGAAAAATGAGAGGTAGCATGACACGTGTGACATGTGAGCATACATGCCAAAGAAATATTTCACTGAATACACCAAGTACTTCTGGCACTATATTATCAGCTTGAAATCAAGGGTAGAGGTTGGTCCATTTCCTTGTGCATGGCTGTCTGTGTTGATTTCTATGCCAATTATTATTTACTTTTTTTTTTACATTTTTTTTCATTTGGGTAATTTGTAGTTTGTATATTAAGTTGGGGATTCACTTATATTATTTGTACTTTATTTTGGGTACATATATTCATTTTACCTTGCTGCATAATTATGGCACCTATTGTTTCTGGTACAGCGCATTTGATCAGCGCACCCAGAGAGAGGGTGGTGCAGTGAGCGAGATGTGGAATTGAAATAGATTTAGCTGAACACTGTCCTGTCGTGTTGGAGAATATATAAGTACAAAACAATATAAGTGAAAGGTTACAGCTGTATGGTTTTCATATTTAAAAGTTTACAAAACCAGTGCACATAGTTACACGTGCAGTCCTGATGCACAACACTGAGGCAGAAAGTGATGACACTGCGGCGCACACTGAGCCATTAGAGCGGCCGACAGGTGGCACATGCTATTTACAGTAAAGTCTCTGTCAATGCTCTACTACACAGTGTGACCTTCAGTAGTGTTACTCTGCGCACATGCCACTGCTCCACACATCGCCAGTCAGTCCAGGAGGATATTTCTCATAAAGTTTTATGTGTAATGACAATAAAGGCACATATGTGGAATTCTTGCAACAGTAAATGGTATATAAGCCAATGAGTGAGATGCAAACACCACAGTACTTACGAAGGCTGTTAGAAAAAACAACAATAGCTTTTGTCTAAATCAAAGCCAGGCCATACTCGTTCCCTGTGTGTGTCACAGTAGTTCTCTCCACTGTTTGTCGTTGGTCACTTACCACCAATAGGGCTTTTCACAATGTAGGAACTTTTTTCAGTTCCTGATCCGTTTGAAGTTTCAGTCCCCATTTGATGCAAGTTTGCACAGAAGGATCTGGAGAGCCCCTGCTCAGGGGCAGGTACTTTCCAGTCAAACCAGGAACCTTTTTGTACATTTACAATACTGACGTTATTGGGAAATATGTTTCATTTGTTTTCTGACTTTCACAAACCTTTTTGATCCACAAGAGAAAAAACGTGGCTCCAAAATACATTTCTTAATAGTAAATAGTAAATCAAGAATTAGTGGTGAATTGTATCTTTTTTCATTGTTCATCAAGTTTTTGTGCATCAGCAGGATGAGGGGAAAAACCCCAAAACGTTTGTATTCCTACCTTAATTGAATATTTAAATGTTCTACTTTTATAGTCAATTAGACCCACTTTCAGTCACTGTTGCTGTGACATCTTGGTGTCTTTATTGACTATGCTTTAAATTTTGAAAAACTGTTTTTCAACTCATGTTCAGTTGTCATATTGTTCAGACTGTCATTCCTGTGTCACTCCTCAGGCAATTGCTGTCAATTCAGAATGCAGCACAACACGCATGCACAAAAATAATTAAAAAAAAAAATTAATACATGAGTCACATTTCTCTAACCTCTAGGCTGTCAGTCAAATTTAGGATTGATTTCAAAACAGTATTTGTTTTTAAAGCACTCTACATTGCTGATTTGTTACACCATACTCCTCATCCCCTCAGGCTCTCCTCTCTTTATTATCCATCCCGTCCTCTAACCTTAAAACAAAAGGGGACGTGCTTTCTCTGTTGTAACCTCTAAACTTTGGAATAGCCTCCCATCCCACAGAAAGACCTCCACTTCCATTACTGAAATACCTGCTAAAAATGCATTATTTTTAAATGTTATACTGGCTTCATCAAAGTTATTTTTTTCTTTTTTACGTTACGTTACGTTATAAGCACTTTGCAACCCTGTTGTCTTTAAGTGCGCTATGCAAATATAATGGTTTGGCTTGAAGCCTGTGGCATCACATTTGAAAATGATATAAAGCGTTGCTCCATCAGGTTCTATTTCCAGCTAAAAAACAACCATAACCGCACTATAGGCTTTAATACCATCTGGAAATCTATGCCTGAACACGGTGTCAGGCTCACAAGAACAGCTCACGGTGCCACCTTTCGGACTTGAAGACGTTTGGACAAGTCGTTCTTCCACACCTACACCAGGCTTGGTAATGACAACCCCCATTTGGGGTCAAGCAGCTCTAACCTTTAAAAAGGCATAAGACTTTTCTTGCAGAGGACTACACTTGCAGTTATTGATCTGTCATTTATGTGAGCTGAGTGTGTGGGTATTATAGTATCTGTGATTGTTTGCTTTCTTGTGAATGTTGATTTTTCTGTCGTTTGCTGCAGAACATGAGCCTAATGCAAAACTGTTTTTAACTGACAGGCCTGGTTATGGCATTTTAATCTTTTTCCATGTAATATGGTTAAATACAATATTCTGAAAAACAAATATTACTACTTTTTTATATTTATACATTTTAAGAAACTTTTCAACTCTTCAACAACATTCAACTGTCTAACCACACCTAGCACTTAGTGTAACATGGGTGTATACTTTTAGGAAAGGTATGCTTTTAGATCATTCTTGAGGTGATTTCCATTATCCAATGGCTGCAGATCCATTATGTAGAGTTGGCAGACATGAATGAATCTGTAATTAAGAACAAATCAAACCAAGTCAATGAGGTCAAAGCACATACCACTGTGACACGTAAATGACAGTGCCACATCATTACCTCTAGATGCAGGAGGGGCACGAGCAGGTTTGAAAGTGCTACTTTGTGCTAATGTGTCAACAATCCAGCCGAGCGCGTTTGAACAGTACTCCATCTACAAGAAGCAAATGTGAACATAGACATAAAACATAAAATGGTATACTACTATTGCACAATATGTAATAAATATATATATATTTTTTTTATGGAAGAATCCTACCTCATTCTCCAGAGCTCTGAGCCTCATGTCCAAGTCTTTTGTTTCGGTCATATGTTTAACTACAGCGTCCACTCTGTTTGTAAGAGAATAATCATTATGTATTTGTTTTTGTAAATCAACCACCTGCACACTTGTCAGATACATACTTGGATGACATCCTTTTGAGACGCTCTGAGTCACTGCTTTTCTGAATCTTGTTCTGTCTCGTGAGAAAATCTTCTTTCTGTATAGTTTCCCATGTCATTAGTCGATTAGCCGCTTTTCCTCTTAATTCCAACGCTTAACAAAACAAAGAAATGTACTGAATGAATGAATGAACAAATATTTTTGTGTCATGCACTCGGGTGCCCAGCTCAGGTGCCCAGCCCACGTGGGCTTATATGACACTATCAACATTTGTCAAAGAAAGATGTCCGTCAACGGCAAAACAAACAGTGTCCAACATAATCACAACTTAATCAAATTATCTCAGGATACAAAGTATCTTGTCTTAATGTCCAGGCCTTCTCTACAAAGGCTGCCACACAAAACATTTCATTTTCAAATACCCAATAAATAATTTCACCTTCAGGCCAAAACAAGTCTGTATTTTTCTGTTAGATAATATCATAAAAACACAATATTTTATTGTTATTGTACAATGGACAATAAAACATGAAATGGAATTCATCCTCCACCAAACATAAATCACACTTTTTCGTTTAAAGTGCCCCACTCCCTCTAGGGGCAGCACTCCTGCTCTGAGCTGAGCACATAGAGAGCTTGGTCTTCTTTTTAAATTATACTTAACATAGGGTTTAGTAAAGAAACTTTAAATTGAATATAACCTCTTAGTTTGGGCTTTTTTAACATTTCTAATTCCCATTGCTCCTTGTAGGTGTAGTAATTTGTGCATTGTAAAGCCATATCAAAACCTCATGTAGCATAAACATTTAATAAATACAATCTTACCAAAGTGGTGAATCTTGACAGAGGGCACTTTGCGGATTTGTCGTCTGATAAAAAGGTTAATGTGTGACAGGATGATGAAAGGTGGAGCCAGAGAGGGTCTGGAATGGTACTCTACTATCAGGTTGTAGCGCTGAAACTTCCAGTAGATGTCACTGTTGGTCTGCACCTTAGAGAAGGTGTAGCTAAATGGACAAATTCAGTCAGTACAATAATAGAACATATAACAGTAATATATATATATATATATATATATATATATATATATATATATATATATATATATATATATATATTTCTTTTTATTTTTACCTGAACATGGCAATGAGCAAGTTGATGAGCAGGATGTTGGTGACCAACAGATAAATAACCAGTAAAATGACCACGATCCAGTTACTGTGGAGGATTCTACAGGGTTCTTCGCCTTCCTCAATCAGGGTGACATTATATGTGCACGGCATGTCCCACATCTTGGAGAAGACTGACAGAAAACAAGACCTTAAGCTGTGCATTGTATCCAAATCATGTCACTGTCATTTTCAACAACATAAAGAAAAAATACCACAAAACTAGAACTTGGGATACTTACCATCCATCTCTTCTACAGGGATCTGTCCAAAGATGTGCAAATAGGGCCTGTAGAAAACTCTGCGAAAGATGCGATCCAAGTGTGGGTCGTAGGAATAAATCAAAGCCTGATTGGCTACACCATATGCCATAAGCCACACACCCAGGAAGAAGAGGAAGAAAAAGACATCTTTCATCTATGTGGAGAAAGTTGGGGATTTACAAACCAAAAATACCAGAATACAGTCTCCAATGTCATGTTTAATTATGTACCATCTTTCCAACAATAATGATTTTTGGTCCTAGCTGTTTGTGAACAGCAAATATATGAATGAGACGTAGGGTGAAAACCATGTAGGTGATACATAGTACATCCCGGCCGAATCCAAAAGTCAAGGGAAACAGCCTACAACACATGCACAGAAATAACATAATGGCTCCCTCTTGTGGCCAATACACAACCACACGACATATACTATACTATCAATTACATTGCTTTTTCTTGCAAGTAATATTTTTTACCTGCAGATGAGTCCAATGATGAACAGTACAATGCCAGTAAGGTCACATTTGTTCCACACATCCTGAATATATAACCTTAGTCTTTGCCTTAATGATGTAGCGCCCTGAAAGAAAGTCTTAAGGGGAAAAAAAACACAGTTTAATAATGAAGCTACTATATAATTCCAATTTTTATGTTCAACCAAAATACACCAGAACTACTTGTGTCTCACCTGTCTGAACTCCTCACACACAATGGTGAACACCCAGAAGTACAGAATATACTCTGACATGGCGGGACCTGCAGGTGGTGGGGGCTTAAAGTCCACCAGCAAAACATAGGCAAAGAGCAGCAGGAACAGGAAGTACATTAACACGTTGCCCAAAAAGGAGGTGACGGGTGCAAACCAAAATTGACGCCATCGCGACACTATGAAGGGCCGCTTTGGGGGTCTGTAATGCTGACGTGTCCCTAAAAAAAGCAAAAACATCACTTACAACATTGTTTTCTTTCTCGTAGTATTTGGAATTTCCATTAATATTGAGTCACCTTTAATACCAGTGCTCAAGGGAGTTGTTGGGTCTTGGTCATCAGCGTCGCTAATAAAATCAATAAATAATAATTATATATATATATATATAAAATATAGCATAAAGCACAGTTTTTTTCTTTTCAACTTTTCCTATAAGGGACTGCAGCAAATAAAAGCTGCCGGTGATTAAAATATTTGTCTAATAATTGTTACATCAAAGGAGAGGTAAACTTACATGTGTTTGATGTCTGAGAAAGAAAAGACTGTGGCACCATAGAGGCTTTCGTTATCTCGAGGGGGACAATCGTCTTGTGGCTTTTTATCATCCTCTTGCTCTTCCTCGTTTTTATTTCTAATACATTTTGAAATTGTTTATTGAATATATTTATTAATTCACCTTCAACACTGGGTGAGACTACCTGAATGAGAGAAGGTTGGTGTAGCAAAGCACAGGACAGAAGAAGGTGAGCAGCAGCTTCCACACCTTTGTATCTCTCTTCATGTCCCCCCACCAAATCTGAGAGAGCAGCGACTGGGAGAGAAAATAGATAAGGTTACAAAACATTAATAAAATAATAATGCAAGTCAGACTTCTATACACAAAAAGCTTCAGGTGTATGAGATTCACCTGTACTCCGTCATGGCTAAAGAAAAGCCTGGCATCAGCACCCATGGCCATCTGAAGACAGGTGGTCCCGCCCCAAACAGGAGATTTTCTAATGATTAGAGCAAACGAGCGGTTCTCATCGCTCCGATAACAAGAGCTGAAGATGTCTGGGGGATAAAGTAAAGTAATATATGAAAATTATACATTTATACATTTTAAAACTACCAAATAAACATTTTATTTAGGGTTCAGCCTTACCATGTGCAAGGTTTTCAAATTTTTGGGCAAGCTCTTTCATGGAGTGTTTAGTTTCAGTTTCAGTCTCCAGTTTAGATAACTCTCTCAAAATCTTACAACCACTCAGAGCACTGAGCACAGACTCTCCAGCCTGGAGGTGACAAAGAAAACAAATAGAGTAAATTAGTGTTACAGTAGAATAGTCAGACGTTATTTATTTTGTACAATAAAATTATATCTACCATCTCCCAGAACAGAGTGGCCATCTCATGACGATTCTGCAGCACAGCCCAGACAAACAGAGAAGCCCAGGGAAACAAGCAGCGCTTTTCACGGTACAAACAATCTCCACGCAGGATCTTACTGATGCGCTTCACAAGTGTTGAGGAAAATACATTTAAGATATTTGAGTGAAACCATCATTCATTTTTAAAAAGGAGTGTACCTTTAGTGCACCCCGTCTTGATGCCATCCGTTCTAAACCCACAACTTCAAAGTAAAATAGTTGGCTTACATCTCCCATCAACATTTCCAATACTCCAGAAACCTAAACAACATTTGTTTAGAAATCATGTCTTTTTTGCACAGTACCCCACTTATACATGTCAGTTTTACCTCAAAGAGAGTAATATCCAACTCTGGGCCAGTGGGGGGCTTCTCAGCAGAGAATTTGGTGGGGGAGATAGGGGCGTTTTTTTTCAAGGGACCATGAACAATAGTTCCGTGACGCTCATGTAGGCGACGCTGCAGTAAATGGTAAAGAAGAGTGCCCTCAGCTACTGAACGGTACAAGGTTTCCAGTCGTCCATATGTTAGATACTCCAGGATGCTGAAACCATTCTCAATGAAAAGGCGGACGAACTTGGGTTTGTCATTGATTAGAGCATCTGTCATGGAGTCTTCCAAGTCCTCATACTAAACAAACAAAAAAAATAAAATATATATATATATATATATATATCTATAGACAACATTAGGTTACACAAGACTAACAAGACAAGGAGATGTGATGTACCTTCCAATGAATGTCTCCATTGAAGAGTTCACTCTTGGCAATGTCAACCCTGTTCCATGTGACTGCTAACTTCAACTCCTCATTGTAAGGATTGTCATAGTTTGACTCTCGCTGTTTAGTTGCTGAAGACATCACATATATAAAAGAAAAAGTTTGAAAATCACCCCAAAAAAAGTAAAACTTACCGCTAACCAAAGCTTTAAGCAGCACAGTGTCAAAATCATTTGGGCCCTCTTGCTCTCCGTGGTATATTGTAATGAATCCTCGGTTATTGTAGATATTCATTGCCTGTGTGTATAGACAAAATCCAATTCAAATGTGCCATTCCTGAAAGCAACACACACAACTGTAATGCCTCACTTTGTCCATGAGAGGGAAGCAGAACTAACTATTAGAGTAGAGAATGCTTGGAACAAAAGAAGAAATACTGTTTCCTTCATTATGAAGACCAAAGTTAAATAGACGACCTGACACGTTCTAAATATTTGCTACTACACTACTATACTAATCTTTAAAGGAAAGGGTCCATTCATTCAACTAATGTAACATATGACACATTTTTGGCTTCGGCCAACAGATATAAGGGAAATCCTGTACCTGCTCAACTAGTTTTTCTGTGTTTGCCTCGGAGGGGAAGTACTTCTTCACTCGCTCTGCCAGTCGCTCTTTCAGATCCACATTAGGGCTCATTTCACTGTCCCCCTCAGCAGACGACTGGGCCACAGGAGCAGAGGGCTGGTTCTCCAGGATATCACTCAAGAAATCCGCAGCACCTCCAGAACCTGCCAGCACCAACCAGGGCATGGCAGTTTTCAAAGACTGATCCACTCTCTGCCAAACACAGAGGTCTCATGACGTTTACATTACAATTTTGGACTAAATAACAAGGATTATCAAGCCATTTTTATTTCAAAGACTGTCAGTACCGCCAGCATGTTTGCCTCTCCTGACACCAGCATACACAGGACAGGAATATCAATACTCCCGCTGCCTACACATTTTTTTTTAATAAAAAGCAGAAGAAGTAAATTCAGTATTTGGTGATTCACAGATATGTTTGAATAAATACATTTTGTTAAAACATATAACTATTCTGCAAATACAACTTGCTTTTACATGTTGGGACAATGTCTAGATTTCATGTAGAGGCATGCAACACTACCCCACAGCAAATTCCAACGAATGTAACATGCTTGAATTTACAGTCTGCCACCACCAGAGGACTTATCTGGACAGTGTGTTACTTTATGTTTTCAGACAAGCAGAAGTATGTCCCTATTGTTGACGGATACAAGCTTTACAAGTGAAATCTTTATCTTAAAAAGGTACTAAATGTATCTTTTGCCATGATAAGTTATCATTAATTTAAAGTAATTATTAGCTGTGTAAATTACACACACCCCAGATTCCTGTGCGCTGATGAGAGATGTAGTCTTCCAGTTTTACTCTGAAGCCCGTTTCCCCTCCAGACTGCCCCACACTTCCATCATCCACTAGCAGGAAGGCCTGGTAGTTGTTGTCCAGGCAATAGGAGTCTCGCGAAGTCAGGACATGATACTTAGCTGGGAAGCTACCCTGAATGAACATTCAAATTGTTTTTCACTCTTCAAGCCACATTCTAAATTGTAACTTAAGAATGTCAAATGTGAAAATGTCTAACCTGAGGGTTGACAAGCTGTTCCCGGTTGTGCACAAGTCCCCATGGTGCGATGCCCAAGGCCACCACTTTATTAGTGGTGACAGAGGAGGCTGCTGTGGCATGATCTCTAACAGCTTCACCAACACAGCGCCCGATGCCCTTGCGCAGCCCTGCGGTCATTATCCATGCTCCTGATCAAGGTAAAGGGGTCAAGTGTATTGTTAGGTTTCCATGGTTTGAAGGGTTCATTTAATAGGGACTTGATTCTTTGTCCCCACAAAGCAAAAGGCTGAGGTTGTGTTGTTCCTAACCTTGTGTGAGTTTCTATGTTGATCTGAGGCCACAAAGGCAGAGGTGGGTAGAGTGTACAAGCGGGAGTTATATCGAAAAATTGATGATTTAACAATTGTTATTTTGGAGATATGTAAAATTAGATGATCAAGTATATCGATATAAATAAACAAAATGTGATTAAAAAATAAATATAAAAGGTGTAATCTCCCAAAATGTAGCCATTCAGCACATTTGTGGTTCATTTTATGGTTCATTCACAATTTGTGCAATACTTGATCTTCAACCAAGAAATTTACAGGCACATTTTAGCACATTCCTAAAGCATTAACAAATAGTACCAAATATAAATATTGTTATCAAAATAATCAGAAAAGAAGAGTCTGGACGCAACATCTTTTAAAAAGAATAATGCAATTGGATTAATGAAAAAATCCGGTATTTTCAAAAGATAGACCACAGAAATGAGAAAAAAAACACATCTAAACTGGGAGAGGTTTCATAAAACTTTTTCCACTTATTAAATTACCCACACTATTAAAATTTAAAGAATTGTTGTTAGACTGTAAAATATATTACTCAAGCAGGACAAAAAGTATGTAGTCTTAGAAAATTACTCAAGAAGAGAATTACTCCATTTCGTTAAATGTTTCAGATGTTTTCTAATGTAAATGATACTGAGTACTACCCAGCTCTGATCAAATTGAACAGCAGAAGGAAATGGCTATTGTTGTACCAAATTAGGACGTGACCTCACTTGGGAGTCATACGGCAACCTGTATTTTTTCCAAGTTGTAAGACATAATCAACATTTTTTTTGTTTAAACATAAACTTAATTGTATAAATGACCTTTCCAAATTCTTTTTCCAAATGTACATTGTACTGAATATGGTATCACACAGTCATTTGGACTTGTAGTTCCGTGTGTTGTACCTGTGCTTTGTGACGCCTTCACCAGCCCTTGTCTGATGACCTCTCGGACCCAGGTCTTCACCTTTGCCCTGCCCTCTCCTCCCACTACTGACACCACCAGGTTTGGAGCAGGCAGTTTCCAGTTGACGGTCATGTGTGTGTACACCATAGAGGGGGGCGTGTCCCATGACAGCCGCAAGAACTATTGACCCATATAAGGCAGAGCACAGAGCTTAAAGAGACAACAGTACAAAGGGATTTAAGGCTCAAATCAATAACTCAAGTTAAAACATTTGCTTGGATAAACTAATCAAGTGAGGGTTTAACCATTATTATTATTATATTACATGCCTACAGTGTTGAGTAGAGGTAAGGACACAGGACAAATGTGTATTGTTAATATGTTGATGTTGTGGTGGGACCAGATAAGTAAGTCATCTGATATGACTGATTTACTATAAATAAACAAATCTAATGAGTGTGACATCATCATATATTCAGCGGAATCATTCAATGGACTGTGCGACATTTTTGCAAGTTTAATAGATTGGAGTAACAAAACACCTACATAGCTCTGCCTCTTACTGGCTCCAGGAAACTGCAGTTCTCCAAAGGCGTCTGTGGGGTACTCAGACGAATGCTGGGCACTGTCCCAGTGATTGACAATAGCAGTGCTGAAAAAGTCTCCCAGAGCAACAGATTCGTGATCATCTCTCTTGCCTCCACACTGGCACAGGTTGCCATTACTGAGATAAAGAAAGAACAGGTCATCCTTCGAAGTATTACACAGGGGTGGAAAGTAACTAATCACGAGCCCTTACATTACTATAAATTGAGTAGATTTTTTGGGTTATTGTGCTTTTTTTAAGCAAATGTTTAAACCAGTACTTGCATTTGTAATTGAGTTTAATTCTGTTGTATAATTGTACATTTCAAAATCATGTGAGTCCCAATCGTCCCTATTCATGGTTGTCTCACTGGTGCACACACACTACATCACGTGCTCGGATGACCTTTAAAACAACTTAAGCCAGTGTTTTAAACTGTTGAATTTATCAAGCTTTGCAAAAAAGACTGATCTAAATCTAAAATGCTGCTAAAATTGCGTAACTTGTAACAAGCACTCAAATGAGAACTTTTTATTTTTACTCAAGTATTTTTGGCAGTAGTACTTGTACATGTAATGTATGTAAATTAATTCGCATTTGTTTACTGTACTTTTACGTTTACACATTTTCAGTACCTTTCCACCATATGCAATACAGTGCCCTACACTAACTTTATAAACTGGAACAGAAAAACACTTAAGCTAGGACTTTCTAACAGAAAAATTGTTAAGAGATGTGTGCAAGTCTGGAAAAGAAAGTATGTCTATCTTGCATTAAAACCAGGAATATGGCATCAGTTCAAAAATCGAAATTCATAACAGATGGGCAGGATTTTGAGTTGGGTGTTGGGTCAGGAGGTCCTTAAAGCTATAACACACAATTACCTATTCTCAATTTTTCCCAGGGTGTCAATGATACTGAAAGGCATTGCACATTCAAATATTGGAAACAAGAGACTATTACCTGGAAGAATCCTCAACAAAAGTGGAGCAAACCCTCTTCTTGAAGATTTTAGGGATCCAGCTCTAAAAACAGAGTTTGGTTAAAAATACAATAACACTTCTCAAAGTGTGGTTCAAGCTGTTTGAACTAGAAACACAGACTCTGACTTAGAGCTACCTGTTGATATGATGGCGAGATATGTGCTCTCTAAACACCTGGATGTGACTTCTTGCAGGGACCTGTAGATTTAACTCCTGATGCTCTGCACGTGTGTCCAGTCAGCTGCACTGTGCTCTGACTTCTCAATGTAATCATGGATGTATTAAATGAACTGGATAAGGTACGCCCCCTCTGCCTGTGGTCCCAGATTGATTAGTGGCCGTGTGAGGTACTGCAGCCTCTTGGAAACAGCCTTTTTCTCAAATGTCACATTATAATTGCAGACAGTACTGAATTATTATCGGTATTTAAATAAAATAGAAGGAAATGTTCTTTTCTACCGTTTCTAAAATCACCGAAATTACCGTTTTTATATGAAGTGGGGGATTGTCGTCACGTGGCGCCCTAAAACAAAGATGGCAGCCATCATTTCAGGAAGTAAAACAAAGATGTCAGCCGCCGTATCAGGAAGTAAATGCGGAAGTAAGAAACTTTTTTGGGGTCATGCGCCAATGAGCACTCTCCATAGGGATAAACAGGACGGCCATCTTGGATTCATCTTCCAGGTTTTATTATAGTTCTATGAATGTAATAGACGTCTAATATCCTTTTTACAGTGAAGCCAACTTGGCTTAATTTGAAAGCCCACATTGTATACAATGTATATGTCTGAATATATATTTTATTTGTTTTTTCATTGAACTCCCAATCAACTTAGAACTGTGTTTTCCTAGCCTATAAGCCACGATGATGCTTTGGAATGATAAAAGCTGTAAATGTGTAAGGGAGCTACAGTGGTAGTAACACAGGATGCGCGCTCAGCTTCCGTAAAGCTACGGCATAATGACTGTCACCATCGGCTTTTTATTGCTTCGTCTCGCATTGGCTGCTGTGTTTTGCCGGTCTGCGTTTCTCCACACTTTGCTTTCCGTTAAAGTTCATACATTTTACTTTGGGCTATCGTGTGCACGCTATTGTAGAAGCAAGCATTTTCCGCAAAAAGACAACTTCCGCTGTTTTGACAATTGGTACAACGATAAGCTGAAAACTCCCACACGAGAAGAAGTATGCGTGTGTTTGGGTTATTTCGGTACACATTGTTAAATAGTAAAGAGAGACCAAACTCTGAAGTTCTTCGTGACTTCTGGCATGTACATCTGGCTTTTAGATCGAGAAAAACAAGACACGACACAATACAAGCTCCGTGTAACAGATCCGCGCAAACCCCACGTAAGTGCGCTCAGTGTCACGTGGTGCTGGTATAAATGTAAATCAGACCCACCTGGTCCTTCTCGGATTTAGTTTGGTCCCTGCTGCCTCCTCCTTCTGTGTCTCTCATGGCGGTCCCTCTTTGGCTCAGGAACAGACAGGGAAATAAGTTGCGCTCAAGTTTTGTTTGTGGGCATTTCCACTGCTGCGGCTGGAGCTGACTAGACCTGGCTCATCCACACGAGGTCATGGAGGCTTCAGTCTGGGCTTCACAGACACGTAGTGCAAAGCAGACTAGCCACACAGGTGAGGGTGCGGTTTACAATAGTTACACACTCAAAGGTTTCAGCCTCAGAAGATAGGAGTGGCTTTCAACGGTACTGGCTCGTGTAGCAGAAGCCTTTCATTTGGGATCAGGTTTGACCAGTTATTGCTGGGCTTCATGACATCACAACAGAAGGTGCCAATAATTTAATAGAATGGGGAACAACTAAAGATTATAGTCTAATTATTTAATTGGATTTATGTTGTAATACAATAAGTAATTTTGTCAGTATTAAACGTTTTAGATTCATGACAAAGTTCAATGCAATCAATTAGAAATCTGGCACTTGACAGGACAGTTATTGGAAATAAGCAGAATGCATCTCTAGCTATGTGCTATCTTTATGGATCCAAAAATATCTCCCTGGATTACTGGCATCTTCACACCATTTGGAAAATTTAATGCAAAAACAAAGTAGCCTTCAACACTTTTTAATTAAATGAACAGATTCAAAGGCACTAAAATAAGCCTATGAGCAGTTTGTGTTTCAGAGTGATGTAAGTCCGGCCCCATAGCCATAGCAACTGACAAGTCAAAACAAAATATCTTGTATGGCAAAAGTCACCCAATAAACAGGAAGCTGAAACCTGTGAATAAGAATAACTTCTATAATACCTAGTGCTTGGTTTTGTTGACAGAATAAGATTAAAACAAGCACACACATTTCTGCTGTAAATATCATATTCATAATTTATTATAGGCTATTTGTGGACAATAATATAAATACAGAATGATTAGGCATCTTGCTGAGTCCAGATCCCTTTGACGCAGCTTACATTCATTTTACAGTACCGGACCGTCCAATCACACAGACAAATTATATACAGTTTAAATAATAGAGACCCAGCCTCAGTCCTTGTAATAAAGTGGTGTAATACATTTCTGTAAAGGCTATCTGCCATATCCTTGTGGATCATTGGCTGTCTTTGACTCGTCTTTGCCATTTGTTTTACTGATGTGGTAGAGCGTGTTGGCCAAGTTGTGGAGCTGACATGTCCCCAGCTGGCATCCACGCTGCGGGGCCCGGCGTGGACGTAACTTCACCGCCATACTGTGGATCAGAAAGATGAAAAGAGTAAGAAAGAGGTGCTCAAAAACATACCAGTTTTCTATGAGCGAGATTCATTTCTACAGTTCTGTCTGCCACCACCTCTCCTCAGAGAAAAAACTTCAGATTTTTGAAAGCCACGGATGTTATATTTCTTGTACATTGGCTCACAGATTAACAGACAGTCTGAAATTCAAAGACGTATCCTGTATTTCTCAAAAACATGATGTGTACCCTTTTTTACAATTAGTTTTGTGTCAATGTGTTTAAAATATAATCTTAAATGCCAGCAGGTCCATCTTTCACTTACAATCTCTATTTTTAGTTTTACAATGAGCATCTTCTACCTGTGTTTCAGCGCATCCCTGATGGGCTGGTTGTCATCTGGCAGAAATGGGATTATCTCCAGAGAAGGAACATGGTGCGTTTTCTGTTTGTCTTGTGCACTTTCAACTCCTGACCCCTTCACAGTGTCATCTGAGGCCACAGAGGCAAACCTGCAGAGACAAAAAAAAAAGAGTACTAAATTGACTCCAAGATGATGACATTTTTTCTCACTGAAAAATTATGCACCTCTGAGTGGATGAGATTGGCACAGCAGTGGTAAAAGGCACTGTTAACAGCAGCAGAATGGCTATCTCCATACCGTTCAGGCCTGCAAACAAAAGAAGAGATATTTAGTTTATATGTTGGATATAAAGATGCAGGAGACATGGCCATGAAGAGATCAAACCACAAAATTAGTGGAACGCTTTAAGATATTGAATATTTTAAATTATTTTTGTGTAACATTCCAAAATAATTGTTAAAAAGTTAAAATTTGCCGCCAACTTAATGTACAAGCCTAGTGTTACAAACTTTGAAACTTGCGCAGGTAAACTTTAGACATTGTAAGTCAACTTAAAGAATCCAAAGCAAACTTACCAACTTCAAAATACAAAAGTCCGCTGTGTCTTTTGGAGTAAACCATCAAATCTTTGTCGTAGTTGGTCTTTCTGGTTAAGACTTGGATGTTGTTCTGTCAGCTCCTCTCACCTCAGGTCCCGTTTTATAAGGTGATGGACAGCGAGGGGGCGTGTCTTTGGCATGGTCGCATGCAAAACAACTCTCACGCTATCGGTGAGTTATGATGGCAGGTTTATTCTTTATTTACAAGGACCACAGCCGTATCATAAACAACCCTGAAACGCCAAACAAAACAATGAATACGCATGTATGAAATGGCCCTCTATGCTGCTTCCCATGATGTTTACATTGATCCTATGTCAACTCCTCGCGAGGCTCCTTCCCCCTGACCCCTCTACTTCCTCTTGCATCCTTCTCCTCACTCACTGCACTCGCGGCAGAGCAATTGTTCTAGAAAAGTGCCCTTTCATTTCCATCACCTGCAGGAAGTGTACAGGGCCCGAAATAACCACCCAATTTTCCTCTTGCCTTTTCTTTATAGGCCCATTTTTCCTGTAACTTTTCCCTTGAGTCGCTTCACCCTTCACACTGTTTATTTCTCAAATGTCCTTCATAGGTCCTACTGCAGGAGGTGAACAACCATCCAATAAAAAACAAAACAATAATACAGTGGCATAATTTTTAAGAAGTGGGTAATTTATAACCAAAGTACATATTATTAAGTGTTATGTCACCTCAGAATGTCTACCTCTGATGGTAGCATACCACTGATGTAATTCTTGGTCTCCTGACCTGGTCAATTTAGACTCCTTGGTATCAAACTTCGCTTGTTTATCAAATATAGACTAGATGTAATTAAGTATTTTTATTTTTTCAAAATCTGAACATAAAATCTGTGTACTAAAAAATGTCTGTTCATAAGAAACTACTACCATATATAAAGGTGAAGCGTCTTGCTTCAGGATACAACAATAGTTTGCACTAGAGCCACAGCTGCTACTCTGTGGCACCTGATATTCCCAGCGTTCTCCCATCCAAGTACTAATCAGATTTTGGAAGCCAAGCAAGGCCAGGCCTGACGATTGACATTTGACAAACAGGTATGTTGAAACAGCATTCAAACACTCACGCACGTCTATTTACAAATGTGCGTTGTTTTGGCTAGTTTGTAAGTCAAGACTTAAGTCTGGAGGTGAACATTTTGAATTCAAATGCTTTTAATTTTGATTACTTGCACTCTGCAATTTTGCAGTTTTGATTTGAGGTGCTGCTTTTTGGCCTCGATCTAAATCTATTGTGGTTCAGGAGGCAAATTAATACATTTGAATATATATTTGAAAACCAGCAAGTTCAAACTCTGGATTAAGGTGGCTGCTGAAATCAGGAAGCAAAGCACAATTACCATCACCCGTGATGAAGGAGCTTTTCCTTTTATCACGTACATGGGACACCCTTATCCAGAGACCACCGGGTGGAGGGAGGCGTCTGCCTGACAGACCTGCCAGGTCTGTCAGGCTGACCCCGCCTCAGATAAGTGACACATCACTTCCAAAACCGGTGACCATTCTGAAGATGGCTCACAGATAGCAACTGAAACATGTCAAGGTAAAGACATCTCACACAAAGTTGTCTGACCAGAAGAAATCAAGTGATATATATCATATACTGAAGACAAGATGAGGGTTACTGAAGTCACACCATATATGATTTGTTTGTAATATTGGATTGTTTTGGATTGTAGATTATATTACTTTTAGATACATCTTTTTTTTTTTTTTTTATTGAAATAGTCACTCCGTTATATAACAGACAAATCTTTTTTTATTGAACTTGCACAGCTAGACCACACCTGTTGCTCGTCTGTATCTTTCTAGGAACTGTAATGAATCTGGTTTTAGAATTAGGGAGAGTCAGATTGTTATGGACCTGTCCCACTCCTCCACCTCCAGTCTATTGTGCACCTTTCCTTTAACTAACTCCTGCCAGCAGTCACGGGTAGAGCCTGAGTCATTACTGCACAATGAGCACAATGATTTCACCAAAATTGAGAATTTACTCACAATGTTTTTTGAACCACTTCCTGTTTAAGTCACGATTACAGTGAGTAGGTCATGGCAAATCAAATGATACATGCACTTGTTCCTGTGTACCTGTTACTTGATAAGAGCAATGAAGTAATGGAAATATGGGAACTGAGACTAACCCAAATCCCAAACCTGATGCTTTTTGTAAAGCCACTACATTAGACATTTAGAGTAAAATGTAAATCTATTTTTATGGTTCAAAAATGGCACAATTGTAGTTAGGTTGGACTGGGTCAGTCCAATTGTGGACTTGGCATGTGCACTGTAGGTATCCTCTGGGTGCTCCACATTTGCCTACAATTAAATACATTCACAATAAGATCCACTCTACCAGGATTCCTCTTTAATTTATATTAGATGGATATTGAAATGACTTCTATATGGAATTCAAAAAGAAGAAAAAGAAAAAAATATATGCTGTGTTTGGCTGCAATTACAAAAAGAATGGCTCAATTCCCTTGAAACGCAAAATACATGTCTTTAACCTCAAGATTTTTTAAAACATAATCTAATCATATTGACTGATTATAGGCTTGCATCTAGTGACAGTGTTCAGACTGCCTGCTGTGTTCTTACAGCTTGTGATAATGTTTGAGGCTGATTAAAGATGACAAGCCCAGATTGCATACGTCAGGGACAACTGTTTTCACCGGCTTGAGAGGTTACTGGAGCTATGTCTCCTCTGGACATACAGCCTGTTGATATCTCACATCCCTGTGTATGTCTAATTCATCTTGTAGCAATAGACTGGTTTCCCTGAGAGCCAGGTTCCTCCTGACTTCTCTCCCTCACTATCGCTGACGTGCGTGTTTCCTGTTGTTGTAAGACCAGAGCCGCAGCTGCTCACCTCAGCCAGCCGGACACTGCTTCCTCTTACCCACCGCAGGGACACAAGAGTGGAGTATCCTGCCAGGAAAAGCTGTCACTCACAGAAACTACCATCTTTTCACACAAAGTCAAGACACTTTGCATCATAAAGAACAGACTGCAACCTTTTGCAAAGTGGGTTAGGGGGAAGACAAACAAACACAGGAACAAATACTTAGAGTGACATATCTGCTGCCATGGTCAAGGAACATTTGCACTGTACATTGACATCGTGTGTGCCTTAAAGGTTCTTGAGTTATGTAAGCATTTGCCTTGCTAAACAATCTCATGTTTAAATTGAAAATGAGTCCATTCGGTGGTGTATCCTACATAGTTTTTATTTAGAAGGATCCCAACAAAGCAAATCTTAGTTTACACAATACTCCAGCTCCCGCTCAGATCTCTGTAGATTCAGTATGCAGTGGCTGTGAACATATTTTAAACTACTACTGAAATGGTGTTGGGGGTAAAACAGTGTAAAACTTGTAAAAGGTCAGAGGGTCACCGTGTGTATAAACCCGAATCCATTAGTGGATTATAGACATAACCACTGCGCAGCTCCTGCATGTCCCTGGGATTAGAGACACTCACATTATAGAGGCAGAAGGACATGGGGCATGATGAGCGTGTCAGTTTAGCAAAAAACCAACAGGACATTTTGGGATTGCTGTGACTGAAAAGCACAGGGCCTGAGACATTGCATTGCTTCGCTTCAGTTGCTAAAAAGGTAATGTAACACTTTTTTGGAAGTGTCACAGTTGAATTCTCAAGATGATATTTCTACTGTATTGTTAATCAAGTGTATTAATCATTGTAATAATTAAATGTGTTTGTTGTTGTACTTAATTTATAGTTTGTATCATTTGACCAGCGCTGATCATCTGCACTATGGACGTCGACCTGGAGGGGATTATCCAGTGCATCAAGCGCGGAGACACTGATAGTGTTCAGATCCATCTACAAGAGTTTAACAAAGAGGTAATGTTACTCCACATGCACCCTTATGTTTAATACAGCCATGTTTACTGTATGCTAACTTTGGTGTTGTGTTACATTGACAGTATGCACAGTGCTTCTTTTTTGACAAGGAGGAGAGAAATCGCAGAAAAGTAAGTTTTGTTTTACTAGACTCTATACTATACTAATTCTCTGCCCTGCCACCCCTACACTCCGATGTGATTAGTGAATCTGCTTCATCCCTCATCCTCTCTCCTTAGGCAGATTGAGCCTAAGGCACATGTTTCATATCACATTATAATCTATTCAGATCTGCCATTTGCAGTTCACCTTGTTTCTTTTCTGTCTTTTCTTCCTGTTGGTTCTTTGTAGCAAAGGAGACTTGAAGAGGTAATGTCTTAATTGTTTACAATGCAACAGTTTTTCTTTAAGTTTAATTTGTGTTCTGCTTTGATAGTTTAAGAAGAATAAAGTGCGGGATTACACTGATTCTGACTCAGATGGTGAGGAATATGAACAAGAAGACCGGGATCTCTTCCTCAGACAAGTATGTTAACAGTTCTATTAATATCTAGAATTAAATAATGCCTGATATAACCCTAATTAAAGGTCCACAATGTGATTGTTCTGGTGGAGGTGTCCACCACCTGCTTGTCTGCATGGAGATGCTTTGCCTGGAATGTTCCACAGTATGGATTTTACATATTTATCTTTCATTTATTCAATTACAGGTGTATTTATTACTAAAAAGTACTGTAAACAATAATTCTTAGGGTGAGCAGGCTCTCCTCCACAGATCTGACCAGTCACTTGGTCACCTGCCTGAAGCCATGGCATATTGTGAACATTCTAGGCAAAGCAATAACATCTCCATGGAGACAAGCATGTGGTGAACCCTCTAACAGAAAAGTTACGTAGTGCACATTTTAATTATTCTCAAACATATTTTTAACAGGATGGCTCAATTTGAGATAATCCAATTTCTAATGTTTGTGTTTCAAGAATTTGGCTCTGGTGTTGGTTGGCTTCATCAGAACTGAAGTCAAATGCAGCCTGTTGAAAGTGTCTCTTCGAAGCCTGAGGATCCTGTCCCGGGATAAGAGGGTGCTGGCTCCTCTGGTGACCGACGGTGCTCTCCTAACTTTGGCCAAACTCGCTGGCCTAACCACAGGAGAGACCCATGACGAGCTTTCAGATCCAGCACAGCACAGCCACTACGATGACGACGACCCTGACATGGAAACGAGTGAGCAGATGGAGGAGTGCACAGAGGAGGATGCCAGGAGCGCGGACAGTGGAGACGTGGAGAGCATGAGCTGGGTCAGCAGCCCTCGGCCCAGTATCAACGAGGCTCTTGGGGGCAGCATCCATCAGAAAGTGCTGGAGCGAGGGAGGAGGGACCGGCGGGAGAGCAAGATGGAGGGAGAAGGAGACAATGAGGAAGAGGGAGACTCAACAGAGGAGACTCAGAGGAAGGAGGCCATGAAGGTGTTGTGTAACGTGGTCTACAACAGCAGCTGGGCTCAGGAGAGGTTCAGTGCACTCAGGTACATCACCACACTATGTAATCTCATTTACATCATATATGCCTAGTAGGATAAAATGTGCCCTTTAAATAGCAGCATGGGCCTATGTTACTCTTAACTGGCTATTTCATCAACTAAATGGATACATATAAAGTACTACTTTGCTAATTCAATACAGTTAACATTTTCCCTGACTCCTCCCGTGCTCTTCAGATTGCTTAACGGGCTGATAGAACTGCTGTCTGCTGGAATCAACTCTTCAACTCCCTCCAGTGTTCAATTTTATGAACTGCGCCTCATGTTTCTGATGACTGCGTTACGGCCAGAGCTCAGTAAACAGCTTCAGCAGGTTGTATTTATTGGCCCTGTTTCAAAAAGTTTCTGTGTCCAAACTTAGAGTTTGTCAACCCTGAAAAGAGGTCATCTTTTCAGTTTCACAGTGAGGGTTAACCGCTTTTATTCCTCTAACCCAGAGTTTAACCTGAAAGGAACTCTGATTGAGCAGTTCCTCATTCACGGAGGTCTTTCATGTTTATTTGGGTTTTTATATTAAAATTGCATTACATCATGAATAGTAACCACAAACCATTCCTCATGACGATTCCCAACACGAGTAATACAAATTATATAGTATATAATATACAAAATGAAATAATATAAAGTTGATAAATATACATTCACGTGAGCCTCAGAAATACCCATACACATTAGAATTGTATTACTACATTGTGATGATTAGTGTTTGTCCCGCGTCAGGAGGGCGGAGTGTCGATCCTCACTGCTGCTCTGGAGGGCTGCTTAGAGGTGCAGTGGAAAGATCAAAACCAGTGTGTGCTGGACTCTGCGGCTCCTCCCATCTCTCTGGATGCCTCGCAGCGCATCATTGAGATTCTTAAAATTCTTTTCAACATCACCTTCAGCTCCCACCGCCAGGAGCCCAGAGAGGTATGTAGGAGTGTTAAAGGTGGCAATACATGACTGGAGAGATCAGAAGGCCTGAGCTAGCTTGTCTTTTGGTTTTTAGGAAGATGCAGCGCAATACCGACACCTGGTGGCAATTCTACGTCTCTGCCTCATGAGAAAGTGTGTGCTGGCCGATGACACTGATGATCTGCAGGGGTGAGCGTGCCATTATGGGTGGAAAAAGAACAAAACACAAGGCATATTGTAATATGTTAATTTAGCTCATTCTCTTAAATCGGACCCCACAGTCACACAGTGAATTTGCTGTCAGCACTGCCCCTT
>CM033636.1:12403193-12723193 GCA_019453435.1 Rhinogobius similis | reverse complement strand
AAACGCGTCCTGTGGGAGATAGACATACTCTTCCAAATCTGGCTGGCTCTAAGATAAAAAAGGAAAAGCACTTACAGTTTGGGTGATATTTGGTTAATAAAATTATAGTAAGATAAAAACATCTTATTTGTCCGACAAAGGGAAAAATGGAGCAGTAGAAGAATAAAAAAATATTTAAAGAAGGCATTTTATGCTTTTCTGATGTAAAATGCAGAGATCATGATTTTACATTTTGTAAACTGCTGTGTTGATCTAAAATCGTTTAATAATAGAAACTGGTCCATTGACTTCTAGTTCAAAATTGCAGAAGTGAATGTTTTTATTGTTAATAAATAGCTACATGTATGACTCTGAGTCTGAATGTTCACTCACAGGATTACTCAAACAACCTATGAATAAATAAAATACAACTACAACAGCTAAGCAGAGTTAAAACATGGTTAAAAGCTCAATTTACATAGAATGACAACTTTAAGGTAAATAAAAGGATTCTTTACACTGGCCTAATCAATGTTTTTAATATAATGTCACATGTACTTTAAATAAACTATAAGAGTTCACCAGGTACTTACTTCTTGTACAGGAAAAGGAAAATCTTCAAACAAATCTGGACTAGGTTGATCAGGAGACAAATGAGTATTTGCTGTGGGTAAACAAGATTTGTTTAGTTCTTTTGTTTTTTTCAACACAGTGCTGTGGTTGTATGGCATTTTCTGGTCAATTGGATATACAGAATATAATTGAAACTTTATGTGTATTGAAATCATTATTTACGATGTTACGACCTGTTGCGGCTCAACGAGCCGGGTCGTAACATACAAATCTAGACATGGCTTGACAGTGACTACATGGAAGTAAAGTATTTGGTCTAATTCAAACAAAGGCTAAAATGAGAAGTGTCCAGATCAAGATAATGCTACATGAACTAAAATGTAAAATAGTGCAACAACAACAAACTCACTGACAGTTAACTTGAGCAGTCACTTAAAATAGTTTTAAACAAGAATACTGCACATCCTTGCTGCACAACAAAAGTCTAGGTTTACTTTTTGACCCGGTCTCATCTGGCCATCTGAAGATCTTGTGAGGATTGGCAGCATCATTCTTGCTGTCAGAAACACATATGAATCCTTTCGCTCTCAAGGCACTGCGGAAATTTCTCTTCCACACTGAAGGATCTCCATGAGCTCGCCCATTTCCAGTGACCTCTGCCCACGCCTACAGGAGGAACACACCTGTTTAAAGTATTTGTTAAAGTTCGTTTTGTTCTGCCAAAAATGTATTTATTTTTAACCTTGAAGATGAGTATGTCTGTGTCGGAGGAGTCCTGTCGCAGAGCATGTTTCCAGGGGATGGAGAACTCTGTGTGCTCCATGTTGGTCCAGGCAACTCCAGGATACTGCTGGCTGTTGATCTGAGCTTGAAGCCAGGGCATGAGGAGAGGCCTTGCGTGAGCCATCTCTGTTCAAAGAACATAACACTTACAGCAGTGTCAATAAATACTTGAAGAGTCTCTGAGCCCGAGATATCACCTAACTTCTGCAGTTGTGCTACATTCACATTAAGGATTTTTTAAATTCATGACTGTTTATTTTCAATGTATTTATTAAATTAGCAATTTCATGATTGCAATAATTCCAGTTTACTTACTGGACATTTTTTTCTGAAATCGAAAAAGCCTTTTACATCTTTAGGGCAAGATTGAACAGTATTGTAACCTTAGCTCCCACTGTTAGTGTTAGTGTTTTTATGCCATTATTTCACATAAGATCGTCCAGTCTAGGGCTGGATGATCTCATCCCTGTGATGACATGCATTTTTGTTGATAGCATGAAGCGTGATCGCTATATACTATAGTGTGATGAAACAGAATCTGACTGCTTAATGTAAAACAAGGAAAATGTGATTCATTTTAGGTTCATTTTTAAATGTTGAATTTATTTTTATTTCCTGAATTGGCAAAAAAAAAACACAAATGGCAATTAAAAACACACACTTCATCACTCTTTGTGACGCAGTCTCTCGCCTGTTTGTTGTATGAGACAACCAACTGGACTTTACTACTTGCACCTAGGCTAACGCCTGATGCACACTGACTCCGGTCCGGCTCCGGTTCGGGTCCCACAAGAGTTAGAAAGTGCTTAAAATCAATGCGCCCTGTCACACCGACCCCGGAGCTCTGCGGCCGCGGGTCCGGCAGCCGCGCGGGTCTGCGGAAAGAATCCGCAAGAAGTCTATTTTGCCGGACGCCGCAGCGGTCTGGTGCGGCTTTTATGTCATTTGACGAGTGTTCTCGCGCGAAACCACGTGAATCTACGTGGCTTTTGTCAAAAACGGACCGCAGTGAACCGGAGCTGGTGTGACAGGCGTCTGCAAGAGACCCGCGCGGGTCCCGGACCGCGACCGGATCGGACTGTATTCTACTTCTACTTTTTATAATCCAAGAAAAACATGTCTTTACACTTCACAATGGCCTTGGTTGTTGAAGAATAAGAACATTTTTCTTTGGCATCTAAAACATTTTTCTTTGGCATCTGAGTTTCAAAAGAAGCCGAGATATGATGTGTCAAGCACACACTGCAGTCTATCTGTGGTGACAAGTTAACCCTCCGCTACTAACACAAATGCATTAAAAGAACTCCATGCTTTGTACAGGAATTTCAACAGTTAAACTGACTTCAACGTTCACATGAATTACTATCGCAGGTGGTGAAGTGGTCGAGGTTGAAAGTCTTCGGGAGTCCTACCTGAATATTGGCGTTGTGTCGTATTCTTGATCACAGAAAGTTGTGCCCTCAATAACAAGCTTAACTTTACGAGGAACTGTGCCTAAAATGTTCAGCCTAGCTTTTAAAGCTCACCCAGAGGCTTTCTGAGGAAACACTGAGATTCACTTTCGTTTTCCAGAACTGACGTCAGTGAGATAAAACTGACCCTGTGTGACCGCCAGGTGGCGTGGACTACACCACAACGACAATAATCAATAATCAACTCCATAGTCATACACAGAAAGAATTGCTCCACGTATGCTCTTTGCAGATTTTATTTGTTTCTCAAATACAGGAGAGTTAATGTACAGAAGGACAAAGAATTTCATCAAGAACTGTACAATATTTACAAATCTTTTTTTTTCCTTTTTTATGGAAAATTAGATTGTTTTCAAAATAAGTCAGTATGCACAGACATCAAAATGATAAAAATGAAATGACTATTTCCTCTTTAAATATTATTTATATTCCTTCCAACACAGTAAATGAACAGTTCACTTTTTTCATCGCACCTGCATGAAGGATGATTGAACTGAAACACAACATGTTAAATTTCAGAGTTTCCCATTCTCCTTTATGTTTCTTCCATCTGTTTTATCTTGTTATATTTTACACCCACTGTATTTGATACAATGTTTGTCTCAACATCTGTTCTTTTGTGTAGAGGGAAGACAACCTGGTGATGAAGGTTATGATTGTTTTACTGAAGATGTGACAATTCAATGGGATTTCAAATGTTAGGGCAGCTACCCAGCGGCTTGTGAGAGTTAAGTTAAAAACCTCATATAAATAATAAAAATGTGTTTATATATTATCACAGAGCTGACTGGTGCTGCCCTTCAGGTTTCTTTCCAGAGTCCATGTTCACATTGCTCAAGGCGCACTCTACACACAGTTTAAAAAGCATTCTCACCCTTGTCCACTTTTTAAAAGCCAACAGCTGATGTTAGTCTTTTCAAAAAAATAATTTATGTAAAAACTAAGCGGTAATAGTTTCTCTTTGAACTATTGTCTGTATGACACAGTTAAAATGATGCCAGAGGCTCTTTCACTTAGATACAGCTCCTCGATTTTTGTCCCTTCAATGTAAATCTCAACTTGGGGTGGGTTCCTTGCGATCGGCCAACGCCCCGAGTCCAAAGGGGTTTTAACAATGCAAGACGTTTCAGAAGTCAATCAACAGAAAACAGTCCAGAGCCACAGTCTGAGGCCATTTAAACAGACCCCATTGTGGATTTTAAAAATCATCCTCCGATCTTAGAGACTTGAAGAGGGGTGGGTGCTATACAGTGGGACTTGTCCTTTTCTTTTTAATACTTGAATACTCCTCCCATGTGTTTGCCACAGACTCAGGCTTTGGTGCTAAGCGTGAGCAGCTCGATGAAAGAGGTGAAGAGTGTATCCAGCCAGCTTTGGTTGGCCATGCACTGCTGCACCACCTCCTCTTGGCCGGGGTCCTCAGCCGCCTGCTCAATGGTGTTTGTCTGCAAGACAAAACAAGCTCAGAATAGATCCATTCAAAAAAGTGTGACTGTTGCTGGCTTTCAGATGGCCTGACAACATTGTAGAGGCCTTTAGTAGTCAATTTACACTGAAGCAGAGGAAATTACAATTCTTAATAAGATTATTTTCTGGTGAGGCTGTTGGATAAATTTGGAGTAATTTTATTTATTTATGTATTGATTTCAGGGACAGTGCATAGTAATCCACATTTACATGTAAATATACCAGAAGTAGCCACAAGGCTATTTTTCCATCTGTAGTCCTTGGACAGATGTTAAAATGTCACCCAATACATATAGTAAAACTACAGTTGTTATTACAAAGTTAAAACTCATCACTCTAAAATGATAAAATAGACAACTTGAGGATTTTCCTCAAAAATGTTAACATAAAAACATAAGTCCCTGTTCTGTGTGAAAAAACACAAATTCAAGTTAGGCGACTTGCTGCACAACAAAATATGTACAGTATGTATTCTTACCTCCTTCTTGCATTGTAAGAAGGTGTGGTATTTGTAATGGTGAAGGGAGTGGTAGAGACTGTAGATTCGATATGACTCAGAGGAGAGTTTAAGGTCCTAAAAAAGAAAATCAAAGGTTAATATTTATTTAACACAGCAATCATTTTTACAGTACATTAATCTATTAGTTGCATATCTTTAAATTCACATTGATTAAAGTTTCGTGATGAACGGAGTCTAGGTTGATCACATCTAAAATATAAAACTGACGAGCAAGTTAAATAAGTTGCCTTGTCATTGGTGCAACAATTACAAGCACTCCTTTAAAATGCAATCACTATGGTGTCTCTGCACTGGCACCTGTGGTTTAGGCAGGGTCTTCTTGACTCTGTTGAGAGTTTTACGGTTGTATGCGTCTCCACTGAGCCGCACTCTCACGACTCCAGTGTCCAGAGGGTCCACAATGATCTGCGGGTAGGCGTGGATGACCTCCTGTAAATAAACAAATGCAAGGGCAGAGGGAGTCTGATTATACAACATTTTATTCCAAATAAACAGTAAAAAAAAAAGCTTGGGGAAAAAAATAAAAAATGTGTGTGTATATACACGCACACACGTGCACACACACATACACACAAAAATGTATTGTTCTATTGCAATTTGAATTATACATTTCATGTTTACGGAGAAATATGCCTCGCTGTTTGCCTGCCTCCTTCACTACTTTTCATCGGGTCTATGTGTGCGGAAATGTCAGTAAACTGTACCGGAGCACATCCAAAATTGGCCATGGAATTTAAACATGTAAATGATCATGGTCCACACATTGCGATTTACAGAGACAGACAAACAGAGACTACGGCGCATTGTGCGCTCTGCTGAGAAGGTGATCGGCTGCAGCCTTCCATCTGTCCAGGACCTGTACGTCTCCAGGACTCGGGGACGAGCAGGTCGGATCACAGCTGACCATTCTCACCCTGGACATGGACTGTTTGAGCCACTCCCCTCGGGCAGGAGGCTACGGTCCATTCGGACCAGAACCTCCCGCCACAAGAACAGTTTCTTTCCCTCTGTTGTTGGACTCATGAACACTTTGCAACACCTGCCACTTTAACAATAAATTATATAAGAACTGTCTATTTGCACTGCCACATTTGCACATTGCACTGCCAACTGTACATTTCTGTATATAGTCTTAGTCTATTTTATTTTATTTTATTCTTAATGTTATGCATGCCTCTTTTATACATTTTATTATATTTTATTCATTGTTTTATGTTGCACCTCACGCCGAAGCAAGTTCCTATGTTTGTGAATTTTGATCACTGACAATGGCAATAAACCGTTTTCTGATTCTGAGTCTTAAGTTCAGTCATAACAGCTTCACACTGCGAGACTGAAGCAGCTGTGACCGTCTTCAACAAGGGATAACAGGGACTGACTAAGCACGACTGAAAATCAAGAAAATGGGGCTAAAAATGTGCCCCCAGCATTGGCCGAGAGAAACAGCAGTTTACTCGATAGCTTTTTGCCATCCAGTCAGTCACTGTACACAAAGACTGTGACGTCAGTGAGAATGGTCTATAAAATGATAACATGATTAAAAGTCTGTACTGGCTGCATTTATTTTGTAAACATTTTGAATATTGCACATGCCCTGTTGGCTAATCTCAACATTAACATTTTTCAATTTACACAGTCTAGATCTGACTTCTTTGATTGCTAATAATTTAAATTCTAAAGAATATTCTGAAGATCAGTTATCTACTCCTGTGAATGTGGCGTTTGTCCAATTAAGAGCACACTTTCAGACAGCAGGAAACTCTGGCTTCACTCGGCCACTGACATTAGCAGCCATTGTGTTAGCAGGAGTAAAACTGCAGCTGGAGTCCTTGTACCCTTTGCATTATTTTCAGTTACATGACCAGGGAGACAATGGTGTCACTGCTATTATTTTAACATTTCCAAAGCTTAAATTTGCATCACAACATGAAGTCGGTTTGCATCCTGATGCTAATAATTCTACCATTTAACATGCTCCATTCTGCACTGAGCAACACCTAATCCAAACATTTTCTGCCAATGGTAAAAAAAAACAAAAACAAAAAAAAAAAGCATCCAAAGAACAGACTGTTCCACCTTACAAAAGTATACATGGGAAAGAAAATACCAAGAAATACAGGTACATTTAAGTCAAATTATAGACATGATGTATAATAGAGGAGGTGTGTAGCATTAAAGCTTACCTGGTGTTGAGAACTCATGTTGGCTCTCCTCAATAACCTTCGCTTCTGTTCACTTAGGATGCTGTCTATCTTCCTCATTGGGGGAAGGTACAGCTCATCTGGGGGCCAAACACAAAAAGTGTTATCAGATGCTTAAATATATGAAATTATCGTTACTTATCAGTAATGAGTGAAGAGGCTTATATGAACAACGCTCATGGATTCATTTTGAAATACTAATTACATTTTGTATACTACCAATGCGCAAAAAGGGTCAAGTCAGGCAGGTTTGGCAAGGACTGATGGAAGTACAGATGAGCTCTTGAATTGTAATCTTTTGTCTTAGTGACTCCTGATTGTTAATTTCATGTAGGTTGAGTTTACTGTGGCCCTCACCATCTGTGTCCTCCAGGGCTTGGATCATGTCTGGGTCCAGGGCTGTGCTGACAAGCATCTCCACATAGCTCCGGAACATTTCCCTCATGGCACGGTTATTGACACCACCTTTAACAGGCACTGAGGAAAGAAACATTTTAAAAGTCTCACAATTATATTGTGCACCTTTACAACAGTGTATCATAGTGATATTCTGCAAGTGTAGTCTTACTTTCATTCTCACTAGCCGCGTCGTCTGAGGAGTCAGAGTCTGACGATGAAGCCACTTCTTTCAGCCACTTTTTCCTCTTCTTGGGTGGTGGCTCTGCTTTCACTTTGGCAATCTTGGACTTAGGTGGACGCTCAGTCCTTTCCTTTCGTTCCACTGCTTTCCTCTCTTCCTTCACTCTTCCACGATCCACAATGCGTTTTTCAGCCTTCTCCTGCTGCACTTGTACTCTCTTCTCTTTCTCAGGTTCTCTTACTTTTTCTTTCTCCTTGGGTTTGGGCACAGCTTGAACGGAGACTTCCTTTCTCTCCCTTGGTTCTTTTGTCGTCACCGTCACAGTTGTTGGCGGAGCTGAGGTTGGCGGGGTTGGTGTTTTGGCCTTTTCTGGTGGTTCGCGTGGGACAGGTGGAGCGACCCTCTCCTCTTTCTCAGGGGCTCGAAGTGGTGGCTGTATTGTAGGAGGGGATGCCATCCTGGGGAGGCTCTGCCGTCTGTGCACAAGAAATGTTTTGATAGTTCTTCCAACTTGATATATCACCCTTCAATTAATGGTGCCCTTCTAAACATGACACGTGTGAAAAACAGATTTCTCTACCTGAGCGGTGTAGTCCTGCGCCAAGGTCTGCGGGAGCAGACTCTTACATAATCCTTCTTATTGACATTCTCCAAAAACTTGACATAAATTCGCTGGTACCGCCTCTTTGCATCACCAAAATATCCAAGATACTAAAAAAATGAAAAATCATTTGATTAGCAAAGAGTTCAAAAGTGTAGTGTACTATCATTCTTGTTACACTATTTCTACTTTTAAGTCATCAATTTGTCTAGTGCATTTCCAGATGTTGCCTTGCCTTGAAAATGAATATATGTTGTATAACTGGATGGCCTGAACTCACATTGCTTGTGGCACAGAACTGCCTTTGTCCATCTTTGATCTCAGGACTGAACTTTTGTAGCAGTGCTTTCTGCACCCTCCAGATGGGCGGGGGCTCACGGCCAGTCTGTAGGGCCAGCTAAAAACAAAGCATGGTTAAATGAAGAGTTTCAAGGTACTTACTAAAGCAGCTCGCAAACTAAATATTTACCTTCAGTGTGCGAATGTCTTCCACACGCACCACAAATTCATCTCGTTCCCTAAAGATGCCCTCTCCTCCACTTTCGCTCTCATCCTCCTCGCTCTCTCCGGCAATAGCAGCATCTTCCTGCTTCTGTGCCAGGTGCAGAGAGGTAATCTTAGGTGGAGGGCGCTCTTCTGGGGAGACCGGTGACTCTGGAGAAGGTGTGGGAGACTCCTTCTGAGTGGTGGGTGCGGGTGGGGGAGTCTGTGGAGGAGGGGCAGAGGTAGCGGGAGGAGCAGGAGGCTGAGGAGAAATAGAGGGAGGCTGAGGGAGACCAGCAACAGGAGATGGAGGAGCTGAGGTGGGAGGCTCTGAGCGTTGCTGCAGGATTTCTGGAACAGCAGGGGGAGAGGGGAGGGACAGGGGGGGCAGCGGAGAGTGAGAAGGGGAAGAGGATGACGCTGGCGAGGGAGGAGCAGATGGGCCCTCAGGAGTTGCTGGGGCTGCAGGGTCTTCAGAAAGAGACTCTGAAAAATATGGAGAAGTGGAAAACGAATCAGTTTACAATCGTTTAAAGCAGACATACTCCACAAAGTCAACTCTAATGAGCTAGTAACCATGTTTTAATGGTTTGTGGAGCATCAGCCAGTTCTTTTCCTGTATTGTCTTGTATTTGAGGCTTGAGTGATCAGAACATTTCTGTTTCACCAACACAAACATGTACAATCATGATCATCTACATGTAATATTTTACAACCTAATACCAGAAATAATAGCAATGAAATAAAACAGAATGACAACATAATACACAGCAATAGTAGAGGCAGAGCTCAGGCATGAGCCCATTTCACTTAGTACAGAATATAAATCAAGTATGTAAACTTGCAGTTCTATTAAAATATGTTCCCATTCATAGATGTAAATTTTTTACAATATTGAAATTAAAATAATGTAATTTTTGTATCTTTTTCAAACTGAAAGTTACAAATAAATGTATATTATATAATAGTTTGCTACAATCAATTTGAGTCTTATTTGTCAAGCAAGGGGAAAAAACCCATACCATCATTATCTGGAGCACCAAGAGTTTGGAGGTGGGGCTCCCTCTCCTCAATCATGTCTCTCTCCTCTTCTCCTCCGGTGCTTCTTTGCTCATTCTCCTCCCTGCTCTCCACCATGTTCTGTTCCTCCGCTTGCATGAGGTCTTGTTCTTCCGACTGTGGCTGTGTATGAGGAGTATGTAGTGGCTGTGGGCTCAAGGCTGGTGGGGGCAAGGTGGGGGTCAGAGGACCCTGTGTGGGCTGTGGTTGTGGTGGTGGTGGAGGAGGTGGTAATGGGGGCTGCAGGCTGGCCGTCAGCTGTGGAGTGTCGTACAGGGCAGAAATAGCTGAGGAAATGCTCTTCTGCAGGTCCTGGTTCTTGCCAACTGAGTCCTCTTCATCGGAGGAGAATGATGGAAGTGTCTCCAGGTTCCTCTTCAACTCATCCTCCAGGCGCTTCGGGCTGGGGCAGCTACCCAGGGCCAGGCCTCCATTGCCCTCACTATCCCCAAAGGGAGGAGGAGGAGGTGGTGGTGGAGGAGCAGGCGACAGGGGGCGCAGACCACCAGGTTTACATGGGGAACTCTCACCATTGTCATGTTCCATTCCAGGGGAAATATCCAAGCCTGGAGGTCTTTTCCCAGTTTTAAGAAAGTCCAAAAATGAAGCAACAAAACCTGCCTTGGAATCCTTGTCATCGCCCTGGAAATGATTCCATAAGTCAATACAAAAGACACTTTTATCACACTGAAAATTGTTAGTGCTTACCCTTTCTCCCATGCTTTCCTCATCTACAGTTTCACTCATCATGTGGCTTTTATGCTTGTTCTTCTCATGATTTCTGGAGCTGTCACCACTGCACTGTGGACCTGGGCTTAAACCCAGAGAGGGAGCTGAGCCGACAGAGCCATCAGACATGCCAGGATCAGTACCAGACAAAGAGTCTGTCCTTAGCAGTGAATCAGACGATGACATTGTACCAATTGGTAATTTAATCTAGAGCGTTAAGAAGGGGAAAAAAGAAAATGTATATAATAATTTACACATTACTGAATGACTGAATATATACATTTTTATCAATACACCATAAAACACATTTATAATATAATTCATAATAGGAAAGAGGAAGTGACAAATCAGAAGAAATATTCTCAAAAAAGGTGGAAGTGTGACTGACCTTCAGAGGTGGGATAGGTTCATGCTGGGGTGGCTGTTGGTGCAGCTGCTGCTGTGACTGCTGTGGATGAAGGTGATGGTGGTGCAGGTGCTCCTGCTTTGAACTCATTTCGATGTACATGTCCTCTCGTCGTCCTCCACGCCCTCTGCTTCCGCGCCCACGGCCCCTGCCTCGTCCTTCTACACTGAAACCTGCTCCAGCTCCTACAGAACCACCCATCTCACTAAGCATCCCACGCGGCGTGTAGGGCTCAGGCATTGGCCGGATACGGGGTCTGCCTCTTGGTCGTGGGGGGCCTTCTCTCTTGGGCCTGGTGGGCTTTCGACCTCTTTTTTTAGGACCCTCTTGAGGCATGAGAGAATGTGAACCTATAGATGAGTAACCGGAGGAATGATAGAAGTCAATATCCCCCATCAAAGGACTAAGGGAGCCACCTGCTCCTGCTTTTCTGCAGCTCGATACCAAGTCAGGCAGAAGGTCTGGAAGTCTCCTGCTATTTAAACGGATGTCAGCTGGTTGGTCAGCCTTGTCCTCATCATCCTCAAACTCATATTCCTGCGCATAACTCTTTTTAGGAAGTGTGTTAGGGTCACGGCGTTCTTTTAACAAATGGAAAGAGCTAGATTTAAGAAGCTTCTTGGGACGAGAGGAGCAGAAGATAGGAGATTGTAGCCCCCCTGATCCAGTACCAGAAGTAGTCCCTCCTGGTCCTGTGGTCAGCTTTGCTCCGGTGTTGTTGGGTCCAGCATTATTAGTTCCTATACCCAAAGCAGGAGGCTGAGACTGAATTAAACCAAGCTGCTCAGTGTTCACAGTAGAGGGGAGCTCATGGGTTTTCAGAGAGTCCAAGTCAAGGGTCATAGTGTTGTTGTTGGGTTCCTCTAGGCCATGACAGTAGGGTTCATATCCCTGGTTTCCATGGTGACCCATCATGTCATAGCTGCCGGTACTTCCTGCTCCCGGTGCTGCTGAACTTTGTGCTGCTTTCATAGATTCAATAGTCTCTGGACCTGCATGGCTTTCATTCATCTCCCCCTGCCCTGGTCCTGCTCCTCCGGCACAGCTTGACTTGTAGTCTTCAGCACAAAACATATCCTCCATTCCAGGGAAAAAGGAGCGGTCCTCATCCTGAAGTAGAGAGTCTGGGAAGCAGATGGATGTAAGTGGTACAAAACGGTTACTTTGTTGGTTCTGGTCAGCCTTTTCCACAGGGCTGACTGTGTCAAACTGATGCTGCTCCGAGCGTTGTTGGTCTAACTGGCCCTGCTGGGGGGTGAGCTGGGCAGAAAGTGGTGGCTGCTCAGCCTGAGAGTGGCCTGAAGCAGTGGGGGGAATATGATGAGGATGTGGTGCCTGGGGGTGAGAGTGATGGGAGTGTTGGTGCTGAGAGCTGGGGTGCTGCTGTGTTTGTGGGTGGTGCTGCGACAGATGGTGCATGTGAGAAGGAGGAGACAGGCCAATGTCCGGTTCGGATAGGAACGAGTGCAGCTCAGAGGTGGAATGATGGTGAGGCGGATGCTGCCTCTGTTGTTGTTCCTGTTGTCTGTGTCGCTCACTGTTACCACTGCTTCGCCCCCCACTGCTTCCTCCTCGTCTATCCTCCACATCTGTGCTGGACGTCTGAGACAGCGAGCGCTCTAGCATATCTAAAGACGACACAACAGAACTCTGCTTCACCTGGCTCTGCTCATGCTGGTGAGGAGGCGGGCCGTGGTTATAATGAGCCGCTGCCACCTCCAAAGCCTGGGACTGGAGCTGAAGCTGGAGCTGAGTAGTCTGTGACTGGGATGGCGTTTGGTGTTTGGAAGAGCCCAGTCTCCCAGCGGCGCTCTCCAGTACAGCCTGTTGTTGGCTAATAGAATGCTGCTGCTGTGAGTGAGAGTCCATCTTGTGATGCTGATGTTGATGTGGTTCCATCTTGGAGTGTGGTTGGTGCTGAGAATGAGAGTCCAATTTCGCATGCTGCTGATGCGACGGATGGGTGTCCATTTTATGGTGCTGTGGGTGCTGCCTGTGGGAGTCCATTTTATGATGTTGCTGATGGGGTTCAAGCTTGTTCCTAGTCGTGTGAGACAGCACTGATTGGAGCAGGTGGGGTGGCTGCCGTGACTGATCTGTGGGGGAGTCAATGAGTGACCCTTGAGACTGAGAATGCTGCTGCTGGACTTCAGGTGTTTTTCTGGGAAAGGGGATTTCAGCACGCTCCTGTGATTTCTTCTGGAGATCCATTTGAGTGTGGGGAAGTTGAGAGTGTGAGGAGACGTGCTGATTGTGTGTGGTGTGCTGGGGCGCGAGGGAGTGCTGGGAGTAGGGATCTCCACGACCATAGTGGACTACGGAGCTTAGACTCTCATGATGATGGAGATGGGAGTGCACCTGCTCATTACTGCCTCTGCCTCCACTGCTCCGGCTGCTACCCACAGACCTTTCGCTCCTCTGCTGCTGCTGCTGTTGCTGCTGCTGTTGGTGATGGTGCTGCTGCTGCTGCTTCTTCAGTGACATTTCCAACTGTGTGTCCAGGCCCGAGATGGACGCTCCAGACCCTGCCCCGCTGCTGGATGTAGCACTGTGTGTACGGATGACACTCTGGGGGTGGTACCTCTCCTCTGAGCCCTTGCTCATGTCATAGCTCAGGCCTTTGCCTGAATCAGTGGTCGAGGGAACCGCCTGGGATGGAGGCTGGGTTTGTTGGGACGGCTGTTGTTGCTGCTGAGAATGGTGGTGAGCTGTCTGGGGGGCTGGACTTGCTTGGGCTTGCAACAAATGCTGAATCAAAAACTCCTCATCATCATCGACTTCTTCTTGGGATCTCTGGGTCCCCACACCGAGCATGGAAGTGTCAGTTTTGGTCTTGGAGGAAGCATTGTGATAGGACTGTGACTGGGAGCTGGCACCTCTGGTGTCAGGATATCCTTGAGGAGAGGACAAAAAGGTGGGCGACAGAACAGAAGATATATATTTATTAGACCCAGGACCTCCAGGAGATTGAGTAGGACAGGCAGGCACTGGGGAGTGCAAACCAGGTCGTATGATACCAGAGTTACCTGATGGGGAGGGGCTTGAATCAGGAATATGATAAGATCCACTGCCACTACCTGTCCCTCCTCTGTCATTTGTCAGACTGCTTCCAGCTGCTGCAGAACCAGAACCACCATTTCCTGTTCCATTGCTGCCACCTCCTGACGCTCCACTTCCTGATGAGCCGCTTGACCGTAAAAGGGCAGGGGAGTGGCCTGTTGCACCATAACCTAGTGATGGGCTTCCAGCTCCACCCAGAGAAGATGGAAGTGATCCATAGGCAGAATCTGTGCCATAAATGTCAGCAGAGTATGACTGGCTTCGCCCACCTAGACTGCCATAGCCTTTCCCAGCAGTACCTGAGCTCAAGTCTTGGGCTTGTGGGGAATTAAAGCCTCCATACGATTGAGTCAAGTGTGAAGTGGGGGGCTGACCGGGGGAGTAGGACTGCGCCTGTTGTTGTGGTGGTGTCTGGCCCGTTAGAGCAGAGGTGGGGGTCTTCACAGGTGGCACAGGGGAACCATAGCCTGACAGGCAGGATTTAGGTAGAGACTGAGGGGCTGAAGTGGAAGTAGACGATGCCTGCGATTGTTGAGGGGCTGGGGGTGGGGGGGCAGGTTGAGGTGGGGGCTGCTGTCTGGATGGGGCAGCGCTGGAGCTGGAGGTGGGGATTGAGTTTGAAGGATGAGCCCCAGAAGTGGCAGAGGACGATGATGAAGAGGAAGAGGTGGAGGAGGCAGAAGGAGGAGTGTGCGGAGTCCGTGAAGATGATGCTGAACTGGCAGAGGAATAGCCACTACTGGAACTGCTTTTTGAACCTTTCCCTGCTGAGGATGAAGATGAGGAAGAGGAGGAGTATGGAGGCTGTATAATTGGCCGATACTGTTCAGTGCGAGACGAACTTTTGTGGTCAGATGAGGGGCTCTGATCACCCAGCGGGCTGCAAGATAGGCCTGCATGTCTGTGGTGAGTGGCAATCTGCTGGTATCCTGCCCCTCCACAGCTGAGGTAGTGCTGCAGGGAATGAGCAGCAGAAGAGGAGAGCTGGGACTGTGAGGGTGTGGGCCTCTGGTAGTGCTTGATGACGCTGTCTTGCCGTGGTACGGCCCGCTCCTGAGCAGAGTTAGACTGGGACTGTGATTGTGGTTGAGCCTGGGCTGAGGAGAATACTGATGCATTGTACAGCTGTGAGGACTGGTCTTGAAGCTGAGATGACAGCAAGTTGAACTGGTGTGACTGCAGGTGTCTGGCAGAGGATGCCTGAGCAGACGAGGCACCCGTGGGATCTTGGCTGCCTCTGTAGGCAGCTGCAGCAGCACCCTGCGATGATAGGAGTCTGTCAAAACCCAAACTGGACTGTGAAGGGGCCTTGATGTGTAGGAGAGGATCGTGAGGGGAGAGAAGACCATTAGATGTGGGGCTGAACGTGGGAGTGTCCTGAAGGGAGAGGGAGGCAGCCGGGAATGAACGACTGGAGAAGGATGCTGGGTGCTGATAGGCTGAGAGAGCTGAGGAGGAGGGGAACGACCCAGAGCCAGGAAGGGCTCCAGAGATGAATAGTTCAGGAGGAGCAGGCGTGTGCATTGCTGTTTGAAAAAGCAAGACAAATTTAATTAAATTATTGCAGAATTAAATTATTATTATTGTTTATTTATACAAATATTTTGTCTTAATTGACAAATAATTAAAGGGAAAGTTTTCTCACCAGTCTGCCAGGACGGTGTGCGGAATTGAGAAAGAAGGGAAGAAGCAGAGGGTGGAGGCTGGGGACCACGCGACTCCAAGGCTGAAATCAGGTTCATGACGGAGGCATCAGGTGCTGAAGGGCTGGCATGGTGCAGACCAGTGTCAAAGAGCCCGGACAGACCTTTATTGAGATAAAGCAAACATTATTTATTTACACATTGCACATTTCGCAAGTGCTGTGTAAATTAAATGATATAAAATGCTTACCATCCTAAACCAAACATGTAAAATAGTAACAAAAATTGATGCCTTAACAGCAGTTTATATAATAATAGATTGGGGTTCATATGGACAGACAAAACAGAAGGTATGACATTTATCTTACCCAAACTCCGTCCAGCTGCTCCCCAAGCCCCGCCTTGTCCAGAGCTCCCTGGGTGGTGATTGGTGGCATAGCCCTGCAGAGGGTGTGGGGTGGCATAGGCTTGTCTATGAAGAAGCTCCGACTCAGGATGGGATGATCTTGAACTCCCATATACAAGGCTATGACGAAAAATTAATTTGAGTAAAAGATAAATGACATTTGTTTAACCACAATTTAAATTTAAAAAATAAATTACTAGATTATAATGCATGGAAAATGTTTGTCAACATACCGGATGTAAGAACATGATATAATTTTGTAGATATATTAACGTTTACTACGGCTAAATAACTTGTTCTCAGCTAAAATAGTTTCTCCCCAAATTGTCATCGCATACAAATTCCATGATAAACAACTAAGTTAATGTGACATTTTAATTATTAAATGTAATCAATAATTTTAAACGTAATTATTTAAATGCCATGTGACTCATCTGCTACAATATGCACGTGCATGTCAGTGCCTTTAGAAAGATAAAATATCTGGCTGCTCATGTTAGCATTTATTTTGCTCGTAGCACAACGCAGCTCCAAAATGGAAAATTAAAGCGAAGGCCCAAAAATGCACGATCGGACAGTTAAGTGCAAATATAACATCTCATGAACTCTCAGAGTTTTTCTACTGTCTCTTTGTGTATGTGCGAAATGGTTCATTTTAATTTGAGGCCAATGTTTCCGCGACCAATCAATATGTTGATGCGGCTAACAGCTGGATGTGAGTCGACGCAAATGCTAAACTGCAAACAAACACGAACAGTCCGTGGAGTCTGTTGTTACAAATGGTGTTCACAATGTTATTTTACTGTATATGTGCTACCATATCGCCAGTAACATTCAAAGTGTATTGTGAGCACATAGGCGCAGTGCTGCCTGGACAGGCCGCAGATCAAGACATTAGCACTAAAGCTAACATGAAGCTAAACCACAAGAACCACCATGTACAGTCTATGAAATTAATTCATATTCTTCATGGCAGTGTAGCTCACAACAAGAAGCATTTCAAATGCCTTGACATCGACATTTATTATCATCATCATCAGTCGCAAAATGCCCCCCGAAGGATCTAAATGCTTAGATGACGCTGTAGCAAATAAGCATAAGAAATTGCCACTTTGTGTTGCGGAATTGTCACCACAATTTTGAAATGTTTTAGTCACCATTCAGAAATGCGTGGGCAAGAAAGCTACGTTTTACAGTACATGTGCATGTGTTTTTAACAGGATACTGTGCACGGTTTGAGTCTGCACTCCTCACAGTTCCCATCAATCCTCTGAATGTATCCATGGGGCTGTGTGTCCAGGCCTGCACGCAGGGAACAATAATTCCTATGGATGCTCCAGACATCCCCCCACCTCCACCATCACCACCTCCTCCACCCGCCAGGTCTACCTAACCCACGCCTGTCAATCACATTCATTTCAGATCCCCAACCTTTCGTTTCTCCACCCCGCCCACCCCTACTCCATTGCTGTTTAGAATATTATTACTATGCAAGTGTTTAGATGACAATGCACTGCACATTATGGCTGACCATGCCTCCTTGAGAAGCCAGAGGCGACAATTTGTTTACATAGGTCACATCGGGCTCTGCAAAACACTAGTGATGCATGCACATTGTTTGAAACCAATGCATACCTTGCTTTTGCCGACCTCTCGTAACTCCATCCTGCTCCTGCGCCCAAATCGCCAAATCCTGTTCCCGGGTAATTCCTATCCATTTATGAGTTGAACAATCAATGCGAGCGCGAGGACGAATGCAACGTCGCAGAACAGATTATTACGGAAAAATGTGGCCTTTCCCGTCCTCTGTTTCAGGCTATTTTCCCCGGTTTCATAAGCAAGTCGTCAGGAGAGGAAAACAGCATATTGAAAGAGAAATGGTGGGGAGGAGGAGAAAGCTGGATGAAAAGAGGGGGGTCTACAGGGTTATAATCCAACCACCTCCAAAAAACCCTCTCCGTTTCCTTCGCCTTTCACGTTTATCATTTCCTCCAGCGCAGATATGCTCCAAAATCGTTCAGGTTCATGATGAAGATGCCGCTGATTTTAGACGAGGCGATGACAAACATTTGATTTGAATGCGTCCTCTTTCTCCGTCTCTCCTCCCCTTTCTTAAGGCTAGGTTTTGCTACACCGCTAGCGCCTAAAAAGAGCTAGAATAGACCGGCCACGTTGATATGAACCATTCCCCATAGATGAGCAAAGAAATCCCCAGTTTCTAAAATCTTTTTTCTTCGCATGCAAATGGTTCCCACCCCCTCCTCCGGTAGCAGTAGTTAGCCTTAGCAGCAGATGCTAGCTGTCAGCAACGACGCATCCAAATAACACAGCGCTGCCTTTATTTTCCCCAACTGACCGCTCTCCGTTTGGGTTTCTTTTGCTAATCCATTAAAAGACGAGCCAAGCTTACGCACACCGGGGAAAGGCGAACTAAGTGCAAAAAGACGTTAAAAACTGATCAAAAAATTGCTAAGACAGTAGGCCGCGTTTTTATATTTTTTGCTCATTTTCCTCCGGAGACGCCATTTTTGAAGGCGGCTGGCCGCTGTCCGTCCTCCCTCTCCCCCTTTCTGTCTCACCGCAGAGACTCACACATGTCTGCGGTGACCTCCATTCACCGGCCCCAGTCTGACAACCAGCCTAGCACGCATTTCCACATTTTCACCTTATTGTTCGTCTAAACGCGCCATGCACGGACATTTACGCCAAAACGACAAGATAGCAACCATGTGTTGTTGGCACGGGCACGGACAGACTAAGACGAAACACTGTCTATTGTTTGCATTCTAAAGCTTTTACTTTTATTTTATTTTTATTTTTTTGTTGGGAGGATAATAAAAGGATTTTGTTATTTTAAAAACGGCAATAAATAACGCCCGCAACCGCAAACTGAAGTGATGACAAATCGTTCCCTTTAAGCCCATAACCCTGCAAATGCTCTGCTCGGACACCTTTATGCTTCGGACACTTCTATGCTCCAAGAATAAACACAGACAATCATAGGACCTGTTCCTTCGCTGGATTTAATGTTTTAACAGTTAGACCGCTCATGTAGTATATTTTGGCACCAGCAGATGGCACAGTATTATCTATAATTATTCAAATAATTGAGATTTTTGGGCTATATAGCCTAGAACTACTAGGCTACTTTATGTAGCCTCTCTTGAGGAACAAGGAGACAATTTCCACATTCGAAAGCATGTGTAAAGTCACTTATTCATTTAGGTCACCATAATGGTTTTCTCTTTCTGTTTTGTAAAACTACAAAATTTGAATAATAGATTAGTTACTTTCTAGTCTTAGCCTAGGCCTAGTTACTTTTTAAAGCTACAATAAAGTAAGTAATAACAATAAGTTTAATAGATTGTGTTCACATTCTAGTTCAGATGGAGGGCAGGGACTTTTTTGTGATTTACTGTTTTTGTGAGAAATCATCAAAAAGAAAATAGTCCAATGTTGAACCTAACCATTTGTCAGGGATTGTGTCCACAAATTTGTGATATGCCTTTTTAATCTTTTGGCATAAAGTAGTTTCGACTGAAAACAATCATGTCTGTGAATTTTAATACATATGAATGAAAACAAATGTTTAATCTTATTCATGTCTTTCATATATTCATATTTTGCTGTAAGAAAAGGCATCGTCAGATTTGTTTCATGTGTAAATATTAGAGATTGCGGGCCAAATACCTTAAGGATAATGAGATAATTCTATCTTCTATCATCGGATACTGACAGGTCCTTCAGCTCAGTCAGTTTGTCAGCAAAAACAATGCTGACAAACTTAAGATTCACTTAAGCTTGCATTTCCCAAATTTGTGTCTTTGCAAGACACTCAGCCAGCTCCCCTGTGGCCGCCATTTAACGTTTCATTAGAGGCTTTTGTAATGTAAAAGGTTGATTGAAAAGATCAGCATCTGCATAACCACACAATGAAATACAAAGAAATAACTAAGTGAATGTAGTTTATCAACTTAAGTGCAATGGAGTGACCACAAAATGACCAAAGAAGACCCATTGAGAAGTAGGACAAAAGTGTCATTTTACAATTAATCTCAGTTAATGCAATAATGCTTGGTTCTTTTTAACTTTGATGCATTTGTTGTCAGGCCCCCCCCCTCCCTCATGTCTCCGTCCCTCTGTCTTTCACCGTGTTGGTCTGAGAGCTGCAACATACAGCTTTTGAATCATTCACTTCCAGTAACGCCAGCTCTTCTGTCAAAATGCCAGACTCCATGGAAGCAGCACCAGCATCGTGCCAGGTCATTAAGGAGAATGTTGACAAATGGTGAGTCAGACAGAAGTTTATCTTTAGATCACATCATAAATATACCTGTGGATATTCAAAAACTCTGTAGCACTGACTCATAACTGTGGTTATATTTAATCAAAATTCTACTCCATATACTACACATATGAGTGTTTGGATTAATTAAAATATAAAGAGCTGTCAAGTTATCAGCAATTCTTCAATACATGTCCACACTTTAAACACCACGTGACAAAATACCCCAAAAATAAGTGTTTGTGCTCTGTGTTTTAAATAGTAACATGTTAGACTTGACTTGGTTCATGTTACATACTAGCAGCGAGCTGCATATTTGGTGTATGTGCATGTGGAGATTAAAGAACATGGATCTGCAACAGATTAGTTTTTTTCAACATCTCTCAAGCCATCGCAATTCTGAGTATACTGTAATCCCTTCAGCATGTCACATAAACACAAATTTGATTAAGTCCATTGTCACAAATTATGTAGCCCTGGTGGACTATGTTATTTTCCAGTGTCACAGAGAAGGGAGAGCAGCTATGTAAAGACCTCATAGATGCTTTCCAGGCCTGTATCAAAACCCTGTCTGAAGGATCATGATATGGATAGCAAAATGTAAGTTGTCTATTTCAATCAAAACTAACAGCATTTATATTTTTTGTGATGAAATTAATCCTGTCAGTTAGCCTATTCGTATTCAGCATTCATATTATTCTACTAATAGGCTATTAATACTAATGGTATATTTGCACTTGGTATGTTTCACAGTTTTGTTTTGTTTTTATTTTGTTTTACAAGTCAAAACATTCTAAATTACCCAAACTAGCAGTCAGGTGGGCATTGTTAGGATGTGTAAATTATTTACAAAAGTATTTTTATTATTAAAATGTATTGTAATGTTTTTTGTTGCCAGTTAAAGTTGTCTGTTAAATCTAGACAGGTTTGTAGAGGACACTCTTAATGGAGTTAAGCAAAGCTTGTTAATCTTTGCCTAATCTGTGCCTTAGCCTATTGCTCACTTTCAGCCTGCACTGAGGAGGAAAAACACAAAACCTGCAAGAACATCTTGAAGAAATTGTTTTACAACAGAAATAAATCACATTTGAGCAACATTTATGTGCAATTAATTTGCACCCTTCTCTGCTTTTTTATCTGAGCTTCTATTTCTGTGCATGGTTGAAGACAATCTTGAAGACAAGCCAGACACAGATAAATACAAACTTTGGGGAATTATCCACCCACAATACAATTCAAACTCAAAACTCAAAGATGTTTTTATGTTACAGATTACAATTCAAATAGCTATCCATGCCTCTTTACCATCTGACACAGTGACTATGATACAGTACAATGTATTTTCTCGTAGTAGACTATCAGTATTACCATGAGTTTTACATTAGTCCCAATATATAATGATATAAATCCTCATTGCACTAATAATGCTGTGTGTAGTGAGGGTTTTGCTGGAATTGGCTGGATCTTTTCTGGCCTATAACTTTTGTTGACCGATCCACACCATAAAATAGCCTTATAGGCACGTGTGACTGTAGTAAGATTAGAAGTAAACCTACAGGTTTTCAGTGTTTCACAATTTAAATGACTATAAATGCATATGTTCTGTGACCGTGAGAGGCAGTGCTGGCCTCACTCCCTCCGGCCACATGCTTGCGGCCGCCTGATGGATCCCATGAGGGAGGTGTAGCAGGGGCACACGGGCCAGAGTGCGGCCAGTGGAGGTGAATGCAGTGATAGGCGTATTTTGAGAACGACAGCCAGGAGGAAGCGAGCGAGGGCGGGGGAGCTGAGAGGATGGAGAGGGACCCGGATGCTGATGCGAGAGAGGCGAAGGAAAAGCGGAGAGAAAATATCGATTTACGGCAAAGATTCAGAAGGGGGATCGTCATGCAGCGGGCCTGGGCACTATTTGAACTAAAATAATTACAAAGGACAAAAAGAGGTCGAGAGTAGCCCAGCATAATCTGTGGATATTTGTGTTTTGTACCTGTGTTTTGGCCCGGTGATGGGGAGGACACTCCAGAGGCAGAAGATGCTGTGATCCGCTTCTTCGTGAGGGAGAGACGGGGAGAGTCAGGGAGGGGGGGGCGCTAGGCTACGCTAAAGATGCTTGTTTTGCAAAGAAAAATCACTTCACCTCGAAATAATGTGACAATGTGGCGACAGACCTACAAAACGTATCGTTGGTCGATGTCCAGAAACTTGTGGAATTGTGAGTTATTTTGACAGGCGGTGCTGGTCAAGGCGTCGAAGCTAAAGCTAGCCCCACAGCTCTAGGTGAGCTCCAGCTAATATAACATGTTTTAACCTGAAATACAACGTGGTTAGACTATTTCACTTACGCATTTATGTTTAGGTTTTTGAAAGCGACATCATTCTCGCTTCTAATGTGAATAAATGCTTGTTTTGAGGCATTGTAATGTTATTAGGCCTATGTAAATATTTGGTAGGTAGGTACCGAATAAACAAGCCTCTAGACCTTTACCAAACCTGTTAGTTTAGCTTAATTGTGGTTATAAACTACTCGTTAGATATTTGGAGCTCAGTAACAGAATGTTTGTCAGCTAAGGCTAGGCCTCATGCAGCAATTCTCTTGTAAACTATCCACAGATATGTAAAGAGAATGTCAGTTGTAGTGTCAATTAAATTATTTGTTGTATAGATTGTCCTTCACAGTAATATTTTGGCCATCCATGATCAAAGCTGCAGTTGCAATAACTACAGTGCTGTAGTAGTCCTGATAGTTGACCATCATTTTGAGAATTATGAGTAAGGAACTATCACTAAGTCAGTCCGCTCAATATGTTGGGCCCTATCGACTGGAGAAAACATTGGGAAAAGGGCAGACAGGTAAGTGAAGCTTTTTGCGTGTTTTTGTTATTTCGAGTACAGATTACAAGTGCATCTCTTTTTAGGCCTTGTCAAGCTGGGGGTCCACTGTATTACGGGTCAGAAGGTAGCCATTAAAATAGTCAACAGAGAAAAACTCTCAGAGTCAGTACTTATGAAGGTATGAAGCAACTTAATTTTCAACATTAACTATACTTAATCAATAATTACCTGTGGGATTCTTCCTCACTTTGCTGCTTCCTAACAACCCTAACGTGTCTGCTTTGCATCTTTGCCTCTGTCCTCTTCTCTGATCAGGTGGAGAGGGAGATTGCCATTTTAAAACTGATTGAGCATCCGCATGTGTTAAAGCTGCATGATGTTTATGAAAATAACAAATACCTGTGAGTTCCCTTTCTATTCAAAACATGTTATGTCCTGCCTTTGCCTTTTCACCCCATATTGATGGTTGTCCATTCTGTGTATTTTTGTATTTATATTCAGTGAAAGTATGTTACTTTAAAATAAAATAAATTCAACTGCAAAAGTCACTGCTAAAATCATTCTGGTCCAAAGTTTGCAAAACATTTTAGATTTTATTTTCTGACCATATCTCCCAGTCCTGCCTTTATTTTATCATACTGTATATTGTAAATTTATTATTCATTGTTTTATGTTGCACCATATCATCGAAACAAATTACTAGTTTGTAAATTTTATTTAAATAGCAGTTTCTGTATTTGTAGGTACTTGGTATTGGAGCATGTGTCTGGTGGAGAGTTGTTTGACTATCTGGTTAAAAAGGGCCGACTGACTCCAAAAGAGGCCCGGAAGTTCTTCAGGCAGATCATTTCTGCTTTGGATTTCTGCCACAGTCACTCCATTTGGTTGGTTTTGTAAACATGAAAATAAAATAAATTAATATAATAATAATAATACTTTTGATTGTATCTGTCCAGTCATAGAGACTTGAAGCCTGAAAACCTGCTCTTAGATGAGAAAAACAACATCAGGATTGCAGACTTTGGCATGGCTTCACTACAGGTTGGAGACAGTCTGCTGGAAACCAGTTGTGGGTGAGTAACACAAAATCTATCATAAAAACCTTGTGGTTATCAACTTTTTTCTTTAATATTAATGTACTTCCTGCTTTTTATCCAGATCACCTCATTATGCCTGCCCTGAAGTTATAAGGGTATTTTGAAATAAATTAAATAGTGCAATGTTCATGTAGTTCCTTGTTTTTAATAAGTTGTACTTGTAATGGACAGGGTGAAAAATATGATGGTCGAAGAGCAGATGTATGGAGCTGTGGAGTTATCCTCTTTGCTCTTCTAGTGGTAAGGCACACTTTTTCATTAATCAATAAAACCGTGTTAGTTTGCTTATTTTTTAGGTATATTTAATTTAACTTTCACTTCTGCAGGGCGCCTTGCCATTTGACCACGACAATTTACGCCAGCTGCTGGAGAAGGTGAAGAGCGGGGTGTTCCACATGCCACACTTTATTCCTCCAGACTGCCAGTCGCTGCTCAAGGGCATGATCGAGGTCAACCCTGAAAAAAGGCTCACGGTAGGACTCTCCCGTGTCTCCTTTTTGTCAGTAGAGAATAAGATCTTGGGGAAAGCTATTTTTTTAAAGTTTAAAATTTGTGAAATATAAATCAGTTTTAAAAATGTTTGTTTTTAGGCTTTTAAATTAATCTTGTAGGAAAATATATTAGAAGATTTTTGTGATTTCTTACAGCTTGATTGCATTCAGAAACACCCTTGGTATCAGTAAGTGTATCTTTGTTGCTTTATATTTTCATTCATTTTTATACTGTGTTAATGTTATTGACCAATGTACTGCCCATGCATTTTCACAGGGGAAGCCGTAGTGAGCCCTGTCCTGAGCAGCCCCCTCCCAGACGAGTGTGTGTTAGACGAATCCTGTCCCTGACTGAGCTGGACCCAGATGTGTTGGACAGTATGCACTCACTGGGCTGCTTCAGAGACAGAGTCAAGCTCACCCGGGATCTGCAATGTGAGGAGTAAGTTATAGTTATTTTAAAGAGATAGTGACTCATTTATTACACAAATAAGTTTATTTCGCACTTAATGTTTGATTGCCGTAGTTGAGCCTTTATTTGCTGCGCAATATGGACATTGTGGCACTTCTGGCAAGATCAACTAATAACAATAACCAATATGCATGTGTAAAGAGTGTTGCTGATGTGTCTGTTTATTTATATATATATATATATATATATATATATATATATATATATATATACACACACTCACACAATGTAAACATATTCATTTATTTTCTTCCAGAGAAAACCAGGAGAAACTTATTTACTACCTACTGCTGGACAGAAAAGAGCGCTACCCTAGCTATGAGGATGAAGATTTGCCTCCACGCAATGACATAGGTCAGTCTATAGGGGGCAGGAGGAATTCAAATAAGACATTTTAATCCTGATAACAATACAGTATTGTGACCAAGAAGGTAAATACAAATATAATTTGGAATTACTTTATTAATTTGTTGCTTGAAATCAGCAAACTGCTCATTCATTACTTTACTTTATCACTTTACTACGTTACTTTAATTGTTGAATCTATTTTTATGTCAGTCATTTACATAACAAATCCAATAGAATAGCACGCAGATCTGATGTATTTCTCTACGGGCCAGAAGAGGACACTGTTTTGCTTTTATAGTTTATGCTTATCACATGGCAGATGGCACAGCAAAAAATAAAAAATGATAATGCTGTTGCTAGTTGCAAAGTTGAAAATAAGTGGCAAAGTGATGGAAGAAAGAAGAGGGAGTATTTTTCCTTTTTATAAGTAGTTATTACAATATACCTTGTTCAGTCTACTGCATCAGCTGTACAATTGTGTTGACGCCAAGTCTGTGTGTTGATGTTTCTCAGCAGACCCCCCTCGGAAGCGAGTTGACTCTCCAATGTTGACACGTCACGGACGCTGTCGCCCTGAGAGGAAAAGTCTAGAGGTCCTAAGTGTGACTGAACAGGGGTCTCCCACCCCTCCTCGCAGGGCTCTGGACACAGCTGCCCACAGCCAGAGGTACTGTATACGCATTATATGCACAAATAATGCAGATTTTGGACACTAGTTGTTTTCTTTTCACATTCTTTAGGTCTCGCTCAGTAAGTGGAGCATCAACTGGTCTCTCTTCAAGTCCTCTGAGCAGCCCTCGGGTAAGGGGGTCACCTGCCATTTATAACTACATATATTTTATTTGCCATGTATTTGTCTTGTATATTTTTTGTATCACAGCATGGTAAATTCCCTTGTATATTTATTTATTATGCTATCAGTATAAGCCACACAAACTACAGTCACATATGCTAGTCTGCAGAAACTGTCCTGTGCACATTCACACTTTTCACTGTTCATAATATGCACTCTTTTCATGGAGCATGATATTCATTTCCATCCTTCTTTCTCCATCTTCTATTTCCTCTTTTACTTTTCATTTCTTCAACCAACCCACCCTCCAAACCCACCCCAGTCCTATCAGAGCCCTGTGTTCACTTTCAGCCAATCAGATGTCACTTCAGCCTCCACCACCCCTCACAAAAAGGAGGCCAAACAGGGGAGCACCACCACTTCACGCCTGGCACGCGCTCATGAAAAGCCTAAAGCTCCCCAGACTCCAAAGACACAAACCTTACCCACCAAAGGACCCACTGAGCGCCCGCATCTGCAGCCCATCAAATCCCTTCCCCTCCACAACCCATCCTCCCCGTCTCCCCTCCTCTCACCCATTCCTCGCTTCTTCTTCCCATCGTCCTCTGTCCTAAAATCTGTGACAAAGAGCTTCTACCCAAACTGTGCCCACTCTGTGCCGCAGGTGACGCCTCAGGGCTCGCCACTGCCCACACCGCTGGGCACCCCTGTCCACCACCCCCACCACCCTTCCTCCACCCCGCCCTCCTCTTCCTCGTCCTCATCCTCTTCGCGGGCCGATGGAGGGGTAGGCGTGGGTTCACTGTCACTCACCCCCCCCTCCAGTCCTGGGGGAGGGAGTGGCATGGCGGCCAGTAGCTCCGCCCACTGGAGAACTCGCCTCAACTCTTTTAAGAACAACCTGCTCGGGTCTCCGCGCTTTCATCGACGCAAACTACAAGGTGAGTATAGATATTATTAAAATGTTAGAATTCTTGAGTCTTAAAGCTAAAGTGAAGGTTCAGACGGGAAGACATGTAAGCTGCCTCACCAGGGCAAACTTCCTCCACTGCCCTGCTCAGCTATGTTAGGCTCAGCTCGGCCTATCAACGCTCAGCCAGACCATCTTAAACTCAGCCCTCCACCTCTTCATTCAGCAGTTCAGCTTATGGAGCCCTCCTCCACCCCAGCACCACCTTTGCAAAAGTTTTGTTTCACCACCACCAGTGCCTAGGCCTCAGGTGTCTTAAATACTGCTCGGCACCTCCTACGCATTGCTTATCATTCCAGGATCTAAGTGGCAAACGTATTATATATGTAAAATTTAGTATTTTCTCTTACGCATTTTGTCTTCTTTTGAGTCTTTCCAGGTTTATTATATGTTTATGGTGTGATATGTTGATGATCTTCACTTGTTATTTTTTTGTTTTGTTTGCTTACATGCACCTTTTTGGTCCTATCTATACTTTTTGTTTCATTGTTCATTTGAGTTTAACGATATTCAATTAATAAAAAGACTTAATCTATTAGACATGTTACAGGTTATTACAGGTATTTCAGACGTTTATGTCCTTGAATGTTTTTTGCACTGCTTACATTCTATTCAGATTCTATTTTTATAAGAAATGTATAGTAAATGGAACTTTGTAGCATGTATTTTGTTCCTACTCTTGATTTGGAGTTTTAATCACTCATAAGTAAAGCTAACTGGACTCCTATATCTCCTTGTATCGAAGTTCCAACATCTGAAGACATGTCCAGTTTAACACCAGAATCTAGCCCAGAGTAAGTTATCATCCTTTGAATCTTTTGTTTATTTAATAATTGTTTAGTGATTTTAATTGCACCTGCACCTCTGTGTGTGTGTGACAGACTGGCTAAGAAGTCCTGGTTTGGGAATTTCATTGGCTTGGAAAAAGAGGAGCAGATCTTTTTGGTGATCCGAGATAAACCGCTGAGCTCTGTCAAAGCTGACATAGTCCACGCCTTTCTGTCTGTAAGTATTTCATGTTTTCTGTCTCTCGCCTGTTATTATCTTCTGCACTGTTTTGTTAAAGGCATGGCTCACTTGCACAGGTGCGGGGGAGGACCAATGTTATGCTCACTTCATATCTGCCATTGTTTCAGTTTTTTCTCTATTTGTGTTTATCTCGCTTGCCGCACGTTTGAATCACACGGCTCACTCTCTCTCTCCTCTCCTCACCCTCCACCCTTTGTCTCCCTACACTCGCGTTGAACCCCGTTCCTCTCCCGCCTCGTAAGTCTGTTGGTCTCTCTGCTTCTCTGTCTCCCCACCACGCAGATCCCGTCCCTCAGCCACAGCGTCCTCTCGCAGACCAGCTTCAGAGCCGAATACAAGTCCTCCGCCAGCCCCTCCGTCTTCCAGAAGCCCGTCAAGTTCCAGGTGGACATTGCCTTTTCCGAGAGCGAGAGAGAGCGCGGCGACCGGGAGAGCAGGAGGGAGACGGGGATCTACAGCGTGACGTTCACCCTCATATCAGGCAAATCCATATGAAGCAAATGTTAAAGTTAAAGAATATTAGATCGCCTGCATTTGGCTCTCCTAGCGCATCCACAGCTCAGGCTAATATGATTTATTGTTAAAATTCCTAGTTCAGTTACATATGAAATTCTTAAACTAGATTTGAAGTAATCTTAACAATTATTTAAATAATTATTCAATAAATTCTTCTGACTGTTTGTTGAAGGTCCGAGTCGCAGGTTCAGACGAGTGGTGGAAACAATTCAAGCTCAACTTCTCAGCTCCCATGATCAGCCGTTGATGCAAGCTCTATGTGGTAATAACCGCTCTGCAAACAGCTTTGTAGTACATGTTTTTAATTACTTTTGGTGAGTTTATGGGTGTATTCACACTTGTCCTGGTTTAGTGAGCTCAGTTTATTTCTGATGTTGACTTGGTTTGTTCCCAACTCGTTCTAGTTCTTGTCTAGTTCAGGTTTAGTTTAACTAACTAGTTTAATTAGGTTTAGTTATAATGATAATAATTTAAAAATTAATAATAATAATTAATCATACTTTTATAGCACTTTTGTTGACACTCAAAAGATGCTACAAACCTGAAGTATTCATTCACTTCACATTTGATAGTGGTAATCTACCGTTGTAGTCACGTCTGCTCTGGGTCAGATTGGAGGCTGCCAATCTGACCCACCAGCCCCTCCGACCACCACCAATCATTCATACACGCACCACTTTCATACCAGGCAATGTGTGTGAAGTGTCTTGCCTAAGGACACAATGACATTCCTCTAGCCGCCTCACAGTGGCACTTGATGTTCCAGCGGTGACCGATCCAAGTACTAGGCCCCGACTGGCTTAGCTTCGGGGATCTGACGGGATTGGGCATTGGCATGCAAGTATGGACATTGTTATGGGGTTAGTTAAGTGTAAATGCACCCTATGTGGACTACCTGAACAATGTTTATTTTCACTTTAGCGTAAAGTTGTAGTACTCGATTACAGTGCTCTCATTTATCACTGGCACTTGTAAATATGAGCAAAAAGATATAGTTAATTGTGTCCTTGCAACATTTATTGGCATCCCTATGAATTCAAACAAGTAAAATAAATTGTATGACTTATTTTCCTGTTCTCTGCTCTTGATCCCTTCCCAGATGAGAAGAACGGCAGACCCCATGGGACCCCCACCCGCCAAAATTCCAGGCGCTCCGAGGGTGGGGGTGACCGGTGCGATTGGGGAGATCGCGCAGATGGCAGTGGAATCGGAGGCAGTGGAGGAGTCCTGCAGCGCAGAGGCTCAGCAAAAGAGAGGACCCGACTGCTATCCTCCAATGGAACCCAGTCCCAGCCCTAAGGATGTGAAAATGGGACGCCTGGACCTCGGCAGACAGAAGACAGTATAACCTCTACATTGTGTCCCTGCCACTCATCATTAACTCCTCCTTCCTTAAATAAGCTATAGAAGGTGCTTGTCTGTAGCAAGGATGGAGCCGTTTCCCCTGTACGCTTTTTTCCAGTTCTTGGAATCACCAAAATTCCTTTCACCGGAAACAGTGTAGACATCACTGTCTTCAATAAATACTCTCAAATAACCAGTTAATAACATAAATTCAGCTTCATAGATCACCTAGCAATTCTGAAGTGCAAATATGCATGCCAGTTAGCAAACCAGCCTGCAAATAGTCACACTTCTAAAGTATTTGATGCCAAAAAGAATTAAGAGTTCAACAGATTTACATAAAATGAACCATTACCCTGCTGCAATCAGAAACAATAACCCACCCGTGTGGAGAGAATCCATGAGTGGTCCTGGGTGTAGGAAAAGACCATTCCAGTAGTTCTCTCTTGTCAGTAACCTCTGTGAATGTTTGTTTAGCTATTTATTTATTCATCTTTATTTATTTATTTATTATGAAGATGTCAACAACAAAATCTCCAGCGTTGTGAAAAGGACTTTTGTTTATGATTTCATCAAAGACAACTTGAAGCAATGCTTCCATTTTAAAGTGGACCCTTCTTGTTCTGAAGATGAAATATTTTTTATTTGAGCAAATATATTGACAATGAATACAATACAAGGAAGATGTGTGAATAGTGGTTTGTGACCAGAAAGATGAATGAAAGACCATGTCCTATTTCTCATCAAACTTTACTACTAAATGAGAAGAAAAGGAATCACATACTAAAAACGTTCTCCCAACATCCATCAATAGAAATGCTCAGTTTCAGACTAAGACTTGCATTGTTCCTTGTGTAGATGAACCTCCAAATAGAAAATAAGAAGTGAATTTGCTAAGTTCACTTCATCACCTACGAGCCAAGTACCCCTCCCATCACAGGCAGCCCACTCATCACGTTCCAGCAAAGCCACATTGTGCTAAAAGTAAACATAACAATCTGAACTAGTTTTCATGCCATCGTCTGTCAAACATCACCAGTCTTCCATGCCGCACAATATGCAAGAGGACTACCCACGGAATCCAGAGAGATGCACAGTGCTACGGCTCACCCTCATGTTTATTTTTCATTCATATATTTGATTTAAGATTACTCCCTGAAGCTACTATAATTGTACTGTTCTAAAACACATCTAAAAACATTTCCTTCTAAACGTTGGGAAAATTTGTATTTTAGATCATAAATTTTGGTGTTTTCTGTTAAGCTGTTATTGAAATCTTGAGTTTTGTGACATGGGGTTGAAGACTTTGAAGACTGATTAATTGTTACCTTTTTCCCATCAAAATGTGACCCAAAGGCTCTTAGGCACATACTGTTACACAAATTGTCTGCTTGCTCATTTATTTCATCCCCCTTTCCCACATTCACTCGTTCTGTATTAATTTGGAGTACAGGAGAAGGTTTTTGGACTTTTGACGCACTTATTACCACTTTATAATGACTCTTATTCACAGTCATTGGTTTCACAACTTCACTTTCATTAACCCAACTCTGGCTAAGATTGTAAACTATTCTCCATTCATAAGGGTCAGTAGATTAAGGTGTTTAAAAAGAAATGTCTGTAATATATAATTTAAATATAAAAAGTGCACTATTATAACTATTGCCTGTGATTAAAAAAATAAAAATATGATTGAATTAATGGTGAAATAAAGAGAGAACCACCTTATGAATAAAATAATTTAGTGTGAATTGATGTCTTTTTAGTTTTTTCCAGACATACGACTAAAACCATTTGTCCGAGCTGAGCCTAATTGCAAAAGGTAACAATAATCTCAACTGTAATGTCATTTAGTAGATCGTGACGATGTGCTTTGCGCATGTCCGCGCTGAGAGGAGGCGGTCCATCTGTCTGTCCCGCTCCCTCCGCGAGCATCTGTCCACACAGTCTCTACAGCACTCGCGCTACACACAACACGCACACAGAGTACACAGAGTACACACTACAGGAGGGGAGCTACAGCCGGAGCCTCACACAGCACCCGGGGCTCGGGCGACGTCAGAAGTTCACGTTGTGCGTTTTTTGCTTCGCTGTTTTTGCTCACAAATCGCTGTTTAAGAGAAGCAGGTAGGCCTTTTCCCGGTGCATGAATGGTCTTTGTTGTACTCATAGATCTGTGATTGTACTCCTGGTGAGCTAGTCGCTTTATGTTGACTGTTAGCTTGCATAAGGGTCTACGTTAGCCCGGGCTAATGTATATATTAAATGATGGCTAATGGCGTGAATCCAGCCACATCCATGTAGCTTCTATATTAATGTATGGCAGACACACTGATGCAAAATGTGACTTATGAAAATGTACCATCTGGGAAGGGCTGTATTGAAATGCACATTTACATTAAGATCCCACCAGTTCCGGTTGTGTCTCACAACTTCACCATCAGGACAGCTTTAACTTCCCTTTTCATTTGTTTTTTATGTCGTCGTCTTCTCGCTGAAATATGTCGTGCCCCATAATGGCTTTATGTTGACACATAAACAGCCTCCAATAAACATGTAACAGTTTTCCTAGGTCCCGGACAAACCTCAAGTGCAAAGAAAAACTGGTTTAGAGAAACAGGTTTCTCTTCTTGAGGTCACTATAAAATGCCAGTGAATCAGACCAGAGAGGTCTTGTATCTCCAGACCTAAGTATGCATTCTTTCAATGAATATCTAACTTTTACAACACTGTTCTTTATCTATATATCATCACTGTTAACTTTGTCTTTTGTGGCTCACTGTATTTAACTAGAATATACTATGTCAACATTTCACAAATCTGTAGATCAAAGTTGTGTGTCTGTTTTATTCTCTTTGATCAGCACACATACTTAGACTTATTATGTATACACTTGATGATGATGATATTTTGTGTCCGTACACATCCTACATAAAATCCTATGTACAAAATCCTGTATCATGAAACACATCTCTCGGACCCGATCTGTGCCAAGCTTCACCAGGATAGTTGAATATAATGAGTGCATCTCCTCTGGGCCGATGTCTAGTGTTGTGGAACCTGACTTGAGGGCATTATCCATAGCCTATTTGAGGAGAAAAATCAATTCATTTTGTGACGAGAGCCTGTAATAGCCCTAAACAAGAGTCCCACTCACACATCAGCCAGTCAGCACGACTCCATCAATCTGTTGTGTCCAGGAGTTTTTAATTTAAAATGCATGAGAGTTGCCCACACTTACATTTCATTATTATTTGATGAATCTGTTTTTTTAAAGCACTTTTAGTCACTTTCCATCAGTTCTGCCATTTGAACTGTAGGTCATCATCCAGATTGCATGCAGTGTCCTATTTTTAATAAGTGGGTCAGTTATGGTTAACAACACAAATATGTAACATATTGGCCCATGGCTGACAGAACAATGTTGCAAAGTTAACACTTCTTTTTGTTCTACTAGAAAACCGTAATGAAAAAATTTAAATGTGAAGTAATAATAATTTTTTATGTATGTTTTTGTTGCATATTTAATTGAGGCAAAACAGTGCGGCTTGATATCTTGTGCTGTGCAAATAGTTGATTAATCATGATTATATGCATGCCGTAAAATGACACCAGAGAGTGAAATAAAAACATATTTTAAAAAGTATTTCTACAAGTTTCATTCAAGAATATATTTTCACATCATATTTTTGCGCAAGATACATCTCCTCCTCAAATCGCCTTTTTTGTGATTCGTGATTTGTGATTAAAAAAAAATATTGTGTTTTATTCAGCATAAAAACTATTAGCACTGTGGTTTAGATCTGTAATGTTCTGAAATACCTGTGATTCTTTGTTCGTACATGTTTACGTCTTTTGTTCAGTTTTCCTGGGCGCACATTGAACAGAATCTTAGTATTAAAACACAAATCGCAATTGTAATATTGGTCTGGAAAATTGCAATTAGATATTTGTCCCAAATTGTGCAGATCTAATTCATTGTTTAGTTCTGTTCTAGTCCAGGTTTAGTTTCGAGTTTACTCTCAATTCTTACATGGTGAATGTGCAAGTGTTGATTAGTTGACCAATCATGCATTTATTAATTAAAGGCTTTATATGTACAACAACAGAAAAGAGGAATGAGTTAGATTGAGCTTTGAGAATGAATTGTGAATGTTTATTTTTTACATGGAACTAGTACTAGTACATTTTTGCATTTATAATTGCATGTTGTCTTGTTCTTTTGTAAGCGCCATTTGGGTCAGATAAATGGTCAGATAAATTGTTTTAAGAGCTATTGCCAGGATCACGCCACGTCCCTTCTTTATTTAATGTTAGCCCAGGGTTATAGTCAAGCTTTTAGGGCATGTCTTTAGTCAGGCACACGCTTTTTAAGCTGACCACAACCCTACTGAACTTCCATAACTTCCATTGCAACACATGAAACTAAATAAGCTAAAGTGACTATGGTGGACTTTCAACAATAACTCCACATATGCTCTAACATTACCACCGTGTCTCCTAGTTTGTTCCTACTCCTCATCATCGTACTCTGTGTGGTTGCAGACAGCATGGCGGAGGCGCACCAGGCTGTGGCGTTCCAGTTCACAGTCACTCCTGAAGGCATTGACCTGCAGCTGTCCCACCAGGCACTTTCTGAAATCTACCTGTCCGGAGTGCGGTCCTGGAAGAAGCGCATCATTAGACTCAAGGTGCCTCCAGTTCAAACGATTTAACCGGCCTTTTCCTTAGGGGCTGCGCAATGTAAAACTTAATGTAATTTTTTTTTTTACGTATATTGTATATGTTTATGATAATACAAGAAGAAAAAAAGCCACCCATAGTCTTCTCTGTGCTATTTGCTTTTACGACACATCTTTTCATCTCTTCATTTACAGAACAATGTGATAACAGGGGTTTATCCAGCCAGTCCTTCTTCATGGTTATTTGTGGTCATTGCAATTTTGGCTACAATGTACACCCGTTCTGATCCATCCATGGGACTCATAGCCAAAATTCAAGAGCACCTCCCAGTCAGGTATTTAGTCACAATATCAGATGGAGTTCTTATGGAACATTTACAAGCCCATTCTTCGTCTTTTTATTCTTTGTTAGTCTTTGTTCACATAATTTTGTCATGGGCACATAATGAATGGTTAAACAATATGCATTTTGTGTGTCTCCAGTCAATCAATGAGTTCCCAGTGTCAAGCCGTGGTGTCGGCGGTGCTCTTCAGTACTATGCTGTGGTTATTGCTCATTTTCACCATGAGACTTTGCCTAAAGCAGCTCCTGTCTTACCACCGCTGGATGTTCGAGTCACATGGAAAGATGTCCAACACCACCAAAGTCTGGGTGGTCAGTATCACAGTTCATCCTCATCTAACCAAGCTCTATTAAACTAAAACTTTTAAGAATATAGTGACAAAGCAGCCACTGTGTGTGAAATACTGTATGTGCTTGTATTTTTGACAGGCCCTGGTGCGCATCTTTTCTGGCAGGAAGCCTCTTCTCTACAGCTACCAGGGATCACTGCCAAACCTGCCTGTGCCCACCATTAAGGACACGGTCAAAAGGGTAAGGTATTCTGTAAAGCTGTATGAGTTGCTACATTTTAGACCAATTTTATATATATATACACACATATGATTGACGCATCTTGTTCTCAAACATCCCCATCTTGAGAAGTCTATATGTAGTCGTATTGATGATACACGTAACGGCTAAAGACTGGGAATAGACTAGGAGAGGCATTCAACTGAACAAAGTAAGAAACAGTCAGGAAAATATGTTTGTGTGTGTTCTCACTCGTTTTAGTGTCGTTTTGTTTTGTTACGCTGTGTTAAAATACCTGAGCTGTTGTTTTTATCAGTGCTGAGGAGAGAAAATAACTTTCAAAATAACTTAGCAAGATTGACTAAGATGTATGTCTTGATAAGTGTTTTTGTTTTAGTATCCCAGTAACAATATTCAACGGTTTTATGTCAATCCAACAAAAATGTGTTCAATCCGTTGAGGTTAAGTTTTCAGACAAATGGAAAATGTTTGGAAAATGAATCTGAAAGTTTACAACATCACCTTATTTATTTTTAATCAACTCCTTTTGTAGCATTTGTTCCTATAAACCACATACTCAATATTCAAAATGTTCATATCTTCAAAAAAACATTCACAATGTTATCTAAAATTCCATATATTGTCTGTACTACTCAAACAAGAGTGGTCAGACAGGTTTGGGGGAAAAGACGTAGTGTGTTTGGTTGTTAAGCACACTCAAGGCTGTATTTTGCCCCTGGCGGTAGCAATAATGATGGCGTTTTGCGCCAGTGCAAACGGTGACGTCATGGGGCGTGGAGCTCTAAACAAGAGGTGTGATCAGGCCAAAATATGAGGTGAAGTGAAGCAAATGTAGGGCGTGGTGTGATGCATTCTGTGAATGACCAGAATCGTAACAAATAAACATTTCCTGGAGTCGTATTACTATCCTCATATGGACCAGACAATCCTAATAAAACAAGCTTAATGGGAACAAATAACCAAAACGATACATCACAGAATAATAAATATAGTCCAGTTAAGACCGTCGTCTGCCTTAAATAGTTGTAGCTGAGTTTTCATTGCACTTTTACACAAAACTGTATCCATCTGCTTCAAATTCAAATTCACGTTGATCCTGTCTCGATCAGTGTCAGACTAAAACACCTTGGTCCCGAGTCCCGCTCGTGTCCAGCAGAAACAGAGAATACACAGAGCAGTGCGCGCCTCGTGTGAGTGTGATGTGTGTGTGACATGTGAGCGCGTGTCTGATCAAGCTGCATGAAGAACAGAGGAGGAGGAGGAGACTAAATTAATGAGTGAATGCTGTGAGAGGTGCGTGTGACTGCGACGCGTCCATGTGCCAGACTCGTCCCATTATTATAGGTGTATTCAAGTGACACAAATGAGGCTTTATTATTATACAGCACAGCTCATATCTGAGGATGCGCGGCGGCAATGCAAAAGTAAACAAAAAAAACATTGGGACCTGCGGGGATTTCTAGGGAGGACAGACGCGGAGTGGCTTCAGGACCGGGAGGGAGTGGTCAGAGAAGCTTCAGAGCGGTGGTCACTGCAGTGGCCTCTCTGGCTTTAGGACACATCGCTGTTTTGATCACAATCGCTGCTGAACTGTGTATGCTTACATCGTGGGTCTTCGGAGCTGTTTTATTGTCCCCCTCTTTGACTTGTTGTAGGAGAACAAGTGTCTCCTCCGCTGTGAAGTGTTGGCTTCTTTCTTTGCCTGGATATGCCATGGATGCAAACATCTCCTTCACTGACGGCCTTTCAAGTGCCACAGTTCTCAGTCATTGGTTCAAATACGTTCACCATATATGGAATCTCACATCCCCCTCCAGCCTCCAGTGGACAAGTACAGCCTCTTTGCGCGAGTGTTACCACCGTGAAGGTTGCAAAAGCCCGACCTGGAACTGACCCTTGGCCAAAGCACTAACGCTAGGGGCAAAATATGGCCCTCAGAGTTCTCCGTGTTTGTAAACATAGTGTCTGACAACATACATGCCTTAAGATATAACATTAATACTGTATGCTGAAGTGTTTACTATTACTATTCCAATAGTAGTTGTGACTGAGTGTATTACTTCTCACACTTTGACGTTATGTGTTCTTAACAATACTCCACAGTTTATGCAAAGTACTCTACAATATGAGTGAGTTTGTGAATGGGTGAATGGTTCCTTGATGTAAAAAAGTTTTGAGTGCTTAATGGAGGAAGAAATGCACTCTGCAATGTGTCCATTTTCAATTTACATGTTTCCTGCTCCACTCTGATGCATTTTCAACACACATTTTGGTGGTTGCAAATGTTCCGTATTCTGTATCGGTGTGTCATTAGTTTCTTTTTTCTTTTGTCAGTACTTGGAGTCTGTGCGCCCTCTTATGGATGACACAAAGTATGAACGCACGACCAAACTGGCAGAAGAGTTTCAGGGCAGCCTGGGGAACCGGCTGCAGTGGTATCTCAAACTGAAATCACTATGGGCCGCTAACTATGTAAGTAACAAGAGCGAATACTTTGAGCATATTATACTGTTCTAAAGCTGTCATTAGCAAGTGCTCTAAATAATATGTCTGAAAATGTCAGATATTGATTTTTGAATTCTGTCCAGGTCAGTGACTGGTGGGAAGAATATGTGTACCTCCGTGGAAGAAGCCCCATAATGGTCAACAGTAACTATTATGGCATGGTAGAAATTACTTTTAATATAATAATCTATAGACTCTTCCAGTGTTTGTAAACAGAGCTCCTGCATTCTGAAGGCTGGTACAGAGACATATGCTGGCTCTATATATTTTCAATGAGAGAGCTGACTTAAGCCCCCAAACATCGTAAACTATGAAAAAAAAAAACAGGTATTTTTTTAGCGTGTGTAGAATTGTTTTGCGTATTAGCAATTAGCACTTAAATAAGCATAAAAGCCATTAACCTGGTAATCAGCATTTCTTAAATTGAATGTTATTATGGACAATACACACCAAAAACACTGTGGGCCGTAAGAATTTGACCATGAAATTTTATTTTTATTTCATCAAGATCCAGAAGCTCAGTCTAAGTTGCATCGCAGCTTATTATTCAAAATTCAGACTCTGGGTCACACATTTTGGGTTGAAGAATGTCCTGTAACAATTTTTCAACAATAAAACTTGAAAAACTTGAAATGAAAATCTGCCTCTCGTCACAGTGAAATGCCACAAGAGGAGGGGCTTATCAGTTCTGCAGTTCTGAACAGCCAGTTTAGATCAATATTGCGGTTTACAATGAACAAAATGTAAAAAGATGAGAGAATATCAGTATCAGTACCAGTTTCTGCGCGCAGCTATTCTAAGCACATCTGTGCCGGAAGAGTCTATATCCTTAAATGAAACCTTTTAATGATGATTCTTAATTTTGTGCATAGGACTTTTTGTTTGTGACACCCACACCGATTCAGGCAGCGAGAGCTGGCAACTCCATTCACGCATTCTTCCTTTATCGCCGCAAACTGAACAAAGAGGAGGTTAAACCGGTGAGTTTCCTAGCTACCTCACACACTACCCTCCACTACACACTATACAGAAGAGTTTTTTTGCATTTGTGTATTTTTTTAGGACCTTGGATAGTTCAGTAGTTGGCGCAATTTGTACACAATGGTTGTGTACTTTTTTTCTAAGAAGCCAAGGCACGCCCTTCCAGGTCTTCTGTTCATCCCCCCTCTCAATGCATTAGTAAAGATGTCACAAGTTGAGATTCATCAATGTCAGTTCAGTCTATACTTCAAGATGCTTTTTATCTGGCTGTTTATGTCACATTAACTTTACTTTATTCAGAACAGATGGATGTCATAAAACTGGTAGTCACATACTAGAGGAATGATGATATATAGACACTGAATGAAAGTAAAGTTAAGATTTCATTGTTTTTTGGTTATGGTATTTTGTGAGTGAAATTGCAGTGTTTCCTCTCATATTTGTCACATCATGACTCTAGTTGCAAGAGACACAAATATACCTAAAATGTATACGAGGACAAATTATATACACATTTTGCATTTAAAGTTTAGTTCTTTTCCATTGATGATGCAGAAGCAGACCAAGGCCTTGGATAAGAGTCCGTCAGTAATTTATTTGACCTTGATCTTACTTGGTCATCTTCAACATTAGAATCAGCCATTCAAATTTGTTCATGAAGATCACATAACTAGCAGGGCAAACGGAAGAATTAGCTTACACAGTTCATACAAATGTATATTTTTAGTTGGTGTTTGTGAAATCTTATCATTGGAACTTTAATGTCGGGACAGTTTTGTATTGAAACGAGTGTAACTTAATCACATAGTTAAACTATTTTCCTAATGCCATCATACCACACTCCATTGTTCCCGTTTTTTTTTTTTTCATTCTTTCTTTTACACCTGCTCGATCTCTTTGTCCTACCTCATCCATTCTCCCACTGCCTTCCGTCTCCCAGAGTCGTATCCCTGGCACTGTCATTCCCCTGTGTGCAGCTCAGTGTGAGAGGATATTCAACACTACACGCACTCCAGGAGAGGAGACCGGTAAAGAGACACTCGTTTGCAACATTAAAGCTACTCAAAACAAGTTACAGACCCCAAAAGAAGACTACTTTCAAATGTTACAGCCAGTTGTGGCAACAAGTACATTCACTGATCACTACAGTGATGTGTGTTGATGTGCCCAAATGCAGTGTCTGTGATTCGCTGTGTCATCCTCCCATCCTCTTTTTTTGTATTTCCGTCTAACTCTGAACCCTGGGATGTTGGAAATGTCTGTTTATGACTAATGTTGACTATTTTCTTCTGCCCACACATTTTGTTTTCTTTAACTTCTTCGACCCTCTCCTCTCTTCTCTTATTTACATTCTTTCCTCTTTGGGCTGGCCTTCTCTGTTTATCTTATTTAGTGGTTGTTGAGGTCTGCAGTTCCATGCTGTTCCTATCAGTTTGAGCGGATGTTTGACACTTGTCGAATCCCTGGAGAGCTATCAGGTAGTGTTCATGTTTCTACACGATTGGGCCCACCCCTTCCTAAAGCTCCTATTCACTTGCTCTAATGAGTCAACAAGCTCATCTCTTCATTCCACCCAAGGCTGGGCCATTTTTATTTTTATTAGAAGGTTCTGTTATGTGTCTTTCATTTGGGGTCAGATCGTAAAGACATATACTTCATTGCATTTACATTTGCTTCAGTTCATTTGCACATTAGACGTTTGTGTTAAGCCAATATGCCACTGTGAAAATAGAAAACATGTAAACATTGAGTATTTATTCCACTGTACCTCTTTCTCTCTTTTGAAGACATGGTCCAGCACTGGCAGGACAGCGATTACATAGCGGTTTACCACAGGGGGCGCTACTTCCGGCTCAGAGTATACCAGGCTGGCCGTCTCCTTTCGCCCAGAGAGATTGAGTTTCAAATCCAGAGGATCTTAGATGATCCCTCTTCTCCTTCAAAAGGAGAAGCCCATCTCGGGGCCCTGACAGCTGGTGACAGGTTGGTTTGATACATAAAGCACAAAAAACGGCATTGTTTTGTGTCTTGTAAACTATATTTTTGAACATTTCCACAGAATTCCATGGGCCAAAGCCAGGACCAAATTCTTCAGCACGGGGCTTAATAAACGGTCTCTGGACTGTATAGAAAAAGCTGCCTTTTTTGTCACGCTAGATGATGATGAGCAAGGCATGATGGGTGATGACCCTGCTGCAAGTCTAGATAACTATGCTAAGTCCCTGTTGCATGGAAAATGTTATGACAGGTTTGACTTTTTCTTCTTTGACAAATATGTCTATAAATTATATCTGCATTCACTCTTGAATGCTGTGTCCACAGGTGGTTTGACAAGTCGTTCTCTGTGGTTTTCTACAAAAATGGAAAATGTGGCATAAACGCAGAACATTCTTGGGCGGATGCACCTGTGATGGCACATGTGTGGGAGGTAGGTGTAAAGATGTGTTCACGTATTTTTGCTTTTTTTTTGTTGTTGCATTTATTGGTTCCATTATTCTGTTTTTCAGTATGCCCTAGCTACTGACAGTTTCCAGCTTGGTTATAATACAGAAGGTCACTGCAAGGGAGAAGTGGATTCATCGCTTCCAAAACCACAAAAGCTGAACTGGGAAATCCCCCCAGAGGTATGACAGTCTTTTGTCCCTTTACTTTGTAATTACATTATTTGGTTAAATATTTAGTTGGTGTGGCTTTTTAGTGTGAGGAGCAGATTTCCAAGTCTTTGGAAGTGGCCCAAAAGCTGGCAGATGATATCGATTTTCACGTTTTCTCATTCCAAGAGTTTGGAAAAGGAAAGGTTAAGAAGTGCAGAGTCAGCCCAGATGCCTTTATCCAGATGACTCTTCAGTTGGCCTATTTCAGGGTGAGAATATTATATTATATATTGTAGTAAAATACTACAAAATAACCCACTAAATAAATATCTTCCCTAAAAAAACAAGAATATTTATTATGCAAATATATTTCAGGAGCAAGGTAATTTCTGCCTGACGTATGAGGCGTCTATGACCCGTCTGTTCAGGGAGGGCAGAACTGAGACGGTGCGCTCTTGTTCCAATGAGTGCAGTGCCTTTGTCCGAGCGTTTGAGGGAGGAGAGGTGAGTCAAAGCTGAAACCAACAACCTGTCATTTTTCCAAATCTTAAAAACTCTATATTACTGCTAAACTCAAGCATCTTAATGTGTCTTCCACAGGCCCCAGAAGTGTGCAGACGTTTGTTTCGCGCAGCATCAGAAAAGCACCAGCTTCTCTACCGTCTGGCCATGACAGGGGCAGGCATCGACAGACACCTCTTCTGCCTCTATGTGGTCTCCAAATATCTGGGAATAGAGTCTCCTTTCTTGAAAGAGGTTAGTATTTGTCTATTGTCATTCTCCTATACTTTATTACTCGTTTACCACAGCAAAAGTACATGACCAGCAAGTTAATGGAGCGAAGTTATTAACGTTTTAATCATCATCAGTGCTTTTGGATCAGTGTCAGTAACATTAAACAGCCGCTCTGAAAGTGCTTAAATAGGTGGTCTCTGAACAAATCCTCACACATACTGGTGTGGGGTGAGTGTGGTGTGAAAGCAGATGAGCCCAGGCCGACTTACATTCACAGCGCAGTCCATGATGAGAGCAGAAGTGTTTGGAATTAGATTTGTTTAAAATTGCTTGGATCACGTATATTTGTATGAATGGGAGCTCCACAGAAGCCATTTGCAACAGGTGACAAAAACGATCACTGCATAGCCGATAGCGCCAGGAAACAAAGCGCGGGCGTGCATCTAAACGCAGCTCTTTTCACTTGAAGCCCGTTGTCATGGAGAAGTTTGGTGGTCATCTGATCACTTCTCACATGGCTCATGGTGCTGCGTTTGGCGTAAATGAACAGTGAAGTAAACAGAAAAAATCTAGTGTGCTCTTTATTTGTAAATATTCTCTGTTAAGAGGCCTTCTGTCACCACATTTCAACATTTATTTTAAGTCAAATTTCACATTCAGTGTATAATAGAAATTAAAATTTGACAAGTCAACTGTTGGAAAAAAATAATCGTTCATTAGACTACTAAAATAATCCTTAGTTGCAGCCCTAATACTGTTTCCTCACCTAAAGCGATATTGGGCTGACAGAGAGGGCCAAGACATACAGTTATAAATAAAAGTTTGCTCTTTTATTTTATGGGGGTTTCCATTTCTTTGTTATGTTATATTTATATGCACATGACACAACATACAAACGGTGTAAGAAAATGCAAAAGGAAATTTGAAAAAGATTGTTATTTTTTTACTTAAATGGAGGCATCCTCATGTGGTGCTTAACAAACTAAAACCTAGAAATGTGCATCCTTGTAACTTTTGAACATGCTTCACTCCCACTGTTGCCAGCAGAGGGTTCAAAGCATTAAAGCAAATGCACGTCTTGATATAACTTGAACTTTTCAAACACATGTATCTGTTTTTTTAAAGCTTAATTCTGTGTGCTTCAGGTGCTGTCGGAGCCTTGGAGGCTCTCGACCAGTCAGACTGCTGTCCAGCAGGTGGAGCTGTTTGACTTTGTCAACTACCCAGAATACATTTCCTGTGGAGGAGGCTTTGGTCCGGTGAGTCATTCTATTAACAAATTAAGACCTACATTGTGTAATGAACAAAATATAATTACTTTATTTTAACATTTATTCATGAAACACTGAAAAGATCTCTTTTTGTAGGTCGCCGATGATGGTTATGGAGTATCCTATAGCTTTGTTGGAGAGAACATTATTAACTTCCACATCTCCTGCAAGCGCTCTTGTCTCCAAACTGTAAGTTTTGAAAATACTTTTTTTATATTCCTTTCTGGGAGATTTTTCTGACTCTGCTTTTCCTCGGGTTTTCTACCAGGAGGCCCATAAGTTTGGGTGTCAGATTAAAAAGGCTCTCCATGATATACTCCATCTGCTCAGCGGTGCCCAACCAGAGCCCAAGAAGAGTGAAGCCAGTCGTCCTGAAGTCAAGAAAGACCAGTAACCTACACACAGGGAAACCTGGGTGAAATGTACACCTGCAGTGGTGATTTTAGTATTGCTGGAAAGACACTTACACATTGCGAGAATTTACACTCGAAGTGAAAACTGCAGCGCAAAAAGGAAATTTTAATAAATATATTTATATTTGTTTGTAGGTTACTTAAGAGTTATTTTTACATATTTACAGTCATTTGGATTGCATAATGAAAATGTGTAGATCTAGCTAGTCCTAAGAGCATATTTGAAAATGGTTGCAGTTTAAAGGGATTTTCTATTTTATTAGCTACATTGCATTAAAAATGCACACAATTTGCACCATAAGCCTAAAACTATATACCACATAAGCTGTAGTGTGAGGGGAGCAGACTACAGAGACTGAAGACTGTAGCATAGTCTGACTCATCTGTGTGCTGGTATGCTGCAGAAGCAATTCTTTAAGAGATTTGAGGGAAGGAGGTCGTTTCAGTGATCCATGCATTTCTCGCAGCTGATTTCTTATAATTCGGTTCCAAAGTGAATCTGCGCTATATTTGTGAGTTCACAAACTTCACAGAATGCATATTGAATCTCCTCTGCTGCTGTGTCGGGCTTGAGCCAGTGGTGAACCAGGCCAGTCACAGATTAGCATTGTGGTTTGGACGAAGTCAAAGGTGAACCACTCAAACAAACCAAAACAAACATGGCTTCGCTGACTGAGTCTATTTTAGAAATACAGTCTATTTTGAGCCTGTGTATTTCTGGATGGATGTTGTTTTTTAATCTGTATTTAGCAATATCCGCTCTCCACTTTTTAGAGGCTTCGCCCTATCAGAAAAAGTATTTGACTGAACATTCGCCTTTTACTTCCATTCATTTGAGTAAATACTTTTTTTTGTGTTGATGACAATTCTAAACGTGTGAAATAAATTCTGTTTTATGTGTAAAATATATCTGATTTTATGAGTAACAAAAGATATGTTTTTATGAGTAAAATAAATTCAATCAAGTTGCGTACATTTTTTTTTTTTTCCACAAAACATAATGAAATGCCATAGCCAGTAGCCTACTTTTTAGGAAAACATCACAAAATGTGGCATGTCAATGTTTCTCTTCTACACCCATGGTTCAGGGTAAAGGAAGAAAGTCAGATATGAGCACTGCAGCCTTTAAACTAGTGAGTCATCACACCCAGTCACAGCTCACCAAAACGAAGCCTTAAAATACTGCCATCTACTGGGGATTATGTTTTACAATGAATATAAAGTTTATTTTAAGGGTGCCCAACCAGTGTCAAGGATTATTGTTGATTATAAAATAACAAGAATATTTATTTTACATTTTTATGCTCACATACAGAGTATTTCTGATTTCTCACAAACCAAAGCCTTGGTCCCAAACTCCATTGTTAGTGACACATGGTGCATTTCGAGGCAGTGGTTCTCAACCTGGGTATCTGCTGATTTGTCGGGGTCCCTAGAAGAATTGGGGGGAAAATTTAGTATCGATACAATGGTCTTAAACAAGGCTTGACACCCTTCAAATTCTTTGGTAAATGGAGACTCCTATTTAAAGCATTTTTTTTCTATATATTGTCAAAATAAAATCAAACATAAGTCATAAGGCTACGTAATCACATTGCAGGTTGGCAATTGTTTGTGTTTGGGAGTCGGGTCTGAGCTGTGGTTCAGTCTGGACCTTCCTCTTTTCTCCACATGTTCATTCTGGCTGCTTCAGACCAGGGCAGTTTCCTGCCTGGAACATGCAAACAGTTAACTAAAGACAGAAACCAAAGGGTCACTGTGGATGTCTGTTATACCAGGGCTGGACTGAGGTTTCTGAGCGCATCTCCTGGAACATAATCAGAAGAAATGAACCGAAATGCATTAGTAACTGTAAAATCCTGCATAAACATGTTTATTTATGATGGACATCACCAATTCTTCTCTCTCATCTGTAATAACAACAATAAAACATGATTTTAGTTTCTGACTTTACAATTCATGCTTAATTCTAAAGCCTATAAAACATTTCAAGTGTAACATATGGAGAGAACAGTTCACTTCTCTTTTTATAAACTGAATGCCTGCCACTGAGATGCACACAGGCTTTTGTGTCTAATTACTATGGTCAGACTAGTCATAAAAGTGTTGTTGATATAAATTCGCTTTATTTCCATATCAACTGTTACCTAGCAACCCTTGTTATCAAGGGCAAAAATCCATGTTAATTACACAATTGTTATGATTTGACAAATTATAAAAGTGTTAACTCTTACAGTCGAAAATGTGACATTTTGATGACATAGATGGAGGAATTCAATTTTAGAACTCAGCACTACTTCCTCTAATTTTAAACTTTTATTTATCAAAATTTCTTCTGGAACTGCGACTTGAGCTCTATATGCCCTTGCTGAAAATCGAGGAGAGCAGAAGGAGCGAAGGATGGGCACAGTGGCCTCTCCTTTTACTCTGATCCTCCAGAAACATTTCTAACTTTTTTTTTTTTTTTAATAAAAACAGAACTAAATAAATGATCCAAAAAATGATTTTTATTTCAAAAACAGTGTGACAAAACATCTAAAAGAATAAACAACATCAATATTACAGCAGAACGCAAATGTAAATGCAAGTTTACTGATTTTGTCTTTGTTACTTTATTTTGCTGCTTTGGAACCCTAAAGATTGCAGTTACTTCCCTTTTCTGTCTTTCTCTTTTTATGAAAAATTTTTCCATCTGGCTGGACAAGCCATTTAATCTTTCCTTCGGGTGCTGAATCCTGAATCTTTCAAGAACACAATAACGTTTTTATTTATTTTTTTTATTATTTTTTTTTTTTACGTTACATATTTGTTACCTACATGTTTTAAGATCTTCTGCATTACAGCTGGATCATTGGCTCTTAGGTCTAAGGTATCAGACTTGATTTCCACTCTCACACGCTGAGTCCTTGTCACTTAAACATGAAAAAAGATTTTTTTAAATCCACAATAAAACCTTTAAAGAGTTAAAGTTAAAGATGCAAACAGGTTTAATACATGAACTTTACCTGAATAGCAGAAGAAATAATTAGTACTGTCACAGCTTCTGTCATACCACGCTGAGTCGCTGCTTCTGTACAGTGTACAGTTGCCATCGTTGTTGGGCTGATCATTAGCCCAGTGTCTGAAAGAACTGTGGCTGACCTGATCTGACCATGTCCACATGTCTTTGAAGAGACCAAGCCACACCAATGAGCCTAGATTTGGTTTAATACTGGCTTGTAATGACAGATTTTCACTCATGCTCCTTGCACTGGCCAAATCTGAATGGTTTTGACGACAGATGGTTTGAGCTTGTCTCCAGTTTACAGCGTCAGCAACAAAACGGGGCTCACCAGAACCTAAAAAAAAACACTTTACAATTCAAATATGTTGTGTAAAAAGGATCTTTAAGTAGGGCTGCATGACACAGTGGAAACAAGTGTCCCCTATATTGTATAACACATTGTCCATGGCTGATGAAATCTAAAACGTTCTATTCAGATTTCCAAGAACAGAGGTAGAGTAAAGGTAGGTTCAGTTCTTGGTCGTGTGTCTTGAGTTGAAAAAACAGACTCACTATCCACAGTGCACACCAGCCATGTTACCTTTGTCATTCTTTTAAATTGCCCTTAAACCCTACAGCACCAGAAAACACTGAGATCCAGAGGTGAAAATGTTTTGTGCTCAGAGGAGACTGGCTCGTTTGAAACTAAACTCAGGAACGCACTGATCTAGGTCTGGTATCTTTACTGATCTAAAAATATAATCCTCCCATCATAGCTGTGAGGGGCAACGAAAATGAACACGTAAACCTTTCTGTCACTTTGTAACTGATGACAAAAACATCAAGAGGCAATACACTGCAGGAGAACATGTTCACAAGGAAATAGGAGAGACTGGACTTGGTGGTCACACTCGCCATATCAGAAAAAAAAGGGTAAAAGATTTAGAAACTGGATCAAAATTCACATCAGATATCAGATGTTGAGGAACATTGTACGTTTAAAGCTTAACAACCCATTTCGTTATGAAGGGAAAAATCAGGGCAACAACTGGGACACTTTATTTTCTTAGCTAGGCCAAAAAAATGTAACCGCCGGTAAGTAAGGTGAAAGCAAAAAATTCCAGTTGGTGTCGGTTGTCAAACTCTGATTATTGATTTCTAATTATATTTTTATATTGTTTGTTGTTGTTATGTTGTTTTACGAATGTTAATACAATCTTAATGAAGTGCATGCAAAGTTTTAATGACCATTTGTGGTTTTCTTGACATTTAAATTATCTAGAGTCAAGAAATGTGTAGCGTTGCTGTGTAAAAATAAAATCAAACATTTAAAAAACAAATAAAAGATGAATCACATTATGTTGTTGGTTTCTATTAACATAACATTGTAAAAACTATCTACAGGGCATCTTCTTTTCAGGGGCATGAGACCTGAATTTGAGAGACAGCACCAACAACGCCACCCAGGAAATGTGGCCCTGGGACCATGATAACAGAACAGTATCACAGAAGTATCACAACAGTTTAATATAGGCCGCAGCAAATGAACCAATTCAAGCAAATAATTAAGACCAAAAGAAAATAAGCAAAATGTAAAACAAAAAGGCTGCAAGTCATGCAAAAATACAACAAATAAAATAAATCAAGCCAAGCCAAGCAAGGTAAAATAAAGGTAAAATAATATGCAACTTAAACATGCACAATACACGGCAGGCTTTTAGTGCATTTTAAACAAGTCCTGTTCAATTACACGAAGGCTTTTGAACAGGAAGACGTGGACTGTAACAAGTTTAGGAGGACAAAACTACGGCCTTCTTCAGGAACTGCGTACAACTCAAGTAAAGGGTTGGCTTCCTACCTGCGGGCAGAGGTGCGCGCACCCACGGGCAGCAGAAGGGGGAGAGCCGCGGAGGAAAGGCGGAACGACCCCACAACAGCCCAGGGTCTGAGGCAAAGTTTAAAGTCCAAAGCACAAGCGGGACACTAAGAGCCCGAACCCGCACCGCGTGAGGAGGGGGCGACACAGGGCGCCGGGCTGGCAAAAGTTCAGATGCGGCCAGGTGCGCAACATGGGACAAAAAAACGAACTGGCCCTACTGGAGAATGAATGCGTGTATGGTTTGGGCAAAGCTCGACCCAAACCCGGTCTAGCGGTGGCACAACACGCGCGTCATTTTGTGTCAGTGCCGCCTATATAGGTGCCAAAACAGAATAAGATACAGGACAGGTGGACTGTTTTATTATCTTTAACATTGTTTCTTGTGTTGAAATTGAATTTGTACAATTTACGTTTTTTGAGCCTTTCAGATTAATGCCAAAATGTGACAACCAACCCTGGCCTCGCCATGTATTTAAGTTAATGTTGCCCTGGTGTGAAGAGCTTTGTGCTCAGGGCCTATGAAAGCATACTCCACTGGACACCGCCCATCAGTGTGTGCACCTTTCCACAGTCCCAGTGATATAATGACACCTTCGGGTGTGGCCCAGACCACATGGTCAGATGTTTGTGGACACTCACATCCACCTGTCAGGCACTGCTGACACATTTCATTTACAAGTTCATGTGGCTGAAGGAGTCTGCCACTTTTTATCATACAACCATAGTTTCTGAAAAATGACGTATAAATGTGTAGCTTGGGCAAACCTATCATGCAGCCTTACTTGAACAATACTGTAAAACCACTGTTTGTCTTACTTGTCTGGCACACGTAGGGATACGCAGCTCCACAGTCCGCACTGGCCCATGTCCCATCCGCCTTCATGCCCCCACAGTAGTGAGGGGACTGGGGCTGTGCCGACGCCCAGTTTGTGTAGGTCAGCTGTCCACTGCTGCCCAGAGTCTCCCCAATGGACCACTGCCATTTCTCCTTCCCACTCTTTTTCAGACTGATCCATATCTCTTCACCAGTGACATTTGTAGCCTTTTTCAGCCTCTCAAAGTCATCACGGCTCCCTATCACAGCCAGGTCAACATAGTGCTGCCTGCAGTACACCTGTGCATCACGTTGGATCTTTCTATTCTTTATCAGGAAGTACTCTCGACGAGCAAATGAATATGAGGCCCACCAACCTGACAGATACAAGTTTTTTTTTTTTTTAACAACTTGTGTGTCATATTAAGTAAAACAGTAAGTTCTTAAATTACACTTACCTAACGCAAGCAGTAAATGTATCACACAAGTGTTTGATCTGATGGGGGGAAAAACAATTTCAAATAAAATATCAAATAATACTCATGTGTATGAATGAGAGTGTGTTTGTGAGCGGGAATGTGGAAAATGGATGGAAACTAGTCCATGACTATATTAGTAGTATTATTGTTAATCTAATCATTAACATGCACTGTCCCGACCAAATAAAAAAACAATGTCACTCACCCCATCTTTCTCTGCAGTCGTCAAATGAGTGCTTATCCGAACCTGTCCAGAGCTTATAAGTCTATGAAAATAGCCACTATATGACAGGGTGGGGTAAGGTGTGTGTGTGTGTGTGTGTGTGTGTGTGTGTGTGTGTGTGTGTGTGTGTGCGTGCGTGCGCGTGCGTGTTTGTGTGTGTATGGTACACGCAGACTATGCTCACTTTTATCATTGATACAGACAGGTTGTCATGTTTTTCTAATTACGACATAGCTTGGAGAACCTGTGGTAAATATTTATCATAGTTTAGTTTATAATTTGCAGTTTGTGAAGAACTTTTGCTGAGATCTAAAATGGAATCTATCTATGTCATCAATAGGCAACGTGCCACTGAAAATACAATACAGAGACAATTTACAGACGACTGACACATTTTACAGTTTAAATGATCATTCAATAAAATAAAGGTGTTATCAGATATTTTTTCAGTTCCTAATGATTGTGTAATTTATATCATAATAATAATGACCTAATGCATTATACTTATATAGCGCTTTGCTAGACACTCAAAGATGCTTCACATTTCATTGTTCATTCACTCCACACTCGGTGGTGATAAACTATTATTGTAGCCACAGCTGCCCCGGGGCAGACTGACGGAAGCGAGGCTGCCAGGGTATGTCACTGGCCCCTCAGGATCAGTGATGTCACACTCTGAGAAATGCTCCTCAACATTCCGACCGCACGGCAGAATTATAGGCAACACAACTGATATGTATGATATGTATGTTTTCGGGGTGTTTTTTTGGGCCAATTTTTGTTCATAGCTATTGTTTTGCTCAAATAAACAGAATAAATGGCAAGACGGAAACTGAAAGTAGTTCCTCTGTTATTGCCTACTACTACTGAGTGCTAACCCAAAGTCTGTTCCTGTTGTTTATCTGCTTTTCTACAACTGTTTACTTGACTTTATTCTTTTAGATGTCATGTAGAAACATAATGTTTAGCAGTGTTGTAGACTGATATTTCTTAGACTGTAGCAGCTCTTTCACATTTTACTTGTGCTATGAGGAGAACATTTCATTACTCACCGTCCATTTGTGCATTTTTGCTGCTCATGGTACAACGGAGTGATGTCATCTGCATAACCTTTATAGCTGACTGGTGGATGGCCGTGAATTGAATTTGAATTGAATGTCTAATAATAACCAACTGAATAAATGAAGTGGATGGGTGGACAGTGGCTGGCTCTGTGACTGTTTATGCATCTGTTGCCCCTATTTGAGCGGTGAGGTCATGCAAGAACACTCCACTCATTATCTTGTCTGTCAGACTTTAGCTCACACTCTCCAAAGCTCATAGTAATCCTCATGCAGTCCCTGATCTTTTCAGATTCAGCCCCCCAGCTCACCCCACATGACCTCTATATAAAGGCTGTCCCACCGTGGCTCTCCCAAGTCCCTCTTCTAACTTCACGCTGCCACAGGTTACAGGTAGGTACCTTTGAGACGCACACTCTAGTCTTGGCTAACGATATCCATTATTCATTCTAATTTCATCTAAAAGCACACTAATACACATTATTTATGAATTTACCTTTGGAAACAAGCACTTTTCATTCCCATTCATACGTTCACATTTGGTTACTCCAAATGTTACGTATATTAACACCACAAACTAAAAATATTCTCATTAATTACACAAAATAGCCAATTTATGTGAAGAATTTGTATAAGAATGACAATTATCCTCAGTTCCAGAAGTTCACTGCTTGAGAAGATTAAAGTTTGAAATTAGACTTTGCACAGTCACTTCAAGTTTCACTTAACACTTTCTTCCACTGAACTTGCTTTTATGCCATTTCAACTAGCGATAGCACACAACCGCTTCAAATGTTACAAAAATATAGCAAAATGATGCTTGACAAGTACGTGCAGTTCCTTTGTTGACAAAGAGACATTGTGGTAAACTCATAATGGAGGACTTGGCAGGTGATAATAGAAAACAGAGCAGTCTAATCTTCCCATCGAACTACATTCCCTAATGCAAATCACATTAAAATGGAGATTGTTCAGATAATCTCATCCTCTAATCCAGGGATGCAGACTCTTTGACATCTCACCTCTTCTATTCCTAGGGCATTATCTACAAATGACCATGGCCTAAGATGTATTTACAAAAGAAACATTTGTCTATTTTTAACATCATCTACTTGACACACCTCTTTCACCATCCAGTGCATTCTCCTGAATGAAGTTTGCAGTTGCTGTTCTGTTGCAAAAATGCAAATTACCAAAACAAAATAGTTGGCTTCATATTAGTTTTTTTTTTTTTTTTTTTTTTTTTACTTTGTCACTTTTTAGAAACACCAAAAAATCTAATCAAAACTAAATAAGTCCAACGTACGGTCCTGAAAACATTTTTGTCACTTTAATGATTATGTAGTGTATTACACATATTTGCTGCATATTCCTTGCTCTCAAACCAAAAGAAAATGGGATGAATAGTATTTCTGATTCTGATTTGGCACTGATCCTTTTTGGTCTTGATTATGATACATTTATAAATCTGGTGTGTGTTTATATTTTGGCAAAATATGTCAAACATTTTTCTGAACAAATTTTCTGAAATAGTTTTTGAATTGAAGAAATTGTTTTGCAATTTTTGCAAAAGCTCTGCCAGATTCACGGCAAGTTTCAGAAACTGCCATTTAGCTTCTTTTTTTAAGTAATACTAATATAATTTTGTCATGTTTAGCACAATGATGTCTGAAGTTGAAGAACATGGGTGAGTTCTTTGAACGTTATGGTGTCAATATATTTACAATACACAGATATTTTCATACTGTTAAAAGTCTATCGCATTTCCCTCATTATTTTCAATTCAGAGTTCACCATGAAGGTACAGTAGCATGCACAATAATGTTATCATTCATTCTTTTGTATTTATTCTTGGCTATGTTTTTTATATTGTGTTTCGTTCCAGATTATGACGAAGAAGGAGGTGAGACATGGCTGGAAAGGAAGTGAAACATGCAAATTCATGCATAGTGTTCATGCGTATTTTGAATGCAAAACAGTATGTTATGTATGGTTTGAATGTTTTCAAATCATAACCTTTTTTTTCCTTTTTCAAATTTGAATTGACTTCACAAAGAACGCCCGAGATACAGGTAGTCTACACATGCACGGTAATATTTGACAAAGTGATTCATGTAATTTTATTGTGTTACTTTTTAATAGAGCACATGTCACTCAGCTCGCTGCTCCCAAAATACCAGAGGGAGAACGAGTGGATTTTGATGTATGTAGTAGATTATGTATACACTATATTATGTTTTTATACATGGGATAGTATCAAGCCTAACTCCTGCTGGTTACGGCAGGACATTCACCGAAAAAGGATGGAGAAGGACCTCCTTGAGCTGCAGACTTTGATTGATGTCCATTTTGAGCAGAGGAAGAGGGAGGAAGAGGAGTTGATTGGACTTAAAGAGAGAATTGTAGGCTGTAAATGAATAGTGAATTAGATATGTAATTCTTTATTTTTAATGTGAAATAGTAATTATGTAATAATTCTGTGTTTAGGAAAGTCGCAGAGCGGAAAGAGCAGAGCAGCAGCGGGTCAGAGCTGAAAAAGAGAGAGACAGACAAACACGTATTGCGGTATTCTAATTGTATATTTCCAATTCACAATCTTATTCATATAAAGACATTTTTTTTATTGTCTGTATGTTTAGGAGGAGAGGCAAAGGAAGGAGGAGGAAGAGGCGAAAAAGAGGGCAGATGATGAAGCCAAGAAGAAAAAAGTGCTCTCAAACATGGGTGCACATTTTGGTGGCTTCCTGGCAAAAGTCAGTGACAGAAAAGGACTTCTTTTTGAGATAATATTATCTTAAACTAATGTTTCTGCGTGTCAGGTTGAGCAGAGGAGAGGCAAAAGACAAACTGCAAGAGAGATCAAGAAGAAGACACTGGCTGAACGACGCACCCCGTTGGCCATTGAGAATCTGAGAGAGGACGGACTGAGGTGTCAAGTGTCTCATGTATATTTTTAAAGCTCCTCAATTATGAAAGTATAATTATTCTAACTAATATCACTATTATTTGGACCATAATTGAAATCACATTTATTTGAAATAACTTGTATTGACATATTTTGATTTATTGTTTTATTTATTTATTGTGATTCATGTTTCAAAAGCAAAAGTAGATTCATTTGGTTTTGAGGAACAGGAAATGCGCTCAGATCATTCAGAATAATATAGTTAATATTATTTCTCATATACTTTCTGCAATCAATTGGAGCAATACTTATTAGCAAACAATATTACAAATGTAATTACTTTGACAGTGCTATTTGTAGCATTTAAGTCTTTGGCCTTTCAGAGCCAGAGCCAAAGAGATGTGGGAGCGGATCTACCAACTCGAGTCAGAGAAGTTTGAGTTGACAGAGAAGATGAAGAGACAGAAATATGAGGTTAGCATTTACTGTGCAAATGACATCATGAGGAAGCAATAATATGTAAATACTATTTGAATAATATTGCTTTCAGATAAACGTCCTCCTGAACCGAATCCAACATGCTCAGAAATTGTGAGTCTGTCTTTGCAATGTCAGCATTTTATTGGACACAACACTGTTCTCATCTTTTTATGTTACAGCAAAAAATGCCATGGAAAGGGGAAGGTTGGAGGACGATGGAAGTAATCAAAAGCAAGCGTCATGTCTGGATTGTACATTTCAGTAATGCAAATAACATTTGAATGTTGAACTTAAATTACCTTTTTGTGCCTGTAATAATATGTTGATAATGTAAGATAAAAAAAAAACTAACAAGATAATAAGTTAAGTCACCTCTGTGGAATAAAAACTGCAAAAACATCATCAGGCGTTTCCTTTTGCCAAAGCTCAAATCCAGACTCCTGAGCGATGTCCTTCACTTTAGTTGCAAAACCACATTCTTGTTCTTTGTTCAGGTCCAGGATAAACCTAAGAGCAAAAATAAGAAAATTAGATTGTCACTTACAACTAAATGTGCTTCATGGTGCCTGTACAGTCTCCATGGAAACAGGCTGTGTTGCTATAAAAAGTCTTTACTTGGCCAACTCCACGACAAGCACCGCGTCTGGTGCTGCAATCTGTCTCAGCGTTGGGCCCAACTGGTGCACACAGCTTTAAAGCAGAGGGAAAAACAACAATAAAATACTAAACATGGAATAGCAGCATAATCGGCTACACGGATCAAGCTTAAACACACCCAACAGAGAAGAAAATCACATTGAAAAAGTTTGAATATTTCTCTTTTTGTGGCATTTTTGTCAGTGCATCCATTGGCAGGAAAGTTATAGAGATGCCGTCAAGATGCATCAAATCTGCAAAAAACAAAATTATGATTACATTTTAAACATGGAAATTTAAGTTGACCATTTACACCTGCTTTTCTAAAGGTTTACCATTAACAGTAACACTATCAGTAGATGGTTTTTCTTCATCTGGAGTTGCGGGGCTTTCCTGTCGGCGATACAGGGACTGGAGCATTGTCTGCACGTTAGCAACAGAGATGTCTTGTGCCGTCTGTTAATGAGAAAACATCACTAAGATTTAGATGATTGGAAAACTAACACAAATAATGAAACTGAAGTCACTGTCACCAATAAGAGTTACTTTGATGTGGTGCCCATTCTGTGTCTTCAGCAGACTTTTATCATCAGTCTCGATGCCAAATGAGAGGTAAGGACTGGATACTATGTCACCCCAGTAGCCCGTCACAGCAACCTTTGATCCTTTCTGTCAACAGTACAATGAACTAAACATACTAAAGCTTTTTATCGCACACAAAACAAGAGACCAACCTGGCTGAACACCCTTGAGGACAGTAAAGTGGGATTTAAAGTTTGGTAGACACCTTCTCTCATTTCAAACGCCACGCCACCTGCACGCCATTGACAATATTGATGTTTGTGAATTAAACGGCCCTGAAAAGATACAGTGGTTAACGTTAATACAGCATTTAAATAAATTGTAGTTGTCCAAATTAATTCTCTACCCCTTTTTCGTGCAGCTTCATGGTGAGGTCCCAGTCAAAGCAGCCTGTCCTGGAGTCGTAGCGTGTCCCGAGGTGCTGGCGAACTCGATAATCCCAGGTTTTAGACATCACGATGGGAGTAGGACGTCCCGATACAGAATATTCTGGCTGTGTCCATTGCTTAAATATCCTGACTAGCTCATCTCTCTCTTTGAACTTCAGGGGCAAAATAGAGAAGTGTTTTGAATTTTTAAAACGAAAAAAGCCTAAATCAAAGAGATTATGTGTTACCTTGAGAAGTGATGTATTCATACAAGGATGTGTGGCTTTCTCCATTGTTTCAGTAACTGACATGATAAGTTGTGATGCTGCTCGTTTGATTGTCTCTGCTGTCTGACTGCGGACTTCACTGTTTCCAAAAGTCTCAAGGAATACTTCGGTCTTCTCTAAAACAAGGACAAGGACAATCATTAAAGCTGAAGTTGCTTGAGGATATTTATAGCATTTTATTGGACATACCACTGAGTCCCATGCTGTCCTCGGGCATCAATGTGATGTACAGCATCAACATCTGTCTGGCTACTACCTCCATGTTGTTTTCCATCACCCACACCTACCATGAAGACACTAGTTAAAGGAACCATATGTAGCATGTGCTCTTCCTGTTTTAATAAAGGAACTTCAATCACAACTGAAGCACGTCTCATGTGAAGGAAGCTCAGAACATCTAGAATTCCAGGCTCACAGAGCAGCAAAGGCGACACTAGCAATAATTCATGATTAGTACAGATGCTGGGCTTTAGGTGGTGACCATTCACATCAGAGACAGGATGCATAGGTTGAACCTAAACCAACTGAATTTAGGCTTTGGAACTGGCAACACAAATGAGAAACTCTGTGAGGCTCATTCTGCTTTCTCATTGGATAATTGTCTTGAGAGCAACAACTTGACCATAATGTCCAATGATTTTGTAATTAAGAATAAGTCAACATTACAATTGTTATCTACATTTGATTTGAACATGTGTTTGGGGCACACAGAGATGTCAAAATCTTTAAATTTCTTTAATGTTAAGACACATTCTGTAAAAGGATTAAGTGAAGACTGCCATTTACTTACATGGAGACTGTGTTTGTCCGGCAATCCAGCAATGGTGTTGAGAATGTGACGAGGGTCTGCACTGCCCACCAGAAGAATATTGGCTTCTTCTTTATTTTGTATAGGGCCTGGCCATTTAGACACATACACGAAAAGTAATAAGTAAATAAAACTGCGGCAGTGCAGCTGATCTGTATTGAAGAGTATTCTTCAGAAACGTAGTAGGACATAATAATAGTGTGGTAGTTCCTCGCCTGTGTTGAGCAGGTCGCGGGACGGACTGAAGCCCCACCACACGATGCATCCCGCTCCTTCAGAGGCTCGGCCCGCGCTCATTCTTCAACAACACACTGGAGTCAGACAGAAACACGTATGAATATCCAGAAAAACACCCTTTAGAGGAGTTGAAAGTGGTTTTGTTTCTGGTATTACACGCTAGTTAGCTTTACTTCACGTAAAATCAACACGAGGCGTGAGATTGTGTAATCATTTTGGTAGATAAAGTTGACTTTAGGATTCGTCATAAAAAGTTGTTTTGTAAAGTATTTTAAGACACAAGCTATGTGGTACTCACATAGAACTATAATGGGTACTCACCAAAACCAGCCACTGCCAAAGTTTGGCTCTGTTGCTGGGTAACGCTTCCTCCACTGAATGCTGGGAGAAAGCGCCATCTATTGGTCACGCGGATCTACAACTGCAACTACAACTACAACTAACATTAACGTCAAAAGATAAAAAAAAAAAATAAAAAAAAAGAGTAAGCTGTCTTTTTAGTTGATGATGTTTCGCCTCTCATACATAACCCTTTTTACCCTTTTATGCCCTAATTAGGCTGCACATTAGGCTGATCATTTTTAGATCCTGCAGCACAATAATTATGTATTAGGCACTACTACTACTACTACTACTTTACTGAATACTGTACTAAAGCTGAAGCAAGGCTTAGTTGGGTTGCATGGAAGGTTTAATTGGAGATGTGGCATTAATACATGAACAGTTAGAAGTCATGACTTCACAGATCCTTCACCAACGAACATGAAACATACTTTTGCAAAGTAAATCCTATATTAGTTTGCCATAGATACAAACACACAGTATATTTTGTTTCACATGTGGATGTAGGGAATTATGACGAAATACAAAACAAAAATATCAAAACCTTCTGTACAGCACAAAACAATCATTTTCATGACTAAAATGTGAACACAAAGAAAACAGAGACAACACGCATCAGCCAGTGAACATTCTTATGTAAAATGAACTCTATTCTAGCGGGGTTTAGCCTTGAGCGCGGCCTCCACCTCCTCCTCTGGCATCAGGGTGTGCCATTGGGCCACAGGACGTCTAGGATTAGCCAGCATATCAGACCAGTGACGCAGGCCGACTCCAGTGGCTCCATACCCCATGAAAGCCCCACCAATAGGGTCATTGCTTCCAAGTTTATCATAGTCGAACACCATAATGACCACTTGTACTTTCTGGAAGCAAAAACATACATTTAACACCTTTCCACAACCATGTGTTAAATGTCCATGATCACATCCATTTGTCTTGGATCACTTGCCTGAATCTGCTCAAAGGGGATTTCAAAACTGAAACTCTCGTTGAAATAAGGATTTAGTGTGTTTTTCTTCACAGTAGTCTTCTTTTTCTTGATTCGTTTTCCATTTTGTTGCAGAACAATCTTCACATAAGGATCTGTAGATTGTACAGTAGATTTTTACAACACAGATGTTCTGCCAATAAAAGGATAGTTTCTAAAAAAAAATTAATATTATTTCCAGTTTTACCTGATAATCCACCGACATCCATTTTCTTTAGATTTTTAGCCTCCATAATATTTACTGTGAGCTTCCCGGCAGTGGGCACATACCGTAAAGAAATACAAATATCACCAAGCTTTTCTTGCTGCAGTAGAAAAACGAATACATATTTGGTTCAGCATGTTAATATTTGGTGGGCTATCCTGTGATCTGTGTCGTACCTCCTCCTTTTCTCCACTTTCTAAGTCTTTCCACGTTTGCATTGGCTGACCCAGATCAACACTGTTCATGGGGATCTTTATCTCACCGATCATGTCATGCTTAGAAAACCTGTCAAAGTCATAAACCTGCAACACCAAGGTCTTGCCGCCGAGCTCCGCATAAGGAATCTAGAGAAAGTTAGAAGAAACACACACAAGATTATAAAGACGAAACAAATAGTCAAATTCAGGTTAAATAATAATGCATATCATGTAACCTTAAAAATGAAAGTTTCATTGAAGACAGGGCACAGATTTTTGCGCTGAACTTTGGTCTCATATTTCTTCTTTTTATCTGGTAATAAAAAGACTTTGACATAAGGGTCTGATGTGCCCCCCATGTCCATGGCGGCAAGATCCTGAGCTTGAAGTATTCCCACAATGAGCTGAAAAGACAAATAGCTACTTTGAAGTTCATACAGTATTTTGGGGCATGTTTTTTGAAAGGTACCTGTGCATCTGTGAAGTTGTAGTCCAAAGAATACTCCAATTTCCCCAACTTTTCATGCTCCTTATCCTCCTCTTCTCCCTTCTTTTCTTCTCCTTCCTATAAAAGACACGTATTACATTTTCATATTTAATATAAATCTGAAATAACAGTCAAAATAACCATGGCAAATAAACTAGAGCATACCTTATTCTCTTTCCCCTCCTCTTCACCTTCTTTAGCCTTTCTGCGACGTCCCCCTTTCCTCTCTCGGACTTTTTTCGGCTTTTTCTTCTTCCCAAAACATTTCTTGAAAATACAGAAGAGGCATGCGGCGACCAGCAACAGTACCACCACCACAATGGCCCCCACAGCCCACATGGGAACTGTAAGACACAAGAAATATCTAAAACACATAGAGTACAGTCAAGTGTAATTTAGACTTGTTATTGCGTAATTGGAAATTTAAAATAATAAAATGACTGCAATGTGATTAATAGAACAATTCAAGCACAGACTGTTTTCCCTTTCTTACATGTATCTTATTTGCATTTCATTCATCACCAAGAATGTTTTATTTACTGAGCCGCTGTTTCACTAATAACTGAATTAGATCTAAAAAATATTGTGAAAGGGGTCAGCGGACTTCTGCAGACAAGTGACAGTTTGTTGCGCGCGCATGAGTTGGCAAAATCCTCATGTAAGTTCAGATAATGACGAGGTCCAGAGAGAGCAGCCTGGTCTAACCGCTGTCCCCTTCAGGCCTGACATTATCAGCTCAGTCACTTTAAACCTCAAAGTGTCTAGTTAAACAAAATATGATGTACTTGTTATTCAAACCAAACGTCCAGCAACTTGTCACTGTGGAAAAACTGACTTGCAGCTTCAGTGGGTGATTTTGAGTGTGTTTATTTTTGATGATTGAAGTAAAAATGAATCGATTTTTGTAGTCTTACTGGGCAGGTGGGTGATTTCGTTCATAAACTTGTTCTTCATGTGTGTGTAGTCATGTCCATGGCCAGGATGGTGATGCTCTGGGTGGGGGTGCTCGTGCCCCTCGTGGTGCTCCGGATGGTGCTCGGGGCGGTGCTCGTGGTGGACGGTCTCTGTCGTCTCCTCAGATTCAGGCTCGGACGTCTCCACAGCCCGCCTGGCCCGGACCCCGGCACTCACCAGCCGCATGTTCACTGTACAGCGACAAAACGAAGAGAAAGTTAGGCTTGATAAAGGAATCTATCAACAGATATTACATGTGTGTGTGGGCAGTGTAATCCCATGTCCAAGCAGCACAGGGGGGCAGCTCTAAGCCAGATGCTCAACATGGCTGACCCTAATCCCTCTGTTACTCTCCCTGTCATCTCGGCCTCACACGTATACAAACCTCTCCATATTCACCACAGCCTATGGACATCACTAGATTTGACCACAATTCAAGATTTACCAAATAGTATTGCATTTCACAAACATTACATTGAAACGTATATAACAATGCCATTCCTTTAGATTTTCTTTTCACGTTTGTTGTGTACTTTCTGATAATAAAAGTTACAAAAACAATTAAGAAAATTAAACCGAAACATCTTGAGTTTCATGAATCAATGCAGTTTTTTTTTTTTTGAAAAAGAATTAAAAAAGTAAAATTAAAGTTTCAATCACAAATAACAATTTAACCAACACCCCTTATTAGTCACAATGCAGATTCAGATCAAAAATTCTCTATCAATGAAAACAAAGCTTACTATAATGCATCAAACACTGTGACATAACATTTCTGCAGATTTTACATTTGAATCATACCTGTTGATCTGTATAGCCCTCTATCCAGTAGCTTCATTCCCAAATCTTCATGTATTGTGGGTTTCTTCTTCTTCTTTCGAACCCTCTGAGCGTTCACAGTCCCATGGCTGACTGCGCGGGCTCGGACTCACTGGATCACCCTGCAGCCCTGTCTATCAAATCCAAAGCGCTGGAGTGCAGTGCTGTGGTCTAATCCCCATACCCCTCCTCCTCCCTATAATAATACTGTTATCACATCTGTTGCTTCTGTTGCTCACTCAAGACAAACTACAAGTGCTTTCTTATATTTACATCACATGCAAATTGTCTTTAGATGTCGGCGGGCCAATATATAATGTTAAAGTGTTGTTCATTAGATTGATGAGGCATAGCAGCTGTAGTTACGTTATGCAATGTGAGATTGTAGTTTATCCGGCCTCCTCGCTAATCCTCTAGTCGTAGCAGCCCAGGCAGTTCATCGTCCATCCACTGACCACCAATGTGAAATGTCCCGCCTTGATAACATGGCTTACCATTTCACTGTAGAAGCCACATAGAGTCTTATGAATGGTAATCCCCAGGCGGGCGAACAAGTGCTGGTGCAGCTACATCTACAGATATCAAGTCACAGTCATTTCAGAGCGAGAATCTAGCACATTTGCCATAGCAATTAACAATTCAAATAAAAGTACAACATTTTTAAACGGGCAAAAGTCCTCAGAATACTACCAGCAAAGCATGTTTCTATTCTCCTGCTGTTCTTGAACACTTAACTTTCCATATTGTAGGAAAAACAAAGGTTCTCTTATCTTAAACAGGAAGCTGAAACCCATGAATACGTCTTTAGTTGGGTTGTAGGTTAGAAATAACTACCATAAAAGTTTAAATACACAAGGTTAACTAATGATGCTGTGTCACTATTCGCTCATGTTTTGGAGGTTGTAAATACAGTGCAGAATGTGGTTTCAGTTGCTCAGCATTGAACTATGATTCTGTTGACAGACGACAGGTGATTTGCTGAAGCCTATAATTTTTATAAATAGCATGGTCGTTAGAAAACCTCTGTCTGTCTGGGAACCTGCAGTTAAAGATTAAGCTCCCACCAAACAATGAGTAAGCAATGTACAACTATAATCTTTACAGCATCTATAGGAGAACAAAGTGGGTTTACGAAAGCTCAGCATATATTGTGCCTATAGATTTTATAAGTAAAAAAAAAACAACACATAAAATATAGTTATACTTTTATTTAATCCAAATTTAACAAAATCTTTGCAGTTGAATAAAGCTGATTCACAATTTTCCAACATAACGGAATGTTAACACGATCCGTCTAATTTAAATCCAGCAGCAATGAATGAATATTGTATACTATGAAATGTGTAACTTCAAGCACCGTAGTTATCGCTGTAAGAAAATGAGGTATTTCTAATCTAAGCTTTTTGAGAACTCAGGTAAATCGTCTCGCTATATTGCCTTAAAGAGTGTGTTTATCAAAAAGGTATTCTCCAATCCCACCAGAGGTTTCGTTTGCGGTGATACGGCCCAGACTTCCCACATAGTCACCCAGCTTCTTGATGGTTTCATGGCTGTTTGTAAGAAAGTGTTCTTCCAGAAAATCACACAGCTGGAAAATACATACAGGACAAACATTAGACTGTTTAATGTAATTCAGATGTAAAAAATAATTAGTCAGGAGTGTCCAACTTACATGAGGATCCCCATTGTTGCCAGCCCGGCGGTGGGTGTCCAGAATGCATGTGTTCAGGGACTTCTGATAATCCAAAGAGAAGGACATTGCATCCAGTCCTCCTCTCCAGTCCTCTCTAGTTGGTTTCTACAACATAGCAATTTAACAATAGCATTTCGGATTTCAGTGTAGAATATGTGCAAAAGACATTAATGTGTACACTTACGGCAATGGTTTGGAGTAAAATGCGTCCTCCTCTCATGTTCTGATACTCCAGCAGTTTCTCAGCCTGGTCTCTCTCCTTTACAGACTGCTCCAGGAAAAAGCTGGAGAATTTTGGCAAGGCAACGTCATCCCTGTCAAAATACATCCCCTACGACAAAATAGATCAAGGATTAGTAGTAATATTCACAAATGTCATTGAAAATCAGAAAACTGTGACTTACCAGAGCCAGATACGTGTAGGACGCTGTGAGCTTCAGGTTGATCAGTTTGTTGACGTCCGCCTCCGTCTCCACATGAAAGTTCTGCTTCACAACAGACTGCATTTCTGGAAAACAAACAAACAAACAATCAATCAATCAACAACACAACAGTAAGCTTCAGCATCGTGTTGGCAAAATACAATCTAAGCATTGTCCTGGAAAGTGTTTCGCTGACTACTTCAGCAGAGTTTCAGCTTTGCAAAGATGTTCAGATCATAAGTCGTTACAACGTGCGTGTCAGAACAAACTGTCCAATTACGAAACACAGTGAACGTACCGTAGCAAACAAACCAGACGCTACTACTGTGTTTACCTGCAGCGCGGGCATGTGCGTGAACTATCCTGAATCCGTGGTATTTAACGTTACCTGGTTTGTAGGAGACGGTGCTCCACTTCGCCGTTGATGTTATACCTTTATCTCCCGGGCTCGCACGCTTTTATCTCTCCTGAAACACAAACTAGCGACGCCCCTGAGAGTGAAGTAGCCACAGCGCTGCTTTGCTAGCGTCAGACGTTGTTGTCCTTTGTGGCGCGCGCGTGTGTAGCGTGACCGAGCGTGACTCAAACGTGGTCGTGCGCCATCTGGTGGCTCGGACATCCTTTCCATAGAACTATAATCCATGATCCTTATGTCTATGTTTCAGACAGAGGGAAGGGGCGGGGCCTGTAGCTGTTTTCTTTAAATGTACCCGTGTCACACTCTTGCAGATGAAATATGATGACATGAAGTTGTACAACATATATAAAGGCAAGAGGTGTACAGTTATGTAAGCCATACAATGAAGCACAATCAGGTAAAATGATCTAAACAGAAAGAGACAGTTGGGACATTAAATGTTACACTTTAGGCGTAGTCAGTTTAGTAGTACAGTGATCCCTCGCTGTATCGCGCTTCATCTTTCACGGCTTCGCTGCTTCACGGATTTTTTTACAGTGCGGATATTTTTACAGTGCATCTACCGAACTACAGCGCACGGCACAAGAACGGGACCCTTTGACGAGTCGTTCATTGCAGTTCTCAAATATAATCGAAGGTGGCATATCCGTTTATAGAAATCTTCTTGCTCAGAAAAAGAAAGAGCGCCAACAACTCCCCCTAACCTGCGCCTTCAGTAGAAACAGAGGCTACAGCGGAGCGGAGTCAGGACGAAGAGGCACAGCTGGGACATACGCGTGAAATACGCGAGTGACAATGTTTCCAACCTTGTATTACTATATTAAAATTATTGTTTTAAACAAATTTTGGGCTTTAAAACAGGTTTTGGTTTTTGGTTTCATTCCATAGTTCAGTATTGCATTGTAAAATAATAAAAAATAAAGCTGTGACTACTTCACGGATTTCACTTTTCGCGTGTTATTTTTGGAACGCAACTCCCGCGATAAACGAGGGATCACTGTAATACAATCTGAATTCGTTGTAAATGTCTAAAGCAGGGGCGACAGTCTCTCCATTTGCAACAGTGTATTGTATGTGGAAAGTGGCAATGGGAAAAGTCACATTTTGCATGGTTGGATCTTAGCAAGTCTCCAAGTAGAGCTTCCATGTGCTACAAGAAAAAAAATGATTAAACGTTTTATTGAAAACAACAATTAAAGTGAAGCGGACTGTTTTGCAGCTGATCAAAAGTCTAGGACCACACCCCTCAAAACAGAAACCAAAGTCATGAACTCAGTAATGTGTTGTTAATGGTGGAGAAGGTCATTAACAGCATGTTCAGTTTATTATAATCATGCAACAGTATGGATTTAAATGTTGTCTATTGAGGTCTTTCGCGCGGTGAAGTGCGCAGCAGTCTGTCCTCATGTGCGCTGCAGTTAATGGCAAGTCACGCATCATTCGACCTTCAGCTTGTTATTTTTAAATACAATACTTTTGCCAAGCTCGATGTCGGGTGTCCGGTTCAGTAACGTGGAGCCCTGGGTTAAACCATGGCCTGGACAAACTCGGTCCACAATAGAGCGCATTCTAGTTAGATTTTTGGATTTGACTGTTTTTCTCCATAAAGTCAAATGTACCGGTGGTTTATATTACCGGAATCATTAGCATAATAAATAATGTGTGCGGTTTTATTTCATTAATTTATTTTTGGTGGTAGGAGTATCTTATCTATGAAATTAAAAAGGCAAATACCATACTACATTATCTAAAAAATCAAGCGCTCATTGCAAATGTCTTGTTTGGGTGGAGGCACCAGGAGGTGACAGCATTCGTCAATTGTCTTTTTTACAACGTGTAGATCCCTTAAGTCAAGTGGTGAAGTTTATAATAACAAAATATTTACAGATTTTATAATACTGAGCTAAATCTGAAAATGAAGATTCAATCACACAGATATGCCGATCTTCTTGAAACCCATCCTTCAGAACAGCCATCTGCTACGAGGCCTTTCAGAATTGAACTTGGGAACGCCTCAAGTTCAGTTCAAATAAAATAATGGCAACGTCACCTCGGCTTATTAACAATAATTTCTTAAAATGTGAAAAATATGAATAAACCAGCTGTCATGTTATGAGGCAAGACTCAAGCTTAACTTTAGCAAACCTGTTTTATTCAGCACGATACAGCTCTTAGGCGCACACATGAACTCTCCGGTCGTTTACATAACCCGCTACTCTCCTAGTCCCCCTAGTGGCCACTCCCTTAGATACGGTAAGTACAAAAGCTCAAATGGGACGAATCTCACAACATCTCCCTTCTTAGAAAACTAAATAAACATTGCAGTTAGCTGTAATAACTGTATGCTTAGACATAAAGCCAAGTCATTTACTGATATCGCTTAACAGCATGAACAATTAACCCTTACAATTTTCTTTTCATGGGTTACTATCGATTTAACAACAATCAACTTAGAACTGTACAGGACATCACAGGGGTAGACTACCCTCAGTCCTGAAAGGGGTTATATGCCCTTATAAGAACGTCAGTCTCTAAATCTAAGAGGCACTTTTATCTCACGGCCCCTGGAAGTCATTCTCAGAGGAGTGGCAGGTTGTATTGGAGGCCCTAGGGAAGGACCTGCCAATGGAAGGCTCGGCGGTTGTTCCGGTGGAGCAGTCACAGTTGTAGCGGGAACACTACAGTCCTGCTGTGACCTGGCGGGGTCGGCACTATGTTGTTCCGCTGAGTTCTCCGTCCCAGGAACAGCCTGAAGATGACGTCTGTTGCGACGGGCTACCTTTCCATTGGCCATCTCCACGACGTAGGATCTTGGTTCTTTAGACTTACTGATGACTTTGGCCGGAGTCTTCCATCCCTTTTCTCCATCCAGCTTCACCCTAACATTTTGGCCTGGGTGAAGCTCAGGGAGTGGTCGAGCTGAATGTTTACGGTTGTAGAAGAATCTGTAGGAGTCTTTCGCTGCAGTATCCTTTTGGTGAAGTTGGTCCGAATCGATTGGACATGGCAGCAATGTCTGTTCAAGTACTGGGACGGTGGTACGGATATGTATACCAGTCATAAGCTGTGCTGGGCTAGCACCAGTTGCGATTGGAGTGGAGCGGTAACTCATAAGTGCTAAGCAGGGGTCGGGCTGTTTGAGGATGTACTTGGCGGTTTGAACAGCCCTCTCAGCAGCTCCATTGGACTGTGGATAATGCGGGCTGGAGGTGATGTGAGTGAAACCATACCTCTGCCGGAACTCTTGAAACTCCGCAGATGTGAACTGTGTACCATTATCACTGACCAGTTCCAGAGGAATGCCCCATCTCACGAACATGCGTTTCAGCTTGTTGATGATCTGTCTGCTGGTGATGGTGGTGAGGGATGCGATCTCGATGTCTCTAGAAAAATAATCAACAGCAACAAGATACATCTTACTCTCTAACTCAAATAGGTCAACTGCAATCCTCTGCCACGGACCACTGGGCAAAGGAGTTGTAATCAGTGGTTCACGTCTCTGTGTAGGTTTGTGCTCTCTGCAGAAGTTACATGTCTTAACTTTGCTTGTGATCTGTGCTCCGATGTTAGGCCACCACACTGTTAGCTTAGCTCGCTTCCGACACTTGGTGAGGCCCTGGTGACCTTCATGCAGTTGGTTCAGGACACCAGACCTGTGTACAGTGGGAACCACAACGCGATCTTGGTACAGCACCAGACCATCTGACTCTGAAAGCTGGTTTCTAGCTGCATAGAATTTGTGCAGTGGAGAGGTCTCTGCAATTCTGCGAGGCCACCCTTTTCTGATGAAGGTGATTACTTTTTGAAGCTCTGGGTCATTTTGTGTCGTTCTGCGAATTTCCTCAAGCTTGTTTGACATAATGGGTTTGCTAGCCACTATAGTGTTCACATATGCCTTTACCTGTGTTTCAGTCTCTGACACATAACTGTTTTTCAATGGGTGTCTCGAGAGAGCGTCGGCGACCACTAGCTGTTTACCAGGCACGTGTTCAGCTGTAACATTGAATCGCATCAGACGCATAAGCAGTCTCTGACATCTCAGTGGCGTTTTGTCGAGGTCATATGAGTTGATCAATGGAACCAATGGCTTGTGATCAGTTTGTAAACGAACATTTCCCATACCTTGAATGTAACGAGCAAAACGTTCGCAGGCCCAAACCGATGCCAGACACTCCTTTTTAATCTGTGAATACCTTTTCTCTGCATCTGTGAGGGTGCGCGAGGAAAAGGCGACGGGCCGCAACTCCCCATCATGGTCTTGTAACAGCGCAGCGCCCAGGCCATAGCTGCTGGCGTCAGCACTGACAACTGTCGGCTTATTTGCGTCATAATAACAAAGTGCTGGTGCGGCCACAAGCATCGTCTTTGCTTCATTGAATGCTTGCTCCTGTGGCTTGCCCCAAATCCATGCAGTCTCTTTTCTGAGCAGGTTGGTGAGTGGATGCAGAACTGTAGACAGGCCAGGCAAAAACTTCCCAACATAGTTTACTAGTCCAAGCACCTGACGCAGCTGTTCCACGTTTGACGGGCTGGTCATTTTGGCAATTGCCTCCACCTTGCTCTCATCCGGCTTCACCCCCTCCGCACTGATGATGTGCCCAAAGAACTGCAGTTCATTCTTTCCAAAGTGGCACTTGGCCCTGTTGAGCTTGAGACCAGACGCTTTGACTGTCCGTAACACTGCCTCAAGGCGGCGGTCGTGTTCCTCCTTTGAGGATCCATACACAAGGATATCATCCATAACAACAACTGTCCCCGCCAAATCTTTGAGCAGTTCGCTCATCAGCCGCTGGAAAATCTCAGGCGCTGATGTGATGCCAAATGGCAGACGTTTGAAACAGAACCTGCCCATAGGAGTGATGAAAGTGGTCAGTTTTTGGCAACTCTGGTCCAGCGGAATTTGCCAGAACCCACTGGAGGCATCTAGTGTGGAGAAAACTTTGGCTCCAGCCAGCTTGGGTGTTATGTCATCCAGTGTGGGCAGAATGTAACGTTCACGCTTAACTCCCTTGTTCAAGCGTTTCAGGTCCACGCACACTCTGACCTGGTCTTTGTTACGTTTCGGAGCGGGCACCATCGGTGCACACCAGTCTGTCGGCTCGGTAACTTCCTCTATGGCCCCAAGGTTCAGCATGTGTTTTAACTCTTTTTCAACTTTTGGGAGCAGTGGAAAAGGGACTCTGCGTGGAGTACTGACACTATATGGGACTGCTTCTTCAGTCAGTTCTATTTTAACAGGCTTACAGTTCAGTAGGCCTATTTCTCCAAACACGTCCCCTGTGGAGTCACTTCTGACCTCATTGACTCTCGCTACTAGTCCCATGCGCTTTGCTACAGTCTTGCCTAGTAAGTTACTAGCATATTGTCCTTTGATAACCGTAATCCAGTACTGGTATTTTTGACCTTTGTAAGCAGTAGTGGCAAGAAACTTGCCAGCACATCGGACTTTTCCACCTGGGCTGTACACTGTTGGTTTGGATTGGATCAGCTTGGGTTTGTGTTGGAGCTTATTGAAAGTCACTTCTGTCATAACAGAGGTATCTGCACCAGTGTCAATTTTAAAATCCACTGGGCTGCCGTTCACCAGTAGCTCAATGTCCCAGTCGGTGTCCAGGTCTAACTCCTCTATGACCGTTTGCTTTGACTTTATAGTTGCTCCCAAGAAAAGCTCTCTGATGAAAAATGAGTCCTCATCTGAATCTCTTACAGCCTCAGTTCTCACTTCCTTTAGCATTTTGGTTTTACAGACTATTTCAAAATGGCCCAATTTGTTGCACTTCCTGCATCGTTTATTGTGGGCAGGGCACCTTTCTCTTTTATTATGGACTCTGTTGCATCTTTGACAGTTTTGTTTATTCTCACCGTGTCTTTGCCCGTGTGATTGTGCCTGTGGTTTGTCATAACTCCGCCTTGCGCTGTAGTGTTTCTGTTTTACCTCTGTTTTACTCACTGTAGTTTCAACGTATTCTGCACTTTGCTGCTTCACTTGCTCACTTTGGCGTGCTAGCTGAATGGCTCTCTCCAGCGTCAAACCTGCCTCTACTTGCAGTTTTAGCGAGATCTCTTTGTCCGCTAACCCGATGACGATCTGCTCATCTTTCCCGGCGCCGAACTCGCAGTGCTGCGCGAGCTCATAGAGGCTCCGCACGAAAGCCCTTTGGCTCCTCTTGTGAAAACAGGCGCGGTCATGAATAACGTTTCTTTTAGGGACAAAATGCTCCTCAAACTTCTCCATTACGAGAGTAAAGTCATATTCAGGGTGCGGTCTAGCCTCGGTGGCAGCAGGAAACACAAACGAGCCGTATATTGCTTCGGAATCTCTCCCCATGGAATAAAGGAGCGAGTTCACCTGCACCTCACCCGTCTCTTTGTCAAGTTTTGACGCGACTCGAAACCGGGAGAATCTCTGCCGCCATGTCGGCCACTCTGCCGGAAGCGTGAAATCAAACGGCTCTGGAGGTCCAAACTTTGCCATTTCTTCTTCAATGTCGGCGTGAAGTCCTTAATTCTGACACCATGTCATGTTATGAGGCAAGACTCAAGCTTAACTTTAGCAAACCTGTTTTATTCAGCACGATACAGCTCTTAGGCGCACACATGAACTCTCCGGTCGTTTACATAACCCGCTACTCTCCTAGTCCCCCTAGTGGCCACTCCCTTAGATACGGTAAGTACAAATGCTCAAATGGAACGAATCTCACAACACCAGCTCTCATCCGTTTCAGTCCATTCCTCCTTGCATCACTTGTTCTGCTGCAGCACCAGATCCAGACTCTATCGTGACTGCAATGCCCCCAAAGCCAATCATTATCAGCGCTCACTTATATTTCCCTCTTTTATATTTAATTGCCTCAATAAAGCTTTGTTTATTCTGCAATTCTACTGTTCTTTTAACCATAAAAACCAGACATACAGACTGTTCAAAGATTTAAAATGCAAGTAATGTGGTAACGTTTGCATATGGTTCATAAAGCGAGGAAAATCAAGTTTATGCAAATGTCTTAGATTGAGATTGTTTTAGATGACTGCACATTATAACAGTTGTAAGGAAGTGATAGGCAGGGCAAAGGTCTCTGTGGTTACAAGGCTGAAAAGGAGAAGCTGCTATTTACTTAGTTGCTTCCTAATAGGAGAAGAGCTCAGAGGTGACACAGGGAGGACAGGCTTGAGAATTAAAAGTCAACATATTGGGATCAGCCTACTGCCACTTACACAAGACCACCATCTTTAGACCAGTTTTAAGTATGTCTACAGATTAACAGACTACAATGGCTGTATTTCCTTTCAAATTCACAGCTTATGGTTTCCTGTTGGTGCTCTATCTCTGCCCTATTGGGGTAAGTGCATTTTTAGGCCTATCTTTACATTATACAGGATTTTATTCAACACCATACAAGGCCAGTATCAAATTGTACGTGTGTATATTATAACTAGCTACTGCTTGAGAACTGGTACCTTGCGATAATAAAACATAGTTGAGTTTTTATGGTGGCAGTATAAAGTTATATAGTATATGACGTTTATTCCCAGCCGTAGTTATCTCTTCTTTTAACTTCCCCCAAAGGAAAACAAATGAGGAAATGCTGAGGACGACTGCATAACTGACATTATTTTTACTTATTAGTATTTTGCATGTTTTTTCCATTGTTATATTAGTATTTGTCAAATCTTACAAAGGTGCAAGCTTGCATCAGTCTCATTCTCTTATGGTTGTTTGCTAATGTAAGGAGTAAATTCTCATTTTCAGATAATAGCCTCATGTCACTTGCTTGTCGAATATCTTACAAAACGCTCAACAATGTGCTATTTCATATTGTTTAGATAATGGCAAAATCAGTGAATGTACAGTAATAAGCATAAAAGCATAAACACTTTTTAAAGGTGCACTCTGTAACCTGCTTGTCTCCATGGAGATGGTATTGCATTGTCTGGAATGTTCGTATTTACACACTATCTCCATCGAGACATGCACGTTTCAGGTCAGATCTGTGGAAAGACAAGCCCACTCTCCGTAAGAATGCATGTTTTAAAGGTATTCTTGAAGCTCACCTGCAAGTTAATAAATGCAAAATAGAAAAGTTACATAGTGCATCTTTAAATATCCAAGTTGTTGCATTTTTAGACTTTTAGAAACAATAAAAGTCTAAAATAAAATAAAAAAAAAGGACGAACAATGACATTACAAATGCAAATGTAATGAGTCAACCCTGCCAAGAAACAAATGCAAATGAATATAAAAACAGATACTACAGATATTTCATACTTAGTTTGAAATTGTAGCAGCTAATTTGATATTTGGTTGCAAATTCAAACCTTTCGACGAAAACCATCACAGGCTTCGTCCCTCCTTTCCTACCACTGCCCTGTAACAGTCAGTCTTTGTCACTACCTATGTCTTAAATGTGAGTTACATTCTTTCAAGTTTACAATCTTCTCCTTTAATTAATAAAATATGTATCAGGGTGAAGTGATATTGAAGCGCAGTTTTAAACAGCACTCAGACTGCCAACAATGACATATTTTCTTGACCACTGTGAAAACTTGGTAGTGTTTTTTCATCTCTAGGGGGTCACTGAAGGCGGTAAACAGACAACGACTGCAACTCCACGCACATCAGGGAGCACCCAATCGACCACGGCCCCTGGCGGCAGAGAACTGACAACGAGTATAGCACCAACCACATCAGTGACCACCCAGTCGACCACGGCCCCTGGCGGCAAAGAACTGACAACGAGTACAGCACCAACCACATCAGTGACCACCCAGTCGCCCACCACCCTAAAACGTGAGAACTACCTTTCATATAGAGCGCGCAGGTGCCATTGCTTTGCTGATAAAATATGATTACATTTTGTATCTTTGCAGTACCTGACGATGTTAAAAACGTCACAGTTGTGGATCAAACTGAAACTTCTGTAACCATAAGATTTGATAAGGTTAATGATGTCACAGAGTATCGTTTATATTATTTCATCAATGGGGCAGATGAGGTGGAACACTTTCCATGGAATATAGATAATCCAGTTATTTACACTCTTCACGGCCTCTTTCCTGCTCACAAATATAACATGACTCTACGCTCTAAAGTGGGTGATCTTGAAAGCATTGGATATTCATTTAGTGCAACCACAGGTAAGAGACATTTCGTTTACTGCAACATATAACATGGGCAACTGTGGTCATTTTTCAAATCTTATTGTCTCAATTCCAGCTCCTGAAAAAGTTGCCAATTTTAAAGCAATCGATCAAAATGAAAGCAGTATAACTCTTGAGTGGACCAAGAAGACAGGCGTTCCCCTGTACATTTTGATATTTGACGGAAATACAAAAGAAATCACTGCAGAGGATTCAGAGATATTTGTGGTGACAAATCTCACAAGTCGCACTGTTTACAATTTTACTTTATATAGTGAGTTTGAAGACATTCGGAGCACTGGGGCCAATCTGACTGCAGCCACTGGTAAGTGTCCTTTAAAACACAAAGGCGTTGACCAAATTCTTAAATCTTTTTAATGAATTGATCCATTTCTTATTTCTTTTTTTCTTTTTTTTTTTTGCTATAGCTCCTTCCAGTGCCAAGGATTTTAATGGAACTGCAAAAAATGAGACAAGTATAATTTTGCAGTGGATGAATAAAGACTCAGAAATCAATTACATTTTAAGATTTAATGGTACAGAAGAGGTCTTGAAGGGACAGGATTTCAGCAATCCAGCACGGTACACTGTCACAGGCCTCCAAGACACCGCGACATACAACTTTACTCTCATCACTGTTTTTCGTAACCTAAACGGTACTGGAGTGACGATTAACGTACCCACATGTAAGACTGCATGTTTTTTTTTTTTTTTTTACTGTATTTGTACTTTTGGTGCAAACCATCTAAATTTTAAAATAATAAAGATTTATTTTCTTTTTTTTTCACATTTTTGTCAAGGATGCTCAGAGCTAACACCAGTGCTTTGTGCACCAAAATTAATCTTTCTAAAGATATTTCCCCATTTACTTTCTTTCTAGTTCCTCGTGATGCCACTGGTTTTAAAGGAAGCGTATCAACAGAGACAAGTATAACGCTACAGTGGGACAAAGTGGATAATGTCCTGTACTATGTACTTAAGTATGGAACATTCAGCAAGCCAGTAACAGCGTCCTCAGGAACTGTGGTAACATACAATGTTACAAATCTTACAAGTGGCACTCTACACAATTTTACTCTGTTTACTGAGTTTGCCAATCTCTCAAGCCGTGGAGTTTCACATGAAGCACCAACAGGTCGCTTAACTTTGCATATGTTTTTTGTCAGTCAAAAAAAATCCAATACTTACTCTTTGATTTTGTTTCAGTTCCTCCTCAAGTGTCTTCAGTAGAGGTGATAGAACGTAATCTGACAACAATAACTCTGCGCTGGGAGAGTGTGAGAAAAGACTGGATATACCTTGTAGACTTTAATGGCAGCACTGACATTACACTTGTTCAACATGGAGATTTCGTTTACTACACTGTTAGGTCTCTGAAGCCCGGATCTGTCTATTTATTTTCCATTGTAACTGAATTCAACAAGTTAAAAAGTGCACCATTTCAAAACAACACAGTAACAGGTACATTGATTATTTTTGTGCATTGTTTACATACATTGATTTTATATTAAATTGTGTGCTGTTCCTTTGTAGTTATAGACTGTACTGTAGTAGACTGGCAAGTTACAGAGACGTCAATCCAAGGAACCGTTGAGGGTGTGTTCACAAATGCAACAGCTTCCAGTGGCTCCGAGCTGCATCACAACTCTGGCTCCAGTAATGTAATAAGATTCACTGACCTTTACCCCGGTGCAAACTATAGCATGACGCTGCTGTACAAAGGGCTAGAGCAGTGCAACCACCTCCTCACCATCAGTGAGTGCTGCTGATCACTGCCTTGTATACACCTTACACCACTCACCACTACATCTGCACCAGTCTGAAGCCGATCTGGCATCAACAAGTCATTTGAAATACTCATGCCATTCAGTTTCATCCTACAATGTTCCATTCAAGGCCACTTCAATGAATCGGGAAAATTTTAAAAATGAAATCTCAACTGGACAAATGTTTTCAGAGTGAATACATTTTGCCACTCATCCAAGAATCTTCTTCAGTTCCTCTGACAGGGATCTGGCAAGTCACTGCTAGAGGACCTGAAGAATCTATTTGGATGAGTGGCAAAATGTATTCACTTTTAAAAAACCTTTGTCCAGTTGACAGAATTCAAATTTCTTTGGCTATGGAACATACCTGTGTGACTGAGGGATTGGCTTTTTGTAGTCTTCATAATCCAGTTTCCCACTGTAACTGTGGTAATGTGCCAAAATGTTTAGCAAAAATGGTGTACCCATCAAAGTAGCTTACACGTACATGCAACTGGATTTTTCAAGTAAATAAATGTCTATCTATCTACAGGCTCTAATTCAATATGTTGTGACATATTGGTGGTTTTATATTGTGATTATGTCTTACTCTCAGATGGAGGTCAAGAGCACGTTTTTACATGATATTTTCATCCATAAAATACACAGATGTTGAATATGATCATTTAGATTATTTACTACAATGCTCTTGAAATTGCTATATTATAAATATCCATAACTTGCCAATCATCCTCATTAAATGCTGTAGGTTTGATGTCTTCTGAAACACAGTGATATAATAAGTGCTATACAAACAGTACAAAATAAGCATCAGACAGGAATAAAACAATTAGTTTAATTACTGTTCAACATACGTTTTATAATAACTTATAACTTTTTTTCTTTAGTTCCTCCTTCTTTGGAAGCAAAGTGTAAGAACTGGGACGCTGGTTACTCCATCTACATTGAGTGGAGCAGACCACATGGTGTCTGGGACTCAGTGGAAGTTAATGTCTCCAATAAAGTGTATATTTTCAAATACAATGAGGATCTCTACACTGAAATACCAAATTTTCAACCAGCCAAAAAATACAAAGTATCAATTTCCACAAAATCTGGATCACAAAGAAGCAAAGCATTTGAGTTTACATGTGCCACCGACGCCAGGGGTGAGTTCATACTCTTACTACTACTACTACTTTATATGTTGTATTACATACTATAATTACTAATATATCTATATGATGTGGTTTTATTACAGGAGTCATTGCAGGAGCTTTCTTTGGTGTATTTCTTTTTGCCATTCTGGTCTGTGTGGTTGTCTTTGTTGTGAAGAGAAGACCTGACATAATTAGGTTGGCAGAAATAAAATGTCTGCCACAATCTATCAATAGTTTACTAAATTAGTATTAGTAATGATCTCTGTTTCTTTACAGCAAACAAAAGAAGTCACTCAATGGTGCATCTAAGACCTTCGTTAAAAAGTATGTAATAACATAAAAGCTAAAGGTTTATTTTTTTATTTTTTTTACTTAATACAAATGCTGCTGATGTTTTAGATGGATACCTTTGGATAAGTTCCCTGGTCATTTCAACGAGTTAAGTGCAGATGAAAACAAAGGCTTCAGCCTAGAATATGAGGTTAGTACTATTATTTTCAGTGTGTCATTCTTTTATTTAGCCCGACCAGGTGGACTTTGCTTGACTCTTATTGTTGCAAGTGCAAATCTCTTCATCTAACACGTAAAATTACATTAAATACTTGCTTACCTTGTTTTACATCAGTATGTATGTTTGACTTACATATGTGATTTCACACACAGGACCTTGCTATTGTTGGCACAGAGCAGAGCCAGAAAGCAGCAACAGTGCAAGAAAACAAACCGAAAAATCGTTTTATCAATGTTCTCCCATGTAAGTATTTGTTAATAATAATTGTACAAATCTTTGTCAGGGTAGTGAAACAATTGTGCATCATTTTGCTCACAATCTAGATGACCACAGCCGTGTAAAACTGACCTCATCCTCTCCCCACAATGACTACATAAATGCCAGCTTCATGCCCGTACGTACTGACATGACGAGCAACAGATGCATATGGCCTGCTGCTGAATAATTATGACTTGTTGATCACCAGGGTTACAATAGCAACAAGGAGTTCATCGCAGCTCAAGGCCCTCTGCCGTCCACAGTCAATGACTTCTGGAGAATGATCTGGGAGCAGAAAGTGAGTGGCATCGTCATGGTAACCAACTGCACCGAGGGAGGACGGGTGAGAACAGGATTAAAGTGATAAAAACTTTATAATGATGGGAACTGGTTTAATTATAATTTCATTCTCTCCAGACTAAATGTGAACAGTACTGGCCTGATAGCAGCCCTCAAATACGTGGAGATTTGGAGGTTTCCACAACTTCTGAGCAGAGGGAACCAGACTGGACCCTGAGGGAATTTAAAGTGAAACATGTATGTTTAATTGTGTATTAACAGAGTAGAAAAGGCCCTCTGTGAGGAAAGCTACATTATGTATTGCTTTAAGAAATATAGTATTAATTTGTTTTTATAGAGCATAGGCTCTGTTAGACTAGAATTAAAGCTTTGCGTGACATCTCAGCCGTTGTTGTTGCAGAGCCGCACATCGGAGGAGCGAACAGTGAGGCATTTCCACTTCACTGCCTGGCCGGACCATGGAGTCCCACAAGGAACAGAAGTCCTGATCCAGTTCAGGGCACTGGTTAGACGACACATGCAGACCGAAGGTGCAGGGACGCCTACCGTGGTCCACTGCAGGTACAGGCAAAAGTAGAGCAATAAACTCCACAGGTGAATGGGTCCATTTCAGTCAATGTGTACATCCAAGTTATGTTCAGGAAGTAGAATATTCAGTGATTTAAAAAAAAATGGAAATAAACATCTCTCTCAACAGTCTTATAGGGTGTTATAGACACTATTAACTAAAATTTATTTTGAGACTTGTGTCAATTAAAATCAGTGGTTCCAAAGTCAGGGGGTGGACCTCTCAAGATTTATCCAAATTATTTATTTTGTTTTCAGTGGGACAGTGTGCCTAAATACACATAACAATGCAAATGTACCCGAAATAGCCAAAAAGCTAGTTTTCATCTGAAGATCCCGTCACACGGTAATATATACTCTAAAAGTAACAGTCCATGTAAAAGTCACATAAACAGCACAGTATCAATACAGTAAAATTCATTCATTTGCATTCAAATGCACAATAATGCATTTACATAAACAATATGTAGTAGTGTAGTGCTCACATTTTTCATTTTTTGGCATTTATGTTATAAGACTATGTCTCTTACTCAACCTGACAAACAATTATTTTGTAAAAACAGTGACGTGCAGCTCTTACTAGTAAGCTGCTCACAGTTATTGGTACTCTATTTCCTGTTTATGGTGGGAACAAGCATGACATTTATTTGTAAGTGCATTATTGTCCAAAAATCATCAGTGGGTTTATTTGCGGAACAAAGCACAGTTGTCAAAAGCATGAAAAATCAGATCAGAAACTACAATAGAATTTTTGAACAAGTATTGATGCTAAAAACAGGACTAAATTTCCTGAACAGTTTTAGAATAATCTTGAGCTTTATCAAAACGAGTACAAGATATAATGTTAGTCTATTGTCTAAAACCTAGACCTAGAAGATAATTGTTCATTATTATCGTGGTATTGAACTTGGTATCAAGAACTGAGTACATTCCTTCGTATTGGAATCGAGTTTGAAATTGTAGTATTGTGACAACAGTAGAACAAAGTAGGTTTGATGACAAGAGAAAATGTCTCTAGTGAAACTAAAGAGGCAATCTCAACTCTGACTTCTTTTTGTGGCCTACAGTGCTGGAGTGGGGAGGACAGGCACTATCATAGCACTGGACGTGCTGCTGCAGCAGATGGAGAAAGAAAAGGCAGTAGACATTAACGGCTTTGTGCAGAAGATGAGAATACAGCGACCACACATGGTACAGACAGAGGTAAGTGTGATAATCACATTACTCTTTTTTTGTTTCAGGAAGTGTTGGCCACAAGACCGTTCTAAATTACTAAATATAATTCGGCTTCTGCTTTTTTACGCTTCTTCAGTCCCAGTACGTGTTTCTACATCAGTGCATCCTGGACATTCTGCTGCTGAATGAGAAGCCTGAAGAAAATATCTACGAGAATGAACTGATCTACGCCAATGCCACCGCACTCAGGGAGTTTCAGAGCAACACGAATAACGCTTAATCTTATCTGTGAAGCACTTTTTCATACTTTAAACTGAAATGCTGTGAAACTATTAATTAGACCATAATATAAAACTTGGGACATTTACTTAAAGATTACGCTCTGGACATTTACTTAAAGATTATGCTTAAAACTACTGACAGAACAAATGAACAAAATGGGACCCTTAATGTCCATATGGAACAGTACCATTGCATTATAATTTATTATTATTATTATTATTATTACTTTATTATATATCGCATATGACCAATGAATGTCTTGTATAAAGAAATGTTGGCTTGTTTGAAACAAATTATATTTTATTTAAGAATAATTACAAAACAATACTTAATGGTGTTTGGGAAACGTTCTTTATGGTTTGTGGTTGGTGAATGAGCAGTCATATTTGACATCCTGTTTGTCCTTTGTCCATATAGCTTACACTTCCTACTCTGTTCTTAGTTCATTTTGTCATTTTCATTGTCGCTTAAAGGAGCAGAAAAGACTCTGTTGATGAGTGCTTGCCTGGCACTTAGAGCTTCATCGCTGACTTCTAAAGTCCCAGAGTGCTGTTTGCCTGGATACACAGGTTCAGACCCAACTGGAAGTGACGGCACTGAAAACTTTTTTGCAATGTTGTGAAGTACACAGCAGGCTCTGATAATGTTAGCCTTTTGGTCCAGACAGCTTTCCTTTGCAAAACCGAGCTGCAGCAACACTTTGAAGCGCCTCATCAAACAGCTGAGGGTGGCCCACATGATGCCCAGGATCTTGGCATGAGCCTCATTGAAGCGCACCTCACAGTCATTGGACGGGTCTGTCACAGAAGTCAAGACATGTTTGCTCTGGAGATAGCCTTTACCAGCTAAAAGGAAAAGAGAACACACATTAGCCACAAATTTCATGTGAGCCTGATGTCTTGCGTTTACATTTTATCAATATTATTGTTTATTTTTACAGCTTTTTCAAATACTTGATTAGTCAATTTTGACTATTGGAAGGCAAATAGGTGTACCACATTTAATAAAAAAAAAAAAAAAAGCATGAAGGGAAAACTCACCAATTAACCAATATGGTCCACATAAGCCCTCCTCTACCTCTTTTCCTTTGAATGAAGACGCCCACATATCCTGCTCAGGCGTGCTGCCCACTTCGCACTTCTCAACACATAAAATATTTCCGTCTGAATCGCATATGATTTGGCTCACCACCGCAGTGTAACCCAGCGGGCTGAAAAAAGTCCGATAGTCCTCCTTATCGTAGGGAGACACTCGCACACGAAAGTGTGGCGATGCCAGGATGCCCAGCACGCTGGGGATGCCACAGATTGCTTTTATATTGGATGCAACTGTAGCTTTGGCCTCTTCAGTTTCGGGAAAAGTGACAAACTTATCAGTCATTCCCGAGATGGTCCCAGATACCAGGCTGATGATGGCGGGGCAGTGTGTGTGCGTGAGTCCCAGTTTGGTCAGGAGCGACGCGGAGGATATGCCATGTGCGTAATAGTTCAATGTCACCATAACCAGGGCGTCCACAGAAAGATGAGGGTTCTTAGGCGAGACGTCTTTCATACGGGCACGGATAGAGTCCGCAATAAACATGAGGCACGGTCTGGTGAGGTGAAACAGATTGAACAAAGATTCATCATCAAACTCATCAAAGCAGCTCGAAGCCTCCTCGTCTTCGGCGTCAATGAGCGCTTCGTACGCGGCTAACAACACCGGCAGAGGGTATGCCATCTCTATCCAGAGGGTGGCTCCCCAAAGGATAAATAGATTTGAAGGCTAATAAATGAATTAACAAGGGTCAAGGGGCTAAAACGTAAATAAACATGCAGCAGCTGTGTAAGAAATGGCGGCGGAAGTCACGCGTCCCAAATGTAGAATTTGTTTACCGCCCTCTAGTGGCAAAATAATGTTTTTTTCCCCTTCAAGTTAAAATACAGTCCACTTTTTTGCTTTTTGTTTCACAGTCATATTTTTATTGGACAGTTGAGTTAAGTAGAAATATTTTTTAATTATACATTTTACATGCATGTAAATAATAACATTAAAAAAAAAAAAAAAAAGCAAATGTCAGCAGAGCGTGGCAAGGCAAAATCTGTTCAACGCCGATTAACCGTGTCTAAAACAACACATACAAAAAAATCTGTTTCCGTTTCTGTTTTTTAGAAGTTCCTGTCGGATGTATGTAAATAAAGTATGGTAACCCATGGAGACGAGCATGGGTGGGTGAGGGGGTGGGGGGTGGGGGGGGACCACTCTGTCCCACTATTTGAAGTGGTCGCTCTAATTGACAATGATGTATGTACAATAAAACAAATAATACATTCATTTGATTACAATGAACATCGGCACAAAGTGCCTTCCACTTTAAATCCAATACATAGGACAAAGGAAAAAAACATAAATAGATAATGTAGCACAAAAAAATCATCTTCTGTTTGCTGATGATGGAGATGAATAAAACCTTTTATTTACATCACTAATGGAAACATCCCTTAGTCTTGGCACTCCTCCCCTTTCACAGGCCTCTGTTTTCTGGCTTTGAGCATACACATCTGCAATTCATTTAAAATAACAACATTATATTTTGATACTAAATGCAAATTAGTTGTGAATGACAAATGTTCTTTTCTGTCTTTTTATTTACCTGTGATGTTGTCCACCGAGTCCAGAGGAGCTGTATTGCTCATGTTCACTCCAAACAGAACAACCACAAACACCACTAACCCAACAAGAAAATAGATGGGGGCGGCGAGAACCCAGTACCTTAAAGTGCATAAGACAAGTTAAACTTTACACTTTTACTAAACATTTTGCCTTTTATCCCCAGTTTGACAGTTTTTGTAAAGTGTAAAATGTTACTTCCAGGAGACGTAACATAGGTAGAGGTAATTCCACAACTGTTACCAAGCAACCATAGGGACAAAATCTATATACATTACAGAATAGTTAGGAACTGACATTACATGATGCAAGGCACAAAAAAACAAGACACTCTCTATAAATTTAAGATGTCTTTATTAGTTAAGGCATGTCTCTATGGACCTCAATGAGCTCCAACACGTTTCAGCCTAATGGCCTTCATCAGGGGGACAAACAGATTTCAAAAAAATTCCATGTGATGCTATATAGCCCCTGAAGAGGGTGGTGTAGGAAGTGAACCTAAGTGGACACAAGATGGCGGTGTGAACCCCAAAAAACAGTAGAGAATTAAAATCATTAAATACAATGACATAAAATTCTACAAAAACACAGTAAAATCAAGGTCCTCATTCAGTCCAGGGTGTTGGGCTTGCAGATTATAGATCCAAAAGGTTTCTCACTGTTTCAGTTTTTAAAGTCTATTGCCTTTCTGTAATGTGTCTGGTATGTGGTCTGTTCCATGTGCTTGGAGACTGGAAGGATTGTTATCATGGAATTCCATAAGTGTCTGGCCATAGGATAATTTGTGTTGCCTCTGCGTATTGCATATTTATGTTCCGCCAGTCTGTCCTGAAGGTGCCTTTTGGTCATTCCACTGTAAAAAAAACTTTGCAGATTTGGCAGATCAATCTGTAGATGACAAATGTAGTTTTGCATGTAATTAAATGTTTGATGGTATATTTTTTATTTGAATGATGGTCCATAAAAGTTTTAGTCTGTAGGATATTGATGCAATGGTTGCAGTTATGAACAGAACCGGTTCTGTTCATAACTGCAACTGTTCAAGTGAAGGAGTTCAAGTATCTCGGGGTCTTGTTCACGAGTGAGGGAAGGATGGAACGTGAGATTGACAGGTGGATCGGTGCAGCGTCTGCAGTGATGCGGGCGCTGTATCGGACCGTTGTGGTGAAGAGAGAGCTGAGTTGAAAGACAAAGCTCTCAATTTACTGGTCAATCTACGTTCCTACCCTTACCTATGGTCATGAGCTCTGGGTAATGAACGAAAGGACGAGATCGCGGATACAAGTGGTCGAAATGAGCTTCCTCCGCCGGGTGGCTGGGCGCTCCCTTAGAGAGAGAGTGAGGAGCTCAGTCACACGGGAGGAGCTCGGAGTAGAGCCACAGCTCCTCCACGTCGAGTGGAGCAGCTGAGGTGGCTCGGGCATCTGTTCAGGATGCCTCCTGGACGCCTCCCTCGGGGTACACCCAGGACACGCTGGAGGGACTATGTCTCTCGGCTGGCCTGGGAACACCTCAGGATCCCCCCAGAGGAGCTGGAGGAAGTGTCTGGGGTGAAGGAAGTCTTAGACTGCTGCCCCCGCGACCCGGCCCCGGATAAGCGGAAGAAGATGGATGGATGGGTTGCAGTTATTGCATCTGTAGGACCCCATAGGTTTTGATTCAAACCACGTCCTTTTAGAAACAGTGATAGTATATAGTCACTGTCCACTTAGGTTCACTTCCTACACCACCCTCTTCAGGTGGAGAAGTCCTATTGGTGGAACACTATATAGCATCACATGGTATTTTTGAAATCTGTTTGTCCCCCTGATGAAGGCCATTAGGCTGCAACGTGTTGGTGCGGTGAGGTCCATAGCTAATAAATTTGTAGAGTGCCTCAAATTTAAATCTGTGCGTGCCCAGATGCTTCTGGACAAGCGCACAAATGTTGGTCTTTTACTATGGCAACACGTACGAGGACAAACTACACCTAACATGCTATCAATTTTATCTTGAAACAAGTATATTCTAATTTTAATGTGAGTTTTTGTGACTGTGGAAAATCCAATTTCATTTTCTTGACCAATTCTGTTAAGTTCTGTTCATCTTAAAAGCCTGGTGAGCTAAGGATATAACTGACACATAACACTTTTAACCGTTTCAGGCATTTAACATGGTAGACAAGCTAACGACTAGCATGACTGACTCAAATTTGACAAATGACTCATATTGGGTAATCACAGTCCCTATATGGTAATGGTATATAGCTATGTCACAGAGGGATTCCGTTTTAGAACTCAGCATTACTTCCTGTAATTTTACTCTTGTATTTTTCAAAATTTCTTCATAAAACTGCAACTTCACAAATGTAAAACTATCCCACCAAACACAGTCATTATTAGAAGAACATGAGAACTTGTCATAGAATTGAACACAAATATTAGAAAAGTATTTGTTTGTTTATTTTGTTGTATAGACCAAATGTAACAGTATTTGACTTACTTTTGGGGCCAGTAAGTCAGGCCAATAGAATGAAGCCACTCTTCCGGCACAAAAGCCCACACACAGTAGACAACTGAAGAGAGAGAACAAACTAAATCAGAATTGAGCACATGTATTAAAATGTGGGGCACGATCTGGTGGAGGGTATGAAACATTCTATTCTCCATGAAGATGGAATAAAACCAAGCAATCTTCATGGAGACAAGCAGCAAACCATGTACTTTTTGTGTAATAAAAACTTTTTTATTTGGATAACTGAAAGATAAATGAGTTTTGATCATGATCATACTGAGGAACCTTCCAGGTAAAGAAAAAAAAAAAGATAAAATCAAGTGATGGACCCTAGAAAACCCACATAGTGTACCTGTAAGATAATTGAGTAGATTGTGTTCACGTGACATCACAACAACATTATAGAATGGGCAGGTTTACTGGACAGATCAGAATTTGGTGGTAGAATTTTCCTTTTTTTCCTGTTAGATTGCAGATTTGTTGTCCTGGTTTACAGAGGTCCTCAGTTACATTTACTTGTGTAACTTGAAAATTATATTGTACTCCTCTGAGTAGTTTCCACACTGCTTACTTTTACTCCCACTTGAGCAATATTATTTATTTTTGTGACAGTACAACACTTTTCCCACTGTGAGTAAATTTATGCTGGCAATAAATTATTTGAACATTTGCTCCTTTGGATATGATTTAGTTCTCTCATTTCTGTGGTTTATCTTTTGAAAATACCATATTCTGTGCATTATTTAATGTTCTGTCATTCCATTTACACTGACTTAAAATAATAAATCAGATGCTGTTACTCTTTCTTGAATTGTAGTTTCCCCGAATACATTCATATGCTTACTTGACAAATTATTTGGACTTCTATGTTGCACCTCTATTTGAATAACAATATTTGGCTTTACTTGAGAACAATTTGTGGCTACTCTACCCAACTCTACTGGTTTAAGGTTAATATAACTTTGTAATTACTGGGACAATCACATGAAACAAAAACTGACACCAAGTTATTGCTGTCAGTTGAAAGTACTTAAGGTTAATGTTATTTGTGGAGCCAATCCCTTATATATAATAATTATGTGGATGAGAAATGTAAATATTTCTTTCAAAACAGTAAATCTACCACAGAGTTATACAGACTTCTGCCCTCCATTTGAAATAATAACATAATCACTTACAAAAGGCAAACTCTGAGCCAAGGAACAAAACAAAGCCATAAATGCCTCTTTCAGGCACAGGAGAGGGAGAGTTTTCCACCATATCAATCTGAAATGTAAATAAAAAGGAGGCGGATGTTATTACGTTATTGTACAATATTGGAGTGGAAAATACCACACCGCTACAAATACACAATGTAATTTAGCTTCGAAAATATATCGTAGTGTAAAGGTAAATAAATAGGATCAATAAATAGTCACATTTCAGGGCTTAATTCCCTTCACCACTCACCAAGCCCACTCTGCTCGACGCAATACAGCGGCCGATAGGAAACATTCAAGGATAAAGGTTCCGTGTCAGTCGTAACGCTTGATAAAACCACACAAGATGTACTTTAGAGAGTTGATAAAATTAAGTTTGGTTTGAATTTGAGAGATGAACTTTTACAATGGAAAGACACGACTATATATATATGTTTAGAAACAAGTTAAAAGATGAGCAAGTTTAAAACCGAGTGCTTGGTTGTATTCGGACACATTTCATTGTTACACGGTAGGAACGTACACATTTCAGCATGGCTCCAGAGAGGAATTGGCTGCTAATTTGTTTGTCATAGCTGGACATAAAAATGCGTAGTTATTTCTGCTGTACTTTTATTATATTGTCTTGATAAAACATTATATTGTTTGTTTGCTCGAGGCTAGAGGAGTGTTAGCTGGAGCATCGTGGAAAAAATAGCTTGCATATGTTCTGTATCAATACAACTGAGGTGATTTAAAAAAATATAAGATAATAACGATGTCAGCGATGACAACGAGTAGCAGCCATAGACAGAATCCCAAAGGTGACAAAAAAAATAAGACGGCTAAGAAGAAAAGGAAAGAATTTTGGATCGAATTTAACAAGAAAAAATGTCCAGAGAAGAAAGAACAGAAAAGCCCCACAGCCAAACAGATATTGCCACCAGCAAACGCTATGCAGTTTTCTGCCAACTGGAGAACATTACAGGAGGTAACCATAATCTGTGTTAGTATATTTATTTGTTTTCATTCGACCAGACTCCTAATACACGTGTGTAATATTTTTCTACAGATGCTGAAGAAGCAACCAGAGAAACCAGAGCAAAGGAATGGTGCTGTTCATAAGGATAAGTCTACAAACATGTCTACTATTAATGATAGTAATACAGAGAAGGTGGTGCAAAAGAAAAAGGACTTTGTGAAGCCTGCAAAGATTATGAAGAACAGTGCTGCTAAAGACCCAAACATGAATGATACCCATGTACACAAGAACAATACAACTTCTAATACTATAAAGAAAAGAAAAATGGAGTCTAAAAATACACAGGGCAAAAAAGAAGAGACAAAAAAACAGAAAATTGAGACAAAAGCAAACAAGCCTACAGAGTAAGTAAACCGCAGTGTACAAATGTGTACTCCAAGTGTATTTACTAATTTATTCTCTTTTTTTTTCTCAGAGAAGACATCTGGTTTGATGATGTTGACCCTGACGATATAGAAGCAACAGTTGGAACAGAAGCAGCAGAAATCATGAGGAGGAAAATGGGAATTCACCAGAGCAAGCATGTGGAGAATGCACTGGTCAAAGAGAAGGCGTTTGAAGGGTGAGAGAGTCCCTACTGGTTTTAATAGATTGACAATATGAATCCTAATTTTCATTCTTTCAATTTAACCAATTACTTACAGCCTGACAAAAGCTGTAGCCATCGACTGTGAGATGGTTGGAGTCGGCCCGCATGGAGAGGACAGCATCTTGGCTCGGGTTTCTCTCGTAAACCAGTTTGGGAAATGTATCTATGACAAGTATGTAAAACCAACAGAAAAGGTGACCGACTACAGAACACATGTCAGTGGGATACGGCCAAAGGACATCATAGACGGTAAGCCGAAAACTCATCATTAATGAAGAATATGTTAATGGAATGTGTATAAATTGTAACATTGATTCTATGTTGCAGGTGAGGATATAGACACAGTACGCAGAGAGGTTGCCGAAATCCTCCGAGGCAGAATTGTTGTTGGGCACGCCATTCACAATGACTTAAAGGTAGCCAACTTGTTATGTTAAAAGGAGGAGCATTGTTAAAGCTGAAGTTATAACAAAATACTTAAATTTCCTTTTCAGATTTTACTTTTGGATCATCCGAAAAAGAAAATTAGGGACACACAGAAGTATGAGCCCTTTAAGAAAATGGCAAAGGTAAATATGATCAAAAACGTTTAGCACAATGTGTTTAACAGTCATCTGATCGTGTTTTTTGGAATACAGCCTTATCCCTGAAGACTCAACAAACTGAGTTGATTAAAGTTTGATTTTTTTAGTTTGTTTATTTACAGATAGTTTACAAAATGTATTTGGTTGCTATGGTAGCTAAGGTTTTCTCCATGATGGTTAGGTGTTTAATGTCTGATATATTTTTAGAGTGGACGTCCAGCGCTGAGAGTGCTCTGTAGAGAAGTTCTAAATGTTAAAGTCCAACAAGGCGAGCACTCATCTGTAAGTCAATACCAGTTTTAAAAGATGATTAATTATTCTTCCCAAAAAATATCAACTTTTCCTCTTGTGTTTACAGGTTCAAGATGCGCAGGCCACTATGCGACTTTACACAACGGTGAAGAAGCAGTGGGAAGTACAGATTAAGGAAGGTATAAAGAACAAAGACTCAGGAAGTAAGAGGAGAAGAAAACCTGCACTGGGCAAAAACAAGACTGTAAGGACAGGCCTTCCACCCTGAAGATGATGTTCGGACTCATGAAAGTGTACTTCTTTTGAATGAGAAGACTATAATGCCCCCATAGATACATTTTCTCCTGCAAAGTTGAAAACCTAGAGGGATAAATTGGTAATGTACAATATACAGTATTTTTGTTTTAAGAAGGTACATTCATTTTACTTAACTGTGCCATAACCATACCACAAAAAACAAAGAACTGAAAAAATTGTTCAAAACAAGAATTTATTATTTGATATAATTTAAAAACATACTTTTTATGTAATGTGACATGTTATGTCTCAGTTGTTTTGTTCCAAACATTCAAGATTTCAGAATTGCAACAAATACATGTTTTACAAAACTTTAAGCATGCCAATTTATTTTTTAGATATACTTGTAATTTATATTCACTCAAAAACAATATATGGAGCATAGGTGCAGTGATATAATGTTTGACTGTACTGTCGATGCAGTGAGGTATTGCTGCTGTAGTAGCCCAGGTAGTGTTGCTGTGATTTGTGCTTCATGAATGTGCCCTGCAGACTGTAAATAATGCCTTTGAAGGCATCAGGAAAACCACAACTCCGTTGTCTGTGCTATACTGCCGTAAGAGCTCAAAATAATTTGATGATAAAACAAAAAATGTTACAAGTACATATTTTAATCTTTACATAATACTTTTATTACTTCCAGCTGAATAGACAATTGGCAGGATTTTTATGTCAAAAAAAGGAGAAAAAAAAACTTGTGGGCTTACCATATTTTTTAATCTTTCGGAGAATTATGGTCTTTTTGAGTAACAATTACCTTTTCAAGACACCGTGTCTGTGTGATTTAGTAGTCAAAAGCTGATGTACACTCTGCCCTACTTTGGAGAAGGGGAACCCACTTGGTCTGGACTCGAAATTAGGCCATTCACAAGGAGCACTGTAGGACATCGACTGAAGTTACCACTAGACTTTAGTTTTCTTGGGCAATAATATGAATACCTTTCTGGTTCTTACTTGACAAGTTATATAATAGTGAATTTATCATTTAATTAACTATAGTTGTTGGCTCCCTCTAGTGACCAAATTTAGTGTTGACACAAATGTAATAAAATGATAGCTTATCATGCAAACGGGGTCTATATAATCCTATATGTCTGTCAATAACATGCATAAGTAACTAAACTGATCACATCTCCAGTGGCAATTTCTCCGTCTCTCATAAGTAAAATCTAAGAAAATTCAAAAGATTTTGCCTGACTTTGGTCCCTCAGAACCTGTAGTGTAGATTTTTCTCTTGTGGAACTGTCCACAATACAACTGCAGCCACAAATCATCCAACCATCCATCGCCTAATGTACTGTGAAAGACTGGGAGAGCCGCCTAGTTGATTACAGCTTAGGCCGATGGAGGTTTTCCCTACCTAAACCTTATATGTTTTTCCCAGACAGTATGTATTTGTGATAAATGCGTAATCTTATTTGCATTTACTGAACTTATCTCTTTTATCTATTTAGTTTTGTATGAAAGGCATATTTTAGTTTTAAACATGCATTAACAAATTCATTTCCAAAAGCTTAATAGCTCTCCTTGCTCTGACAGCCAGTGCTAGACCTGACATGGCCTGAAAATGAAATTGCATCAAGTAATTTAACAAAGCTTACAATGTAACTGGAGGCATTACCGCTGCTGCTAAGCATGATACTGGCTTGTAATTGAATAAAGTGTAGTCGCAGTCTTCCATTCCACAGCACACTGTCTGTCTGAATGATCTGAGTCAATATTGACATTTACTGCTTGGTCTGTGGCACACAGCACCTCTGCAGGGCTTGATTTGTGCATGCACTCACTTATTTCATCTGTGCACCCCAGCAGCCTGAGCACACATAAAACACACCGAGCTCAAGATCACTGTGCAGGTTTCATCTGTGAATGACGTTTTTCATTCTTGGACATATTAGGAGCAAATCAGTGCACAGTGGTTTTCCATTAGTGATGGACAGCGTCAATAAAGACTATTGAACCATGGGTTCTCATTGTGGAGATCCACATTCTCAAGGCCAGGGTCCACATCAGACGGGCTGAGCAAAGCTGTGTTCTTACATAAACCAGTGGACCCGCTTGTGACAGCGTATGCTACTCTTCTCTTATGCATGAGCTCCACTCTGCTGCCGCCAGGAGACTCATCCAGGATGAGCCGGTGTGGACTAATGTCCACTCTTAGCAAGAACAAAGTTGAGCATTTAGTGCGTAAGGGGTTTAAGAAAAAATACAAATTTCAGTTCAGTATTTTGGACTGTTCTGCTCAGTTTGAGTTAACTAAATGTAAATAACAACACCATGTAAATAACAACACCATTTCATTTATTACAACATACATGAAAAAATGTATATGTATATGTTTATTTCTGTCATTTTGGGCAGTTACCAGCATCATCCTGTTTTCTTTCCTGTGCTAAGGGTATTTGTAATGTAAGGCTTGCCATTTTCCAACAGCCTAAATGAACACTCAAATGAAGAGCACAGCAGAGGCATAAATCTCTGTGGAGCAATACTCCTGGATGCTGCAGGCCTTTGGGACTTATGAATAAGAGAGAATAGAAATGGTGCCAAATGAACATGTTGTATTATACAATTTTATCAAAATGGAAGAAAACTTAAACCTCTTATTCCTTTAAATGCCATACTGGCTGTAAGGAGAAAAGGACCACTTTACAATGCATAAAAGATGGGCCTGTTGAAATATTAATAACGCTTCTGTCCAGTACAACTTGAATACGTAAGCTCAGTACAATACAATTCAAAGAATACAGTGCTTTGACCTGAGATGCTCCATCTACCTTTATCATAGCTACAGTTTACATTTCTCTTGTTCTATCTTTAAGTGCACTCGAGCAACATTTTGGTGTCAGCCGCATGTCCGCACTCTGCTCTTTAGAAGTTTTTTGTGGTCAGTGCCCCTCAGTGATAGCCCTTTGCCCTTTTATGACTCTTGTAATTTTCATGAGATGACGTTGCTCTAAGGAGTGTCCAGTCAATAAGTGCATCCTTGAGAGCTGATGGGTTTCAGGATCGTAGTTTGTCTAACAGTCTGACATACTTAGAACATCCTAATCTGGAGTTACTTAAAGATTGGGAAAGTATTAGGTCAACTGCAAATTTGTTTTTCAAAGTTGACAAATAATTTTGTTGCCACTTTGTTTTAATTTCACTTATGGAAATGTAAACTCTGACGACGAGTGAAATAACCTACATTTTTTGCTGTAGATATTCAGATGCTGTGGTTGCCATTTGGGTTTTGATCTGTAGGAATATAGAACTTTGAACAATTATATGTACAAATGTACAATTATGAACATAAGCTACTATATCAATTAACTTCCTTTAGATTTAAGTGATGACAGCAATGCTGACGCTGACCCCTAAAACACTCTGATGCTGAATATTTTAACTTAACCCTATTTGATTTTATTGCCTTGTTGGCCTGTAAAATATGGAAATAACATACATCAGATGATCAAGGTTTGATATGTATTATCATTTTAATAACCACTAATTCATTTACCATTTAAAGCCCCAGAGTGTCACTTTTTTGCCAAAAAATACACGCATCTCCATGAAGATTGTTCTTATATGGTTTTAACTTTCTATTTCTATAGACAAATGCTGGTGACCAGGCGCCTCAGGAAGGTTACTATTCTAACTACATCATGTAGCTCCAGTATGAAGTCATTTATGTCCGTTTTCTGTTCCTCTCAGGTGAGATGAACTCACTTGAAGTAGTTTGTAAAAGTAACTATAAATACTTTTATATTTGCCAACATATAATTTTTTACACATTTGAAGCCTTTGTAAGTTTTTATTGCATCAAATATATTTTCTTGTGAGGGAATTAAAATGCTAAACATTCTGATGTGCCCATGTGCCTTATTTATCAACCAAAACAATCAGAATGACATTTCAAAATCTGTAACACGGAGCATTGATTATTAAATCGTTACAAAGTATTTTCTTTGTCATTGATCCATTGATCCATTGTTGCCAGCTCTAATCTGGAGTTTATTGATCTGTGTGTTTCCTTGACTAGTGGCACATGGAACACAATGATCCTAATGATTTCATTGAAAATTGAGTGTCTCCAAAGCATTGTCTACTCTATCAAAGTTTTTTTTCTTTTTTTTTTAACCATGTATGTCATTAAAAGTAATGTAGTTGGATAAAAATGTCATAGTTTTGCCATGTGAGGCACCTGCTCCTTCACTAGCTGTGTGTCTGGGAACCTGTAGACAAAATGGTGTGCGTCCATCCTCCACAGTGCAACCTAAACGACAGGAAACACAAGAGAGAGAGAGAGAGAGTGAGAGAAAAAACAGGCCTTTAAAAGGACGTGACAGCAAATCACTACGGGGTGTGTGTTTGTTTTATAGCATATGTGTTTATTAAGTTCGGCGGCCGTGTTAGAAATTAGCCCGTGAATTCACCGGGGTCCTCCCACCGCTGTCTTCTGCGCTCTCTAATCCGCCCACATGTATCGTCTGAGGGGAGCGCAGAGGGGAAAAAATAGTGCAGAAGGTGACGCTCCTCCGAAGGAACAGAGCGAAGCAACAGAGGGATCCAAGGCACAGCGAGAGAAGGGAGAGAGCGCTCGTCCTACAGGCTGCGTCTCCACTCACACATTTTGGAAGCGGATGAATGGTAGCAACACCCTGCGCCTGGAAGCGTAAAGAGACACTATTACAAAGGCTGCCACTTATTTTTTGGGGCAATAACAAAAGAGGTGGGAGACAGAGAAACGTCAGGGAATAGCAACTATATTTTTACAAAGAGGGGGGACTTTTTGCTTCATCTCATCATTTTGCTTTTGCAGTCATCTACAGCAACAGCAGCAGCAGCAGCAGCAGCAGCAACAGCATCATGTCCATAAGTAGCATTCGCCAATAACGAGATTTCCAGCGCACTCGTCCGTTTTCCCATTTCCATTTTATATATTCCGAGGAGAAAACACATCAACTGAATGCCTCAAAGTGGATTACTCTGAAATCTAAAAAAAAAAAGAAAAGAGCCAGCTAACAAAGAAAACAGCATTTTTTTGTGATTGAGCTCTATGTGCGTGTTTTTACGCACACTCGAAACGTACCAAGTGAGTATGTAAACCGTGTTTGTGTATGTTGTGTATGCATATATATCCCAGTCGCTCTTCCTCAACGTGTAATTAGGCCGTGCATCTGCTGTAAAGGCAACAGGAATACGGCACCTATCCTACATTCAACAAGTCTCGTTTTTCACTCATTTTCCCTTTGGCCTCACACAAATTGTGCCAAGATGGACTCGCACTTGATAGCACCCCACCAGCTATTACTATTACTCTGTGTGTCCTCAGATCAGTGCACTTTCTTCATTGTATTAATCCTATTTTTAGAGAAACGGCACAAATGGTGGGTGTTTCCTCATCCTCGGCTGTAGTTCAGAGCATGCCTTGGAGAGAACTCAATCCTTGGCATCAACTCTTGTCTGTCTGCATGAGTAACTGTTTCCATTGCTGTGTGTATTTTGTTTTGTTTTGCATGTGCACCCACTGTCCGTCTCTCTGCCTATCTGTCTGTGTGCCGTGACATTTGAAGGCCTTGGGATGCAGAGGGACACACAGGGGATGGAGAGGAGCATTGGAGTGGAGCAGCACAAGCCCATACCAGCCAACAAGTCCATCAGAGAGGTGTCTAGACCTCCATCACCTGGGCGCTCTCTCCGCATAAAGCCCGCACCACACGCACACATCTCCAATTTCACAATCCTCTCTTCACTTCCCAGTCCTAATGGAAACTCTCCTCTTCCGTCTCCTCCATTTGCTGCTTCTTCTCACCCCTCTACCCCTAACACCTCCCCTTCTTCCCTCCCTCCACTCGCACTCTCAATCCTGCATTATAAACTACAGCCGCTGCTATTTTTAGAACTTGGGGTAACCCAGAAAACACCCATTCCATTTTTCCCCAGAACAAAAAAAAAGAAGAAAAAAAAAGAGGTGGGAGAGATGAGAGTCCTTTGATGAGCTGGATGGGAAGGCTGTTTATGTGGCAGGGATGGGGTTGGGGAGCTGATGGCGGTGGGGAAATAAATCTATTTTGAGGCCGAGATTGAATTACGTGTCTTGTTGTGTCGCCGCTGTGTGCTCGTGTGTGCGTTGCTGCTTCCCTGACCCTTGCTCGCCTCCTTATAGACAACTTTCCTCTCCGCTGTCCTGTCCTTCAACTAATTTACGACCATCCGATGCTGCGCGTTGGATTTCGACAATCCTCCACTGACCTTGAGCCTCACCTCACACCAACCCAAACTTCTAATTTTACTCTCAACAGTCCTCTCTAGAGTGGAGAGAGTATATACATGTCTAGTTGCCCATCGATTCTTGGGTCAGCCACCCTTGTAGTAACACGAAGTCGTTCCTGTCTGGCCTCTGTAAGACATCACTACATCATAATGGACCTGATTGTGCTGTAAAAGCTGTGTCAGTAATTGGCAGCTTTGAATCAGTCAAGAGGGCAAGGTCTGCATGTCCAGCTGAACCCCTTGGCCCCTAACACTTCCCCTGATGTGACACGGTGTCCCATTCTTCTGATCACAGTACATCCCAACAGTAATGTAACCTCCCATTGATAATAAATCTCCCTCCATCCAAAGGCCTTCTGCTGTTGCCCCCTTTCTAACTTTGCGGAGCTCTATTACAAGCGTCATTCCAGCTGGCCTATTCCTGAAAATGGCCTTATGTATTAATCATCTCTTCAACTGGCTGAAAGCAATGGCAAGGCGTCATGGCTTTTCTCGGCCTGCTTTTTTAAATAAGAAAAAAGGTGGCTGCAAGGGATGACAGCAGTGTGAGAAGCAGCACTGGCAGCATCCAACCAGGGGAGGGGGGTGACAGACCAATATACACAAGGATCAGGACATCCCCCAGGGACGTGTCGCTGCCTCAGACCTCTGGGATCATCCCTCTGGAGATGCTGGGGGAATATGCTTAATTGATTGCTTATTTAATTCATGTTGTGGGAATTGGCTACAGGTCGAGCCTTATTATGATTAAAAAATACACCCTCCCCTTTCCATTGCTTCGGCTCTGTAACAGCTAAGTCCCTGCATTAGCCCTGATCCATTCATGCAGTTCCATTCTGCTCTTGATTCATCCGCCCACTCGCTTTGCTAGTACCTCACACCTTATCCGTGCTGTAATGTTGCCGTGAGGTGCGGTGACGGCCCTGCGCAGCGTGACTAAAGGAGGGAGAGGGGGGAGGAGAGTGAGGGGAGGGGGTTGACCGCAGTGCTCTGTCCTGCCGCGTTGCAGTGCAGTGATTTGTCCTGCTGGGGTCTCTTTAACACAGGGGATGTGTCTGTATCTGAGGAGAAAGGGGAAGAGCAGAGAGATAAGGTGCTAGGGAGGAAGGTGGGAGGGGGCAGGAGGGGGAACAGCGTGAAGCCTTGTGGTTACATCTTTTGATGAGGAAGCTGGAGGAGAAAAGGCAAGTGTGTACCAGGAGCACATACGTAATTGTAGTGCTTGCTCTGTCTAGCGCACACAAACATCATCTGCACTTCTCCGCAGAGGCCCCCTCCTCCAAGTGCAACATTTACTATTCTGCTCAGCTGTACATCTCTGATACAGCTCCACTCTTGTTTTTCTGCCCCAGACCCATCTCCACTGCAGCACTTTCCACTGCGTCCTGTCCATTTGTCCCTCCTCCTGTGATTGTTTTTTTGTCTTTGCTCTTCCTGCCAACAGCTTGCTCTGTTCCGCATAGTCAGCACTCAAATTCCTCCCTGCTTCCTCTCTCTCCTCTCCTCCTCCCCTCCCCCAGTCACTACTGCTGGTACCTCACACCAGTCGATGCATCCCATAATCCCATGCTCTTCCCCCTCCTTCTTGCTGCAGTGTTTCTGCTAATATATATTAGCTTCATTACAGCTTTGAAACTAAAATATTTCCTTATTTAAAACCTTGATCTGCAGTTTTACAGCACTAAGCCTAATTTGCCTTGCAAAAATGTGTTTGAGGGGTTTTGATTTTGGCAGGTGAGTGTGCATTCTAGATCTCTGGTGTGCAGTGCTAGTAGCAGTGTGGCGCAGGACATGGTGGACAACCAGGGAAATGCTGCATCTTTTTACCCTCTCTTTCCTTTACCCCATCTTCAACTCCCCTCTGTTGTTATTTTGAAGCAACTACACTGCTGCAGCAAGTGAGGAAAGTGCTGAGGCTTAAGGAAATATGATTTTCTTCAATAAAGACTAAATTATATCCATTTTATAAACTTCTTGTGTTTACTCTGTGACAGGGTTTAGGAGGTAACCGGCCCTAAAACTAACTTCCAATTAATTTACAATCTTAAGACAACACTTGTGTGGATTGATATGATCAATAAACAAGCAGGCTCTTGGGTGGAACAAAATGCTTTTAGCCACATTTAGAGACTTGTGGCCGTCAGTCTATAAAATATTAAACAGACTGCCTGAAAAAACAGTTGTCCAAAGCAGTAGGAAAACATGTAAAATAAAATAATTAGGGTAAAAATAGTGAGGAGTGAAATGCCTAGGAAAAGTTTGAGTGGAGGAGGGAGTGAGTGGCGCTGTCCATGGTGCTGAAACTCAAGCTGTCCCACCACTAAAGCACCGCTGCAGGAAAGCACAGCTTTCAGTGTGAATGAGTCACAGCACTTTCTTAGAGTTTGGCTAACTTACTCTTGATGTTGTCATGCCTTCACTTTTAACAAAGATTTCACTTTAAAACACATGCCATGTATAACTGCCAGTTCTAAAATAAAAATTATTCAGGCAAGCAGGCTTCCATCTAGTTAACAATTGATTTACTTGAGAAAAATTGAGAAATGCTACAATTTCTTTGGCATTACTCATGCATTGTTTTGATATCTTACCTCAGCGCAGTAAGGCTATCCCTGAGATCCGAACAAAAAAGTCAACATAATGCTGGAAAAAAAGAAACAAAAGAAACAAAATACACCTCAAATGAACTCCAAAACTACAAACTTTTAAAACAAAAATAGTTCCCTGAGTAATAAACACCACAAACGTCCAAACACAAGACAAGGCATACTGCAGTGTCCTAGATGGCACAAGGGGAGAAAACACAAGAGAATGGAGAGTTGTTCAAAGTGAGTTGGAATGGGACAGTATGGAGAGGCAGAAAAACAGGCAGCACTAGAAGTGAGGGGAGAAGGTAGAATGAACAACTAAACAAGAATGTAGTTTATGATAAGGCTAAGACAGTGTTATGAGATGAGCAGGAGGGAAGGAGTGAAGCGTCGGTTCTCCCCTTTTCAATGAAATGTGAGTCCTTTATGCGGACAAGAAGAGTGTTGGGAGGGGGAGAGAAAGTCGAGGGGGAGGAGGGGGCCAGCATGTAAGTGGTGCAGTTCACTGTCAAGAGAAAAAAGGGTTAACAACATACATAGAAAGAGCCCTGTGGCACACAGGGGAGTGTAAAGGAATGTTGTTTTGTGTTTCTAAAGCGAAGACGTTGCGGAAGGAAAAGAAAGCACAGAGACAGAAGGACGGAGCGGAGACTGGGGTTTTTTACTGCAGCAGAATTCATTCACTTTTATTGCGCACTCTCGTTTTCGTTGCCTACCCCCTCTCTCACTCTCATTGTGTGCTTCCTCCCCCCTCTTCCTCCCCTGCTCCATTACCAGACAATATTTTACAGCCTTTACTCACCAGCCAACATGGTGCAAACACACAACACCTCCTCTTTTAAACCATCTCCCCTTCTTAGTTTTACTCATTACATCCCATGTCCTCTTTGCATGCCTCCACACTCGCACATTGCAGAGGCAGGGTCTGCAGCAGTGTGTCGGCTGATTGAGGAGGTCTAACATTAGTACGGACACTGCACTCTCGGGAGGCAATTAACACACACGGTGAGCTGCGCCACCTTACGTCAGAGCTCCGTTCTGGAGGGAGAGAAGAAGATACTTTAGTCATACACTGTAGGTAAAAACAGAAAGCGCAGAAAAGGCTCCGAGCAGGTGAGGAAGAGGGTGAGGAGGCCGAACAATGGCCTAATTAGGTGGAGGATTTGAGGATCAACTGGATCAATTTAGAGATTGTTGGCAGACGGGCTTTGCTCGGGCTAATGAGTGAAAGGGAGATGAAAATGGAGACTTATTCAAAAGCCCATGCGTTTTACACAAGGCCTCAGTCACCCACTTAACACTGATGGGGGTTCATGTGAAGAGTGTCCTTTCAACCCAATGAAATATGTTGTTTGAGAGGATGAGACAATGTCCTACTCGAAGGAAATTTGCATTACATGTGTGGACTATAATCAACATTATTTGGTCACTAGTAATCATTTTAGTTGTTTGTATTAGCAGTGCAAAAATGTACCTGAATAAGATTATATACCCTAGTTTTGAACAGCATATAAACCTTCAACTGACAACTCTCCCAGTGGTGACAGCTCCCATTTGTTTTCAGTGCTGGAGAAAGTCTCCACCCTCATATTGCTATGGTGTAGTGCCAGTATGGTGCTCCACAGTTCCCCAGTGTGTTGAATGTTGGACTTGTTCAAATCCCAGGCTCTTGACCAACTTTATGGCACCTGATGGCCGAATGTTATTAGTGTTTTGTGGAGATGCTGAGTCATGAGCCATGCACCTGTTCTGTTTGTGATGCATGCTTTTCAACTTTTCCTCTGCAACATTTGACCACATCAGTGTTCCTTATGGGCTAATCCTGTATGTAACCAGTCTGCATTTGTTATAATTGTTGATAAAATACACAATTTCTCCAGCTGAAAACACTTTATCCCTTTTCTCTCCTGCAGACTCCTCAGACTCCTCCCTCCTCCTCCCTCCGTTTTCTCGCATCCTCTCTCCCTCCCCCCTCGCTCCTCTATGCTCAGTTCGGTGTGTGTATCCTCTTTCAAAGGGCGCAAGGGTGGGAACAAGTCGTCCAACAAAGCATGTTACAGCGCAGACATGACTTGTCCGTCGGAAAGCGAGAAAATTGTCATAAACTGCGGCGGGGTTCGCCATGAGACTTACCGGAGCACCCTAAAGACGTTGCCCGGGACACGCTTGTCGTGGCTTACGGAACCGGACGCATTCAGCAACTTCGACTATGACCCCAAATTGGACGAGTTTTTCTTTGACCGTCATCCGTCTGTCTTCTCGTTCATCCTCAACTATTACCGCACAGGAAAGTTGCACTGTCCCAACGACGTGTGCGGTCCGCTATTCGAGGAGGAGCTCGCCTTTTGGGGTATCGACGAGACGGACGTGGAGGCGTGTTGCTGGATGAACTACCGCCAACATCGGGACGCGGAGGAGGCATTGGACAGCTTTGAGACTCCAGAACCAGACGCACCGGATGACGACCCTGCACTTGGAGGCGCGGATGGAGACTTGAAAAGACTATGTATGCAGGAGGACGCCAGAAAAGCAGGATGGTGGAAGACCTGGCAGCCTAAAATATGGGCACTTTTTGAAGACCCTTACTCCTCCAAGTACGCCCGGGTGAGTACTTTTCATTGTCTTATCAAACTATTTTCTAACATGACAACTTCCAAACTTTCGCTCGCTGATGGTGCACTAGCAGGTTACTGCAGTGAAAGTGCCCCGCTGCCTACACGTGTGTTACCGCTGCTTCACAGCCACAGCCAACCAATAGACTTACTCATATTCAATAATTAATGCTCATGGCACAAGAAAATGGCACAGTGACTACAGCCTGTGCATCTGCAGAGCATCTCCTCTCAAACACATCATGTCTTGTACTTGATATAGTGTCCTCTACAACCCAGCACTGAATACATTTTTATTACTGCCATAATTCCTTTGCTCGGCTCTACCACACATCTGGCTCCGAACGCACCAAACGCTGCGTGCCAGTGTCGCGTGCATCCAAACGCCTTCATTAGTTCATATTTGACCGTTTACGACGTGTCGTATTTCACGTTATTTATTTCTACATCTCCGCACTGAAACAATCCCATGCCTTTCCCTCCCTTCGTCCTTGTTGTTGGTCACTGCCACATACCACATTTGTCCCATTTAAAAAGAGCACCGCTGTGGAACTTACCCCAGCGCTTTTTGGAACCCCTTATTGTTATGGTCCTAAATAGTTAATGATTTTTCTCTTGAAAGCGAACTTGGACGTTTGATCACACAGGTGTAAGAGTAACAAGTATCCTCCAAGAGCTTGTGTTTGATGAGACATGAAAACATCTTCTCTGGGCTGCTCAGTTTTAGCCCAAACCCAGCTGCTTGATCACTACATCTTTGTTGTCGCATCCACTTATTTAGTCTGTTTTGAGAACACTTCTCACCTGAACTACTGATGCACAAGATTCAACATGTAAAACGAGACAGTGAGCAGACACCTGCAGTGGCCATTCATGACATTGCACTGAAGTAAACACAAACTGATTGAAGTAGGCCTACATTGTGGCTGCCTTTCTTGAGGGTCCAGATCATTATTTTCCTTTAAGGAGAGGAGACTGTTAAGACTGTGATGGACAGACAGTTCAGATTCCTGCCATCTGATCCTCTGTATTGAGCTTAGGACAAGGCAGGAAAAGATTCTCTTACTGTCAGTCTCATTCCAATCACATTGATTTCCTGCAATAATCCACCTCTATCTCTACCCCCACCTCACAAGCATTAACACAATAAGCCAATAAAGCAGATACATAGGAACAGATAGGCAAGAGAGGCTTGTGTTTTAACAGATTCTCAGACCAAAACGAGGATTGCGGTCGAGCCATACCTTGAATACTAACTACACTACCTGCTGCCGCTCTGCCTGGATGCTGTAAATTATGTAATGTACAGTTTAACACCACAGCTGCTGGTTCTAGTGGCTTCATCAATCACACACTATATATCAGCCATTCACTTGGAACGTTGAGGAGGCTGAGGCATTTTGGGGCTTTGTAGAGCAGGTATCGGACAGGTTTAATTTGTAGGAGCCCTATTTTCATACCGTTATATGACCCAGCTCGTTGCCTGATCCTACCCTGCACTTGCTTAAGGTGTCCTATCATGTGGAAGTGAAAACCACATTAATCTGATTAGGAATGGACTGAGCATGTAATGTATATGTGGAGACTGGAGTAAATAGCTAGTCATTTGGAGGTCTTTTGTTCGCACGGTTGTTCCTAAGCAATTCAAGTTTTGATCTTCTCTTTCTAAATCAACTCTTAAGTGCGGCCATACTCGGACGTGTCGTAGCGGGTAAGAAACGCACACATGCGGCTGTCTGTTGCTGGCGTTTCTGCTGCAGTAGACACGGGAGAAGAGAGGAGGGAGGGGGAGTGCTGGAGAGGAGCGATAGATACAGGCAAGAGCAAAGGGGTAAGGAGGAGAAAAAAGGGGACAGATCGCGAAATGAAAAAAATTGAGCAATCGGGAAGGGAAGAAATAAGGAGAAAGAAAAGTGGTTAGTCTGGGAGAAGGTGGCACACAGAGAAAGGCATAACACGATGGGGGTGGGGACCCTCGTCTTAGCATCTTCGATTATCTGAGAAGGCTTGAGCCATCCAATCTACAGAGCCTGCTCCCCTGCCTGCCTATTGATTGATATAATATTGATTATCTTCTCTTTGTCTGTTTTTTTTTTTAACTATGCCACTGCTGTAATTTATGGGTATGTGTTTTTGCTTGATGAGGTGTTATACAATTCATTTTGCATCTGATTTTCTTATTGATCCACGCCTGCTTTGACATAGCTCTTTTCCTGCACCAAAGGGCTGGAGTATATCACATGTGACATTTTTGATGTAGGCATGTTTCATCGCATTTGCGTTAGCGTGCTCTCAACATTCTGTTTTGAATAGTTGTTTATAAAGACCACACAATTAGTGATCATAATTGAATTAGTAAGGATTTACCAATGTCAGTTCAAGTGCTGTGTTTGGTATTGAACAAGGGTAATTTAATCCTCATGACAGTGAAGATTTGGTGCTAAACTGAGATGAATCAGGATAAGATTTGCTGGTCCATGGACTATGCTTTAATCAGGCTAGCAGGCATTAAAACTAATGGTCTTGTAATTATATAATATTTGTAGGCACTTTGTCCATACATACATCTTTGGATATTTGACATATGTACTTGAGGTTTTATAGCAGATCTGTGACACTAATCTACCATTCAAATATAAGGTTATTTAATTTTTTTTTTTTTATTAATTTTTATTTATTTATTTATGTTTTTGGAAGAGAGCACAACAAATTAAGATTTTTTATATCTTATTTAATGCTGTCCCACAGGTACTGGCTTTGTTGGTCACTTCCACTTTCACAGCAGAAGGACAGAGTTGTCTTCGTCAGCAATCTCTTGGCAAAGCACCATTTGTAGCTCAGCATGTACAAGATGCCCTGGTGCCCTCTCCAAATGTATGCCTATTTGTAACTCACATTTGTCTTTTTAGGGGGCAACACCCCCTCTCCTCTGCCCAGAAACCAAGCCCAACTTTTCTCCTGAAGGTCATGTATTGTGGTTAATTCTTTACTGTGTTCATTGCTGCCATGAACACAAGCATGACCTGCCACTGCACTGGGCGTTTCAGAACATTCTGTCTCTTAATAGAAAATCACTGCGATTGTCAGAAAGTAAAAAAAGTGCATCGATAGCTGATAGATACGAACAAGTTTGAGCAGAGTGCCTTGAGCAGTTTGTGAGACATTACAGTTTTGCTAAGACCTTTTTGCTCTATAATTTAGTTTACTGTTTTATGAAGAACATTTTGCACTGTATGTTAAAGGTCAGGTATCTTATTCTGCGTGGTCTTGGGAGTTTTTTGTGCACTAGTTTGGTTTGCCCCAAGGCTGTGCAATATACCACAGTTCAATGGAAGTATGTGCTGAAGGTGATTGTGGCAATGTATAATTACAGCCAACCATTGTTTTTATTGGGCTGTTAAAACACTTTAGTAGGCAAAATAATACACTACGGTCTTAGTAATATTAGATAGTCAAGCATTTCCGATTCTAGAATGTAATTTCAGACTCACATGGGAACCCAATATTCCTGGAAAAAGTACTATTAGATAATTTCAAATAGGGTCTATTATTTCTTCCCCCTTTTAATCAGGAAAGTCCCACTGAGATTCAGTATCTCCTTTTCATCCTACTGTACATGTTTTTGTGGTAGGAGCGCCCGGAGGAAACCTAATCAGACACAGGAAGAACAGTCGAGCCCAGGACCTTCTTGCTGTGAGGTTGAAGCACTAACTGCTGTGCTACCCCCCTTACTGATTGTACAGATAATGTGTTTCATTAACAAAATTGGCTCCGGCTACGCATTTTTACAGATACCAGAAGGGTCCAGATCTAAGCATGTGGCCTGTTTAATGAATGATTTTAAAGTGAATGAAAATGCATGAGGTGGGGTTCTATGTAGCAATGTATTTCCCACTCCACCCATGGCCCAGCTGAAAGGCCTATTTCCCACTTCCATTCTCGTGTCCCTCCCTGTGGACGGCATCTGAAAATAGCAAAAAGGGACAAAGACCTTATTTCATTGTCGTGTGGTGAAGCTACATTTCTAGAATCAGACGGTGCATGTATGGCTGTAAACGTCTTCTCACCCTCCGAAAGAAGAAATAGGAGGAGGCAGATATTCTTAGATGCTCAGGTTCGTTAAGGTAAACAGTTCTCCCTCTGGCAGGCATTGTGATAATTGCTCTACTTTCCTGTGCGGGCAACAGGCAAATATAAATCTTGTTTTCCCAGACAATGTTTTGTACCACTGTCATTCTCATGTTGCGATTGTATCCTTGGAAGTCCCAGAATGTACAGAGCTGTAATTGAGAGCGGTGTGTTGGCGAAATCTGACTGCAAAAAGCTTGATGTCTCATAACAAGGACTGAGACATCAGAGACATGTTAAATAAGTAAGAAGAAGCACTTTCAGAGCGGAAAAAGCAGCAAAGGAATTTTATTGATTTGCTGCCGCTTTAGACAATACTTGATGACTTCACTGGTTGTCTGTATTACTCCAGCCAAAGACATTTAGCACATTTTATGATTATGTTGCAAAATGGCCTTCCTATCTCTCTAGAAACCTTTCTGCTTACCCATGTCCTTCTCAACTATCTTCCTCATCCTCTGCCTTAGTCCATTTGGTGCTTAAGTGCTGAATCAGCGCCCCATACCGCTGTACAGACAGTCAATTACTTCGGACACTCGGACACTGTGGTAAAACTCTTGACGTTTTGTGTCTACACATTAGAATTCTGGAAACTGGCGTCAACACTCTCTTCCACTCTTCCAACTGTGCCAGACCCGATTACAGTTGTGGGAGTCGTAATTCTCTATACGGGGCAAATCTCATTGAATCACATTAGGGGGTCCAGTATTGTTTAAGTAGTGACGCAGCTCTCTCTGTGACAAAAGTGAGATGTGTTTCAACAGCTAAATAAACTACAATCTGGCCCCTTAATGTCACGGGTTAGTAAGGACAATATTTCTAATACATCTAAATGTCTCACTAAGAATGAACCCCTTTGGCTGTCCAAACTAACAGGAGCACATTTCCCCAATGGAACGGCATCCTTCTTCATGTGTGTGACCTGTTCATACACCTTCCGCAGTATAAATCACCTGCACACTCACCTTTGTGCATTGGCCTGTAACTCGGTAAGTGTAGTTGTCCATAAAGCATTCTGTCAAGCATTCACACTAACAGCACACAGATATATCACTTTATATGACATACCTCCATGCAAAACCCCGCAGAGCACTCTCTCTCTCAAGTGTGCATACCCTGAGATGTGCCATCTTAATTAGCTGATAGCTACAACACCAAACATGCATTACAAGTAGAATGCTTTAGAAGTCATGAGTTTCCTGCTACACATTGTGCAGTTGCTCTTTAACTATACTCCTGCCCATTCCCTGGAAAATGACACTGGAAAGCATCAGTGATACAATTCTTATTTCTATTCTAATCCTCACCACCATGTCGTTTACAACACAAAAAAGCCATGGACTATTGTTTTATCAAAGGAGTGATCTGTAAAATTTGGTTTTGCATCAAGAATAGACATTTAAACATTGATGAAAGGAGGTAAAACTAGGTATATGTCACTCCATACAGTATAAGGCAACTTCACTATTCAATTAAGTGAAAAGCATCATCTACATGATCAGTATTACGGAGATGACAAATTCTATAGTCACATAATGAATGACCCACAATCTTTCCTATGTAACTATCTGCTTCCTGGCTGTCTGTCCTGTTCAAAAAGCTGTATAAAGCACAGAGTAAGGACTATCATTAAACAGAAACGTGTTCTACTTTAAAGGAAATAACACACAATTTGACACAACTGTTCTGTATTTTGGGAGGTATTCTTAAGTGAACCATGTTATTGCTTGGTTACAAATTCTGTTGCCATAAAAATCAGTGGCGCAATCAAGGACAATGAAAGAAAAAAGCTCGAGAGAGGCTTGGTATGAGAGCAGTCTGTCATTGCTGCTGATGGGACAGGGAAAGTCCTGCCAAACAAGTCTTACGCGTGTTGGACATTGCAAAAGGACATAAGAGGACAATAAGGAAAATGTGGAGAGAAGGGAGGTTAGAAAAAAGAATATCGGCCGTAAAAAGGGGGCGTCTTCACGAGGACGAAGCATGCTGCAGGAATCTGGTCCGAATACAGATGAAAGAGAAAGGACGTGTGCAGTCAACTTCCCCGTACGTAAACACCGGACAGAAGAGCGGCGAGAAGGAAATGCTGCAAGATGTGTGTGGGGTGGGAGTGGAGACAGTTGAGTCATTCAGGGAATCTCTATAACACAAACTGTGCTGTGATTGAAATGTGCCAGGATACCTTCCAAGATCACTGACCTCTGAGTCTGTCTTCTGGCATCAAATGTAAAAAACACAAGGATTACCCAGAGCAGTAGCTAATTATGTCTTCCTGAATTTTCTCTCCTCATTCAGATCCTCGTGCAGGATGCTGTTGCACATTAAGAAAATTGCAGTGGAGGTTGGCACGTGAAATCCAATCATGCAGTCTGTACATTAAGGTGCCTTCTTTTGCCATCCATCACTCTCTCACTCTCTCACTCACATTTTTATGCGATCTTTGATGCTCTGCCTTCACTTGGCTTCAGGTTTCTCCATGTCCTTGTCCCGTGTGCTGATGGCGTGTCCCCAGGGGCTGAGGTGGCTGTCCCTGGGGAAGAATACATGCTTAGAAGGACATTTGACAAATTCGATGCATGTTAATGTCTTATGTTAAACACTACTTAAATATCTAAATCTAAGATATACCAATTTGATTCATCAATTAATAAAATAAAAACTCACTTTGCTAAAATTGTGACAATATAGTTTTTTAACCCATGGTGCTAACCAAATAGCTTTTTGTGCCAAATTTTGCTGGTTGCCCTTCGAATGAATAATCTTCATTTCACATTATTTCAAATGTTTACGCCTCATTCATGTCCTAATTTCAGATCATCCTTCAATGTCTCCTTATCTTTACTGACTTTGTATGAGTGGTCACCCTTTGCCCTCTGGGAAACACTAGCCCCTTTAAGTGCATTTAAGTAGCTGCCGTTCATCACCATCAGTAGAATAAAGGAGCGGACTCATTTTATGTGTGACGAGTCAAGGTCACCTTATGCTGACTTTACAAAGACACTGTCAAATCTCATGTCTGATAATGAGCATTGATTGCAGTTGTTTATAATTTTGTGAACTGCGCCTCTCTATGCAGCCTTTTGTGCCAGCTGTAGCAGTATTTGGTTTAGTCCTGTCCTTGGTTCCTGAAAGCAGAGGCTAACGCAGTGGTTGTCATGGTGACAGAGAGCCAGGCAGGGCTGTGGTAATACTGTAATGATAAAGCTCTTCTGGATGGTGCCGCAGTAAACACAGCACCACTAGGGTCCCGTTAAAGGAGAGCACAGCACATCGCTATGCATGCAAAATGCCTGCAGGGCTAATATTGGCTCTTACAAGCCAAGTCATAACACTTATAACCGTGTTCCCTTTACACCTCCTCCTCTAATGCTTTATTCCACTCTTGTGCTGGTGCCCTCTGCAGCACTTCCCCTCTTTGATTGGTGAGATTCACATCAGTGTTCTGTCATTTCTTTACTCTCTCTTATTCATCTGTCCATTGAAACACAATAAGTGCTCTCCACATCCTCTTTATTTCACACCAGCTTGTCCTCTCTCAGAGGCTCTGGAGTATTCTATTGTCCATCTTTCTATGTCTTCCCTCTCTTTTAAATTTATGTTGATGATCTATCCAAATCTAATTTGAGAGTCTGGTGAGGGAAGGCAACTCTATTGGACCTTGAAGGTCACTAAGCGGCAGGTGTCGCATGCTGTAGCTCCACTATATGAACATGAGGCCTGCATATTTCTGAGCTGTCAAACACAGGCACACATATATCTTTATGATACAGGGAATGGACAATGTACTGTAAAGAAGATGGATAAGTGTGAATTGACAGATTGCCTCTCCTCATTTTATTCTCTTCCTCTCCTCTTTACTTCCTCTATTCATCCGTCTCCTTCACATGTTCTTGTGACCACCACTGGTGCTTTGTGAAACCATATAGGTGCTTGTGCCCACATCATGTTCGTAAAGTGTACGCACCATAGATCTCCACTTTGGACGGCAAAGGTCTGTGTGATACAGAAGCACCAGGGGGCTCTGGTATCTCAGCCTGACATTCTGTTGCATTTTTAAAATGGCTTCAGCTGAGATGGATTGATTCATATTGATCTGATGTTCAGATCTACAGTGTAATCCACTGTTCTCCCCAATGCACTAATAGTGTTGCATTTCATTACTAAACCATGAATGAACTAATGTGGGATCAGTGGCAAAGAGTGGAGCGCAAATGGACAGGCTGAATAGGCTCATATGTTTATGAGACCATTTAAGAATGAGAGAAAAAATAATTGTCAACTAATTTAGCAATCGATAAATATTGTCTAAGTATATCCCGACTCTAAAAGAAGCCATGTGCTAAGACATTTTACTAACTGTACTGAAAGATTGTTAACACTGAGTTTTGTTAGTAAATATTCTATATAAAAAAAGAAAAAGAAACTGCTTAAGACCCATCTGTTCCCATCTTTTAAAATGACCATTTGTACATCGTCTTTGCGTGATTAGAAAAGCGCTATATAAATAAAACATATTATTCTTATTATTATTTATATTATTCTATTGTCAACATAATTTTTTTAATTCATAGAGTCCAATATATTGACATGTTGGCAGCCCTCCCACTCAGGGTTCCTCCTGTCTCTTTAGTTGACACAAGCCCTTGTTGTAGTTGAGGCCTGTCATTTACTGTTAGTCTGCAATGCCCTAAGCTTTGCCTCTGTTTTTCTTCCTGGCCTTTCTGTCTTTGTGCTGTCATGCTTTGAGTTCTCTGTTCTCTGCAGGACACATCACGTTTAGTTAATCTAAACCATGAGATATGTCAACTTTGCAAGTCTTAGCTCAGGATACTTTGACAGTGTGTGATGAGGCTAACACTTGCTTTGTTTTGTGTTTTACTTTTTGTATTTGCTGCATCCTTTGAGACCGTTGAGATTTGTTTTTTGTGTTCTTCCACGCCTGGATCCTCTCGGTCTGGACTGCCTCCCACCTGTCGGTCCCCCACTGTGTCTCCACCTGTGTAGCCTACATAGAACATAACCCAGGGCTGCAGTCTGTTTTGTATTTTTAGGAAGTCAATTTATTAATGCTGTCATTTAGGTAATCGGAACAAGAGAGAACCATCTTATTGGATGCAAAGATCTTTTATTTCATCAGGATAATAATTTTTCCATCATTAATGCTGATAATAAAATTACTGTACAAGCAGTTGACATTTTATTTGTGTTTCTGCTGCCAAGATAATCATATCCAGATCTGTCCCTCTGGTGCTGGAGCTTACTTGGGACAAGAGGACTAGTGAGGGGCTCATGCAAGAGGGTGATTGAGAACCTTACTGTGTGTTTTCAAGCCACAGAAGGAGAGAGCACTGCCGCAATATGAAAAAGTAGGTCAGACACAGACTAGCAAGAAATAGAAGAGGAGAAAAAATTTAGTAGTTGGGACTAGTATTTGGATTTTTTTTTTAAAGTCGCAAGTTATTTGCTCTCTCGCTCATTTAAACAGCAAGGGATGGCAGGCTGATAGTAAGCTTATGGGGATGGGAATATCTCATTTGATTATCCCTCTTGGAACATTACTTTTTTCTTTTAATTTTTGCTCCTCTGTGAATTTTTTCAATACAATAGCTCAAAGTGGCACTCAGACAATAATGATAGGCTTAGCCAATTGTCAAACGGGAAAAAACCTTTTAAGAATAAAATAACTGGAAATTGCTTCATTACGTTTCTAGATATTACGTAAGTCCATAATGCTTAAGATGCACAGTGACACGCACAACACGGAAGGCACTTAGGCCCCTCATATTATATAGGATCCACTCAAGTATGAATTACCTTTCTCTGTGGCTCTTCAGGCCATGTCTGCGTTTTATTATTTATTTGATAAAGCACAAAGTATACTGCATCTATAAATACACTGTGGGCAGGGCAGGAATGGACCGCATTGAGAGACAGTGCTAAACCCTCACTTTAGTGTTAGCACGCCACCGTCATTCACTTTGGCGTTCTGCCCTGCCTTTGGTAAGTAGAGAACAGGGAGATCTAAAAGAAAGGCTTTTAAAAATAATATTAATATTGGGAAAACAGCATCCCATGGATGTAAGGCTCATTTGCGCACTGCGTCCTCCAGTGTGGACTCAGGACAAACAAGCAATAAGCTGCTGAAACAATACAAATCCTTTAGGAGGAAAACACCTTTAAATTTGTCTTGATTAAAATTAAGTTTTTTATACACTATAAGATAACAATAATAAGATAAACTGCTAAACAAAAAGAAAAATGTACAACACTTGAATAAAGAATACATGTATTGTAAAATCTCTTGTACAGAGAGCCCTGTGTTGTTTTGCAGTATTTGCAAACCTGTTGTTCGACAACACCAGCACAAGAAACCGCTGTTGTGACAAGGAGTCAGTCAGTTCTGTCCAACGTCCCATGCTACTTTAAAACAAAGCTATGTTGACAGGAAGTGCTGCCTTACTTTGAAAACATTAGTTCAGACATCCTGGCAGCATTGTTTATTTCACAGACTCAACTGCTCTTAGACACGTAACTTGTTTGCGATCAGCCAAATTCTGACTTGTGCTGTGTTACTTCTCTTTTATTTTAAACATATTTTTCTGTGTAAGGTATTTCACCATCTTCTTGAAACTAACAGCACTCTTCTGTTTCTCTCCTTCTCTGTTTCTCTATCTTTCCTCAGTATGTGGCGTTTGGCTCCCTATTCTTCATTCTCATTTCGATCTCCACTTTTTGCATGGAGACACATGAGGCCTTCAACACCATTGTCAACAAGACTGAGAACGTCACAGTGGGAAACATCACTCGAGAGGAGATTGTATACGAAGTGGTGACTGACAGTTGGTTGACATATGTAGAGGGGGTCTGCGTGATCTGGTTCACTATTGAAGTGCTGCTACGAGTCACTTTCTGCCCAGACAAATTGGAATTTTTCAAAAGCACCCTAAATATTATTGACTTTGTTGCTATTCTTCCGTTCTATTTGGAGGTAGGCCTGAGTGGGCTGTCCTCTAAAGCTGCCAAGGATGTCCTAGGATTCCTGCGTGTTGTCCGATTTGTCCGTATCCTCCGAATCTTCAAGCTTACTCGCCATTTTGTAGGTCTGCGCGTCCTTGGCCACACCCTTCGAGCCAGCACCAATGAATTCCTACTGCTAATTATTTTCTTAGCACTTGGTGTCCTCATTTTTGCCACTATGATCTACTATGCCGAAAGAATTGGTGCCGACCCAGATGACCCGACTGCCAGTGCTCACACTAACTTCAAGAACATTCCCATTGGATTTTGGTGGGCTGTTGTGACCATGACGACACTGGGTTATGGAGATATGTACCCAGAAACGTGGTCGGGAATGTTGGTGGGTGCACTTTGTGCCTTGGCTGGAGTGCTGACCATAGCTATGCCCGTACCTGTTATTGTCAACAACTTCGGCATGTACTACTCGCTGGCAATGGCCAAACAAAAGCTGCCCAAAAAGAAGAACAAACATATCCCTCGAGCTCCCCAACCAGGGTCCCCTAACTACTGCAAGCCCGATGCGCTGGCAATGGCTACTGCATCACCACAAAGACTGTTGGGAAATGTCCTTGGTGGGGTAATGGGCTCTGGAGGCTTAGGGGGTGATTGTCCTCTTGCCCAAGAAGAAATTATAGAGATAAATAGAGGTGAGGCATTTTATATCCTCTAATTGTGGACTGATATTATCTCCAGCTTTTTTCCAAATATTATATGCTCTTGAGCAACATGTGTAAGGCAGCAGCCTTGTAGCATTCATATCTGTTTCAGTACTGTATGTCAATGATCAATATATCTAGCTTTGCTTGCCAACTTCCAAATGCTTGGTGACAGTCCTCCATTTGCATCAAATTGGATAAGACTGACTTGTATATTTCTTATAAAAAATGATCATGTGCGTGAGTTTTTCAGTGGGTTAGTGTCAAGAGTTTATTTTAGAGCCACCCCAGAGAAATGAGTGGCCTATTGGATCTCATGAGTAATTTATGATCAAGTAGTGGGTCCACACTTGCCTAGAGGCGTCCATCTGTTAGTGCAAAACAAACAGAACAGAATTAAAACAGTTTCAATTATCTACTAAATTCAACCTCAAATATTTTCTTTCTGGAAGCACAGTAATTCTGTTTTACTGCTAAATTTCACACCTTTAATACTACTTTACTTCTAATAAACCAGTGTACAAAAGAAACTTTCCTTTTCTTTATAACCTTTGATCTATCATCATTGTAGATTCAAAGCAAAATGGTGATGCAGCCTCAGCTGCTCTGGCGAATGAGGACTGCCCCACTATCGACCAAGTGCTGAGTCCAGACGAGAGAAGTCCCATTGGGCGAGGGCCTACACGGGAACGGTACCAGCAGGACCGCGCGTGCTTCCTGCTCAACACCAGGGAATTCCGTGCCACAGATGGGAATGTGCGGAAAGGTACGTTTCGCACCAGGCACCGGATTTCTGTTACATACCTTATATAACACTCAGTGATGCCAACAATTATGATGTTATAGGCATATGTTGGGTAAGTTTAAGTGGGTAAGTATTGCTGATGCTTTAGGTGATATGAAGAGGACATAATGTTGGATGCCTCAAGGACTACTAAAATGGATCCAAATACCGTACTAGCTAGCCAACACTAACATATGATATACACATATACTCTGCTCTGCTATACTTGTCTCCACCTCTCACTCATTTTGTCTTTGTCTCTTCACTGCTTTTTGTATTTTTTGTCTTTCAAAATATTCTGTCCCTCTCATTTTTACTTTCTTTTCCTTTTCCCCCTGGCTTACTGCGTTGTGTCGGCCATCTATTCCATCGTGTATGTGTGACTGAACTTGGTTGCCTGTCCCGTAATGTCACATTCATTCATGACCAGAAATGGATCTGTCTTTCTTTGTCTTCTAGACACAGACAGTTGACCATGCATTAATTTTCTTCTCGTCACCTCTTCTCTGTTTCTCTCTCTCCTCTCCTGCCTGGTCTTGTCCTGTTCATTTTTGCCCATCTCCCCCCTTGTGACAACCCCAAAATCCTTCCCTCTCCCCCACATTGCCCTCCCTTTCTATCCCATCATTTCCCTTCCCAATTTTCCTTTGTGCTACATGTTGCCCTTATTTATAATTTCATATGCATCATGTTTTGCTCATAATAACCTGACACCTTAATCCATTTACTACTTTAACCAACTCCAACCACCACTATCGCCAAACCTGCACCAAAACACTCCCTCACACTCCCCCCAAACAACCCCCTGTTGACAACAAACTAGAGGCAGCAGCCCTGGCGCCCAGCCCAGACTCCCCTCTGACTGAGGATTGGTATAAGATGGAAGGGTCTCTGTTACAGCAGGACCTCAATGCAAACTCCACCTCCTCCTGGATCAAACCGTAGCGCCAGAGGTAACACTGACAATAAGACGTCAAAAACAAGGAGCCTGCAGTATAGTCATTTTTATTTTTATTTTGCAACTGAATAGTCTTCAGAAACTTTGATCTGGCTCTGTCACAAGCATGTTCTTAAAAGCACTTAACACCTCTAGACTTAAATGCTTTCACTTTACAGTATGCTGTCTTGTGTTTGAAGTGAAGCCTCCACATGTTTTATTATCTTTATTGAAGGCATACTATGTAAACACAATTTAAACTACTCGAAAAGAACCCTTTAACGATATCTCAGCCAATAGTCAAAATATATTGCAGTGTTTCTATAATTACTATCATCATTCGGCATCCCATGCTTTCCAGTTTGTCCCATACAAAAAAGTTAGGACTAGCTTTTCCACTTATTAAAACAGTGGAAATCCTGTATAGTATGCCTCTAATATTGAATTAAGTTGTAACAAAATTAGTTATTAGTTTTGAAGTTGTCAAAAATAAGTGTTTTTGTTTGTGAAGGTTGTCATTGACTTAAACACAACGACTTAGAACAATTATATGTAAACAGTGGAATAACATTAAACTCTTTAGATTAAATACATACAATACAATGATACAGTTTAAATAATGTGCAATATGTTTAAAATGGGATTTGTGAGACACACAAATGATCACTTTGTAACTGTGTATGTGTAAAGTAACCTTAAGAAAGAATGAGTGCATCTATGTGGGCGTTCACACATGCAGGCATTTCCAGTAAGACTCTCCCAGTTGTCATGTCCTAGGTCAATAACCAATAAAAGACAGAGTGAAGATTGAGTGGGAGCAGGGGTACCTTGTCTGATGTGCTTGTGTTGTTGTGTCTCTCTCTTCAGGTTGTGTCATATCACGCGTGTGTATGTGGGCTCCTTCATTCTTATATGTCTACACTGTGTCTCTGTCTAAAGCCGTCTGAGTGCTGTGGTTGTGTTGTCGTGTGTCGCTTATTTTGGTTTTCCCTACTAGTGTGTTTACTCGTGTTACTCCTTACCCCAAAGACCTTTACCTTAGATCAGCATATCCTGTCACTATTTAAAGTTTGTCCAATCATTGGATATGTATGTATATGCATCATTTAAATGTCCTAATCCTGAAATAAGCAATGCATTTCGGAACATTTCCATGTAAATGACCATGTAAATCACTCGAACAGCCTTAATCAATTCTCAGTGTTGTGATGGTGAGCACAGTGGTGTAAAACAAATCAAAGGTAAAAGGTCACTTGGGTTAATGGAGCTGTGAAGGTCAAGGGATAGTAGCTCTAGAAACATCCCACGCTGAAAACAAGTACACGTACATATCCCGACTTTCCATTCAGTTATCAGAAAACTGATTTACTAAAGTGTTGTACTGTCCTGTCAGCGTGTAATGGATCCGAAGTACTATTCCCTGGACCATCTAACTGGGCTTTCAGTACCTAGTGTAGTCCAGAGCTCAGGGCTTTTGTGTTTAGACTGAGGAAACCTGGATAAAAAGCCAAAGGATTACAACCTGCACTTGGTGACTGAAACACTCAAAAGTTAGAAAAACAGACAAATGCTATGACAGACTTGATTGAAAGTGGCCACACACAGTCCAAGGTAAGCAGTCTTTGCTCAAGTGCCTCATGCAGAGGACCTTGACATTGCCTCAGTTTTAACTGTTTGTTTGTATTAAGCAATAATTTAAATGCTGCATAATCCCTCTTTAAAGCTTATCAGTATATTGAGACTTTGACATATAAAAATACTTTTACAGGCCATTTGAGCTTCCCAGTGGCAAGTGAAGCCTTGTCATTTAGATTTCCTAGACAAGATTGCAGCATTCTTAATTTAAAAGACTTTTTGTTACTGTCACTGTAATTGTTTTTAAAGAGGGATTCTCATGCTTCAAGTATTCATTTTTGTGTGCTTCACTTTTATACATGCATAAGATGTTTAGCCAACTTTTGTTACCTACGTTTTAGTGTTGACTTCACTAAATGCAATATGCATGGCTCACTAAGGTCAAACTGTTTTAAATGACCCTTACTTTGAAAATTTCTGTCTTTTGTCATTGTTTACCCTCTTTTAATACTATCTTGTGAATTAACATTATTTGTTATTATAATTTATTTTCTAAGTGGGTTTTTGTGCCGTTATAATCGTTACATTTTGTGAGTTCTTATTTTTTAATGTTTGTACAACCAGGTTATGGGTTATTTTATAATTTTATAATGTGTCTGTGGTTTTCTGTAGTTTTTTGTTGTTGTTGGTTTTTTTCATTGTTGTGGATTATGTGCAAGTTTGACTTTTCCCTATGTCCCTCCTGTATTTTTATCTTCATTTCTTTTGCCTCTTTAATCAATTGGAATGGAAAACAAAAACAATCAAAAGGATACAACAACTTCCACCACCCTAAAACAGCAGTATTACAATTACACCGGCTACAGGCAACTGGAACTGTTTAAAGTTCGAAGCTAACCAGTGTAATGTGTGAAATGATTACACTTCATTGCCTTTCTTTCATTACGTTCATAGACAGTCTTTACTATAACACTATAATGCATGCTAGAGTTTCATTCTGTCTCCTATTTATCATAAAATCTGCAAATATTTTCCAATTTTTACCCTTATTACCTATAATACTTACTACATTGTACTGGATGTACGTGCACTAGGGATGAAATATTCACTGATTTGGCTTCAGTGATGACAGCACGTGTGGCGTATATGTATTTGCTGACAGTTACATGTTTTCCCAAAAGACACCATGGTATTGGCTCTCAACAGACTTTCTGTGCTTTTGTAATTTAATAATGGAATACTGTATGACAAAACCAATGGCCATCAAAATGTCAATACATCTAATCATAGGTAACAAGAGACAATGCCATCTGAAACAGCCATTGATCCAATGAAAGAATAATACAGTATGTGCCAAGTATTGGTTTTATTGAGTCAGCACATCCTGTGTTGATACAAAAAGCTCATACATACAGTACATACAGAGTTAAGTTGGTTTATATAATTAAAACCTTAGTAAACCATTTTTCTGAATATTTGCAGTGTCTCTTTCTGTTCCTATGTGAGTCCCTCTTCATAATCTCATTCCTCTCTGATTAACACTCATTCTCCATCCCATCCCCAGGCCGCCACTGCAGTGCAAGTGTAACTAAAGTCTGTCAGTAGGTAGGTATACTTACTCTCCCATTGTGCAAATTAAGTGTGACTTTGTCAGAATGATGTCAGTACTGAGCTGAGTTGCACAAATACACTGGGTGGACTTTGACTGCAGTGGCACATTTGACTTCACGCTTTGTTCCAAAACATTGCTTTTATTGAAAAATATATGCTATATATTTCCAAGTATTCTCCTCACCTGCCTGATCTTCACCAAAGTAACATTTTGAATGAAAGTCTCAGTAAATCATATTCATCACAGAAGTGTTTGTTCCCGTAATATATGGAATATGAATATGTGAAATATACAATTAGCAGGCTACTTAACAAACAAACATTATCTGTACCGTTTAATGTCTTTAAATTTGTTGTGACACAACACCTCAAAACCTCAACTCAAAACAGAAATCTTATGAATTTATTAGATGTTTGATGGTACATGAAAGTTGTTTTATTTTTACTTTTTTATTTCAACTATGCTGTTATGCTCTTTTACGGTGGTCTGAATTTGTGTACATACTTAGAGTGGTGGAATTAGAAAATAAAGTTGTACTTTTAAACAGGAAGGTACAAAGGGCTTCATACAGATCCAGTGGGTGTCATGACTAACTGACCTCGTAATGGCTGGAGATTAGTACGGACTAACATTCATTAATTCAATAGATTTCATTGTATTATAGTGGAGAGTGCTAAGCACCGTCCATTTTTGGTCAGTTGTCCATTGTTAGGGAAGACAACTCTACCTAACAATGTTTAATTCACTTGATACAACAACACTGTCAGCACTGCAGCTTCTCTATGGTCATTTCTAGCAGGGGCTGCATGAATGCGCTAGTAATACACAATGGGAAAAGATGCACTGTCATAAATCAATTGTTCAGTTGTTGTAAGTAAACTACAAATGCAGTGTCTCATTTCCCGTTGTACATAAACTGGTACCTACAATGTGATTAAAGTAAAATGTTGGCCATTTGAAGTTTAGAGGACACAAATTAAACTATTCTCATGGTTTGAATCGGGTTGATTTCTTCAAGTCTTATTTTGAGTCCAAAACTTCAGTGGTCAGCACTATCTCAGTATCTGAGGATTGTGGAATAATACTGTCCTTTGTCTAAAGCACCCATCCAGTGTTAGCCTGGCACTGCCAGACTTCTCGTTGTATCTGTGAGTAGTTTGGGAGAGCTGCAAATCAATCTATAGTTTATCTGTTCATTTGAATGAGATCAGTCAACTAATTCTTAGTACCCCCATGCACAATCTTTTATTATTTTGAAAACGGGATCTCAATCAATTGGCTCACCATTTCAAAGTGATGCTTCACACAAACTATGCATCACTGCAAATAAGCAGTGATTATGGCATGAGTTTATTTATCCTGATAGGAAGGTGCAGGAGGGTGGTTTTCCAGTCACAGTTCTTGGATCTGGCTAGCCAAGCTAATGCAGTGTGGAATGTTTTATTCAGAGGTACTAGGTGTAAACAGTTTACTATCTACACTATTTGGGTGGTTTTATAATGTAAAAGGCATATCATAACTCTCATTTTCTTGTTTTGTCTTGTCCTGTCTGTCTTGTCTGTCTGTCCTTCTGTGTCCTTGTGTTTCTTCTTAATTTGACCTTTATCTTATCCTTATTCTCCACACCTATGTGCTTTTTTATTTTTATTTCTAACATTTTTACTGCCAATGTTTATGTTAATGCTTTTGTTTTTTCTTTAAAATACTACACCACTTTTTTGCGATTTTAATTGTTTATTAAATAAAAATGTCAATTTATGCAGCATCATGTGACGAGAAATCTCCGAGCCTCAGTAATATTTCAGGAATGGCCGGGTCGTCCTTGCGACTCGCTCCCATTGCTAGTCCACATTTTGAAACATATGAAACACCAGGTCCACTGCGGCGCTGCCGTTCACCTATCCCATCCATTTTGTAGCAAAATGATGTTCATCAAAAGATGCTGAGATTAACTAACAAATGGCACAGGCTAAAATGTGCAAAAATGATAGCAATACTGGGAAGAATAGAATCATGAATAAACAAAGTATGACCACTTGTGACTACAGTAATGCATGCATTTAGTGATATTCTAGTACCACTTTTAGCTATAATAAGAAAGTGTTGCGTTGAACTATTACACTTAATGTAAATATGAGTTGGAAAATATGAATATATTATGAACTGTTAATAGAGACAGACAGATTTCGGTAAAATGATTTACATTTACAAAAAATCAACTAATGCCATTGGAATAACATTGTAGACATTTTCTTTTTTTGACAAAAAGAAATGAATCTACTTGGTAAATGATTATTGTATGTATGTGCACATGGACGGTTTATGTTCATGCCTGCTTAGTTGCTCTTCACTGAAAGGTTTAAAACTAAAACTAACTAACAAATTAAAACTAATAAGTTATGTGATTGAAGAAAACATTTAATTAAATACAAATTGTAGTTTATTAGAGTTGGGTTGAACCAATGAGGTAAATATTATGTATCCAATATAGTATTTAAAATGAATTACACCTGAGAAAATTTGTTCTTACTAGAGAATTTCTTTTTTTTTTTTTTTAATATGGGTGATTTTGACCAAAATGAAATAAATGTGGTGGTTTTGATTTATTAACTTATTTAGTAATACAGATATGCAATAATATTAGTGCAATGCTGGAAATATGTTGTATACATGTGTAAATATACTGCTCTTTTTGATCACAATGATCTGTTTATGAACTATCTCAGTGTGTACAGTACAATAACATGAGCCATTTGTCTACCCTTTGCAGTTGGTGTGTGTGTTTTTATTTGTTTTTTGTACTGTTCTGGTTTGTGTTGTGGTTTCTTTTATATGACTGGTCAAGTTTAGTAGATTAACGTGTAGTGTTCCTTTCACGGTAATAATAAACAGAACAGAATAACAGAATAGGATGCATTTTTAGGACAGATCAGGGAATTGTTTAGAATTACTTTAGTCACTTACTACTCACGGTCACTGTCCATGGTCCTGATTACAATGATTTTGTGTGTATTGATGTCTATCTAACCAAACAACAAAGTTGAGAGAAAGAAAAAAAACATTATTTGGTTGAAGCAAAGTGGTTTAAAGCTTTTCTGTAAGGAAATATGAGTTTTAAGAATCTATGTGTGACTTTTATTTTAACAGAAAAGTAAAGTCAGCATAAATATAATTTTGTCAATTGATTCATATTTTTTTATCAACAGCTTATTTTTTTAACATGTTTATAAATTGATTCTATCTTCTGAAAAATGTTTTAGACATGGCAAATTTGACTCTATGTACAGTAAGCAAGACGTCCTGTGATTCTTCAGCCATCCAAAGAAGGACAAAGCATCTGCGCATAAAAAGGCATAGAACGGACATTTTCAGAAACGATGTAAACCTATAGGACGCAAGCTTCCTTTTTAGGTGTTTTATTAAAATGTAATCACAGAAAGGAATTCCTTCAGTGTAATTTATCAGTTAATCGGACTGAAACGTTTAAACCACCAAGGATCTTCTAATGTAAACACTGTGTAAATTATGAGAATGGACTGTAAGTTCCTCTATGAGGACTACCTTGGCTCCAATGTCATTTAGAATTCATACAAACAGCTAGATTTAACTAGCTACTCCTGTAAGTAATGCTGTTTTTGTTCATTTGTAGGCTAATTGTATATACAGTTACATTAAAACCATACAAACCAAAAATCTACAAAACGTTTCTCACATTACTTGATTATCTTATGAATAAAAATTGCTGTTATGTATAATTACTTTGGTTTTGAATTGAGGAAAAGAGCTGTTCAAACTTAATGTATATTCCACTTCAGACATCTTTTCCAAAGCGAGTATTATGGTTTTGTAAAATTTGGAATTTATGTGCATTTCTTTTAACAATATTGTATGGTTTGAATGTGGTTGATTTGTCTCACAGAGGTGAATGTGTAATTAGAGTTTGGTAACAACTTTTATATATTATGAGTTGTAGCTGTGTTGCTAATTGTTAGTAATACATACTGTAATTGTGCACTTTATTTCGGCAAGCTATATGCTGCAGTGCAGGTAATGCATAGTGATCCCTTTTGTACACACTAGTTCCACACAACACACGGATTCAACATTGTAGGACTTATTGATTTTAGTATCATCATACAAATGTGCACTCTGCCTCTCCTGACGACTAGTAATGGCTTTCTGTTCTTGTCTTTACAGTGTTAAGTTTCTAGCATTCGCCTTTTCTCTTACGAGGAGTCAGTAACCCAGTAAGCAACACACGTGACATGGATGGATCTATGGGGTGACGAGAGAGAGACCAGAGGTCAATGGTGAATTTAAAATGGTCTGCTCCTCACATTGTTACCAAAGCAGCCTCTTGGAACTCCGACCACACTTGGACCACAGTCCACTTGACTTTAATTTTTTTCCTGCAAAATGACTGAGCATTGCACTGACAGACTTTGGGAGACAGAGACTCCTGTTTACACATTCCAGACGACACGGCCAACGACATCATATCTACCGTATTGTATAATGATCAACTCAGAACCATCACCTGAGCAACACAACTACAACTACTTCACAAAGGACTGTACAATGTAGCATCTCTGCTAACATACTGTAGCATTTGAAGGCTGGGACCTAACTTGACGAAACTCATTATTAGTTTGAGGAGAGAAATTATGCATTCAAAAGATCTTTTCGATGTCATTTAACTCTTACGTTCCTTTCCAATGAAAAGAAATGAAAGGTACATGAGAGACAAAGCACTAGTCTAATAAAATTATACATTCCAAAAATAAAATAAATACTTTTTTTAAATTGTAATGCACTAAATTTAAAGGTATGTGACCCTTTAGAGCCCCTAAGCACTACAGTATGCTGTAATCTCTGCCATTAATCATGTCTTCCATTCACCTTTATCAGTATAACACTGCCCTACACCATTACCAATTCAAACGAAGCACTAAAGGTCCGGCTAAACAAATGAAGCACATGTAGCACTGACTAAAACTGCTCATTTAGTCTTCACCAAGTGGAATTGGTAGTAGCCTATATAGGACTTCTTTATCTCTCATGTACTAAGCTTTTCTGGAATCCACTGGACTTTCTTAGTCCTGTGGCATGCACTTGCTGAATGACCTGTAATGTATAAAAAAGTGGGGGTGGCATTTACCATATTTTGGTGAATATCATTCCTCTAATTACACAAATGGTTAGTCCTTTAAACTGCCACTAGAATCTCCTCCCATTTGCACATTGAAGCAAGTATGTTTTTCCTTGTTTGACTGGGATCACAAGGAGGACAAACGGACGTCTTTTTTTCCAAAATGGGGGAGATACAAAGTATACAAAAAAGGACAACCCAACCACAAGGATTTTCACATGTTTGCTAGCTGGAAATAATCATTCTCTAAGGGACCAATAATACAACCCTACACCCCTAACAGGAAGGCCAACACTGCCAATTAGGCACAAGAATCCCCAGATGCATACTGCCCCAGCTCTTGCTCGCCCAGATTGCTGCCAACAACTGCTTCATGGGCAAGTTGGTGTCAAGAAAACGGCGGTCCATCATAGGAGCCCAAGGAAAAAAGGGAAAAATTAGCCCAAGGGATTTAGGATGGACATGTACAAAGAACAAATCTATATTTTGATAAACAAATCAACTAAATGTGGCTATGGAGCAAGTCTGCAATCAGAAAGAAAAGTGCGCAGCGGAAGATAAGGTAAAATATAATGCAAATATATTGCAATGTGAAATGGAGTCATCGTCCAGAAAAATGCTGTCGACCATGATAAATATGAAGAAAAGTCTTGCCCACATGCAAAGGAGAAATCTATTTTAAAAGACTGAGCAAAGAGAGACTCATGCCTAATGTATGGATGAACAGAATGGCCGCTGAGATAAACAAAAGAAAAGAAAAAAGATAATGCATTTTTGTAACTTTGTTTACCAGCATGACTACTTTGCATGACTGTCTTTTCTGCAAGCCCTTAGTTAAAGACAAGGGTGCTAGAGAAACAAAAAAGTATATATAAAATGAATTTAAAAAAAGTTATATGCAATTAATGTTTAAAAAAGATTATAATGAGAGAGAAGAGCTATATTTTGTTTTGAAAAGTGAAAATGTGAATATTGAAATATGTATGTTTGCGAAGTACACCCTGAGATATGTTTGGTTTTTAAAAAAAATCTCTGCTAATACTGCCCCACATGCAATCTCATTTTAGTGTTTCTAGCTAGCCGCTGCATATTTTTTTAATGACTTGAGCTGTACATTTACATTTCTGAGCACTCTTTTGAGGCTTAGCAAACATTTCTAGGAATTGTTTAGTATTTTCTCTGATTTATTTGCACAGCTACTGTAGCAACAAAACAAAAGGCTCTCCATGATTTGCTTTATTATGTTCACAGTTTTCTTTTTTGGCAATAATTCAAGTTACTTCATGGTTGTAGCAGGGCAAATGGAGAACCTTTGGATTTCATATCATCAATGCATCAGTGTTAAGCGATGTATACAGATTTTGAATGTCCCAGTGAAGGAGCTTGCTTGAATAGGCCGTTCTGTTTCACTTGTTAGCTTGAAAATGGGAAAATAAACCTTAAAAACATTGTTTGCAAATATGTGGAGAGAATAAGTGGAGAGGTTTTTGCATGGAAACAACTGCCATTCCAAAGTAAGGCAACATGTGGGATAAAGGACTCAGGTGTGCAGACAGTATGCGTGTTTGTAGGTGTTTCGCTATTTTATTTCAAACATAATCCTAGTGTATAGACAACAATAATGTGAACACCTCACAGTGATGTGTAAACGCATGCTTTATGACTTGACTTAATAATCTCTCAAGGGGGGAACAGAGTCTTGACATATCCCCTTAGGCTCCTACCATTGTATGTCATGAACCCAGTCCTGATAACTTTGAAACACTGTGTCGTGGTGTAGAGCAACGTCTTCCTTTGAGAGGCAACTGAAAACTACTCACACTCGCAGTGTCGGCCTGAGTGTGTAGTGGTAGCTTGTCTATGTTTTTAGATGGTCAGGTCTTGCATCGTTACTCATGCCGTCATCCAGTTGGTTTGTAGGCAGCTCATAACAGCACATGACACAATCATAGCACCAATCAAAGAAACCCAGAGCTTCCAATATGATGTCAGTTTAGTCTTTCAAGTGAGGATGAGATACCAGTGTCCACCCAGAAAGATCAAGAAGAAAAATACATCTCCGATATCTCCTTGTTGAGCGCTCCTTAAGCATCTAATCCACAGTTGGGTTTCCCACATGAGTTTCGGCCCTGCTGGTCCAGGGTTCAGCTCAGGCAGCTGAATGGTCGTCCATTCCTCTTACTTTGCAAATGGAGGCTCATTTGTTTGAGACCTAACAGGGCAACATAGATCACAGACATCACAGTTACAGTCTAAACTGGTATAACAGGGTCTAGAACTTTCACAATTTGCGAAAATGGTCAATGGGTGTAGTTCACATTTTTGAAGGCATTAAGCAGCTTTTATTTGGATAGCCACAGAGACATTCATAAATATTGTGTGCACACTTGCAGAGGTATTTTTGTCACCACTGTTTTCACTTTTTACAATTAATTTTCTGATTTCTTGTCTCAGCATTTTGAGATTGTTTGTCTTTAACAACTGCATAATACTGCCTCATGTCATGTTGATTTGAGGGAGTTACAATGTTTGGATTGCTAAGGCTGTTTTTGTAAAACATTACCAATCTGTGATCATTTTCTAATGTTACATAACCAAAAGAAGCAATGCTTTGAGTGTTAAACACTGCCACTGCAACATGATGACATGACAAGTGTCTAAAAGATTTGGCACTGCCCTGGGATAATGCTTATTCATATCCATTTTATTTATGTGCTTATTTATTTTGTCGTTTTATTCTGTTCAAGCAGACACTGTATGCAATCTGCACCACAATGCCACTGATTGACACTCACTGTATGCTCCCTGAGACACAGACGCTCTGTCATCAGTCAAAAACGTTTAGTGGCTTTATGGCTTTCCATAGAGTAATTTAGCAATCAAAAAGAACTTTATTTTAAAAAGTGATAAGAGCAGAATTGTTTTAGAGGAAATGCTATTATTCTAAATAGATTTTAATACTGTATATTTAAATGATAATATGATATATAATGCGACATGTCTCTTGTAGAACACATAATAGTCACCTTCTGTAGCCATTCCAAAGATTAATTTTACTGCCCAGACAAGGATTTAAAACAGACTTAGGAACTAGTTCGTTGTATGTCGATCTTAGTAGGACAGTAAATGGGAAGAGGAGGTGGTCACTGGAGAATCTGGTTGTACTTTCTGCCGGATTTTATTTTTTAAATGTCGGACAACACAAAGAACAAACTTAGAACTGTATAAAGTATATTTCAATGGAATGTTCATGATTTATCTTTTTATATTTTCAAGATAAAATAGAAACATATCAATAAAGTGTCATAATTGAACATACAGTATTTCTACTACGAGACTTAAAAATGTATGAATGTTAATGCGATCTAATGTGAACCAATCTCCATAGCAGCTTGAATGAAACACTGATTAACAGTTGTGAGATGCTTTTTCAGAGACCTTAAAATTGCTTAAAATCATTGAAATGAACGTTAAAAAATAAATGAAAAAGTGACATCAATTGTGTTGGGAATTCCTTCTTTGTATGAGTTAAGATTTTATTTGATGTCCTGCCTCCGCCTGTCGGGAACAGCCCGTCACAGTACAGACATTGATCTCATTAGACTTGAAAATAGAATGACAATCACGTCTTCCACAAGCAGTGTATTTCTGAGAAGTTCTGCGCCTCAAATGGACATAAAAATAATCTATATTTCCAAAGTCAAATGTAACTGAGTCATGATATCTGAGAATAATGAGGTCAAATTTTTCCCATACTGCTCAATATCAAGTGTCTGCAATGTAATATTTGTGAAACCAGAAACCAGTTGTATGTTCCAATGAAGGTCTGTGACATTGAAAAGACATTTTTAATATAATATATAACAGTGAAACACACATAGTAAGGCAAAGTGACATTTTATGATAATCAAATGATCTAACTTTTACTAGTTATTACACCTGTGGTATATTTAGGCCGCAAATTCAATTCATAACACCATCCGGTCATCTCTGGGAAAACACTCTCTACCATGCAAGACAAGAATGTTTCACATTTGAGAACGTGCAATGATAGATGAACATTAACTGAGAGGATTCGGTTATCACAATATTTGCACATTTGTTGCTGCTCAGTACAGTACCGCATGAAAGTGAGAGAGAGGAATAGTAATATAATATGGGGTGATGATTCATAATACTCGACTTATGGCTGCCAACAATCTCGAGGTGTTCAACATGGTAATGAAACAGGCTGCCATCTCTTGGGAGTCACATCTCATGATTGCTGCACATAGCTGCTTAAGAGATTTAGAGCCCATAACACCACCACAATCACCTATAGCTACATCTGCTGCACGATGCATCATGTTCATCATACAACTGCATTTGTATAGGCATCTCATGGCTGATTTATACACTGGACTGATAGATTTACAATAAATACTGCAGCTGAATGTCCTCCCTCTCCAGTCTGAACATAATGTAAAGACTACTTTAACGTTGTTTTGTCCTGCCATGCAGTAAAGTGTGTTGTATTTGTGTGGTGAATTGATAATTGCAGCAGTCCAGATGAGATAGTGAGAACCGCTAAGGAAATGTCGGCTGAGTTCTCTTGTCAGTTTTATCTGCAGTATGTCAAAACATCCACTCCCCCTGGTGGTGGTACACAGCAATAACTGCATACTCTTAGGGAACAGCAGATCTAAGCAATTATCTAAAAAATACAACATTCATTGAACATGATCAGATATTTAACATTCAATTTTATTTCTGAGATATTTGGGGCTTATTTTTCACCCCATACAATATATGCTATATTTCTCAATTTGAGTCAGTGTTGGGGCTTTGGATAGCACAACCAAAGATAATAGCACGTTTGATTACTGGGTCATTTTCATGTATAGCTTTAAGTGCCTTTGCAGGACCAAAAGGTGATATCAATGTAACCAATTACCATTTTATTATAACAAATGAAGATGGCTGTTTCAAACTAAAAATTGGAACTAGCTGTTTCAGATGTACAAACCTCTTTCAAATGTCCTTAATGCAGTCATTACCTGTCAAGTATACTATTATTTTATGATTAAAGACAACAACAACAAATAAACTTAATCTTAAAAAAAAATGTTGGTTCCCATGCAGGGACCACTCTACTTGACTAATCTGAATCATTTGAACAGCAGTGATGCTTCGGCCATATGCCACAGCACAAGACTTATTAGAGAGGGTAACACCACTGCTAGGCAAAGGTGACATTTGAGAGGGAGGCTGAAGGTTGTTTCGCCCTATAGAAGCGAAGGGGAAAGGACCGGGAGGGGTTTGTGCTTGGGGTCCAGCTGAGATTAAATTTCAACAGGACAGCATTCCCAAAAAAAAATTCAAGACAGCCAACGTGAGACAGCAAGTGAACGAACAAGTTTCTGAATGTTCTTTGAGAAAACAACTGGTCGCAAATTTAGTGCGCAGCTTTGTGGGACTTTAACCCAATTGGCAGAGGAAGAGTGTGCCTCAAAGTTTGGACAACCGGAAAATCACAAGTGAGGGGCAAGATGACAGATAGACAGCCAAGCAACCCGAAGTGCTGCGAGACACAAACAATGTAATTTCTCAACTTGGCCTTGAGCTCTGTCAACAAAGTGAGTAAATAGGTACATTTGTGAAGCTACTCTATATTTATATCACAATTGTTGTGTTACTCAGGTAAGCAACAAGGTTTGAAAAAGACAGGACATAGAAATTTGTGGTTTAGTGTCTTTTTTAGTGTTTAGACACATTTAAGGTAACATTTCAATCAATCCACTAATAAAACATTCATTCCTTTTAGGCACTTAAAATTGTTGCAGCCCAAATAATTTGTATTACAGTTGGGTAGCTTTTGGTGCCAACAGTGATGGAAAGCAGCGACGATGAAAAAGGAGGGGGGAGGAAAGACTGTGATGGAGAGAAAGACAAACAGCTGAAAGAGCAGCTCAACTGTGAAGAAAAGGGAGTAATTGAGCTCCAAGAAAATGACAAAGAGAGAAGAAAGGACGGTAGGAGATCTGGAACATTGTGGAGGAGTGGGTGGGCACTAAGTGAAAGACTTGCAATCAATGTCTCAGGGATGCGCTATGAGACTCAGCTTCGTACATTAGCCCAATTCCCTGACTCTATGCTTGGTGATCCAAGGCGGAGGTCACGATATTTTGACCCTCTGCGAAATGAACTCTTCTTGGACCGAAACCGGGCCTGCTTTGACGCTATTCTGTACTTTTATCAGTCTGGTGGTAGGCTTCGAAGGCCCACCAACATACCTCTGGATATCTTCATGGATGAGCTACTGTTTTATGAGCTGGGAGAGGATGTCATAGACAGGTTCAAAGAAGATGAAGGTTTTCCAAAGGAGGAGGAGAGATCTTTGCCAAACAATGAAATCCAGAGGAAACTGTGGATGCTGTTTGAGCATCCGGAGTCATCATCAGGAGCACGCATCATAGCCATCATTAGCGTGATGGTTATTGTGGTGTCCATACTCATCTTCTGCCTGGAGACCCTCCCAGAATTTAGGCTGGACAAAGAAGCCCGAGAGGCAAGTCAATTTATTACTTATGTTAAACATCACATGCAGTAAAGAATAAAAACTATAATCTACTGTAATTTCAATTTAGGGTCAAACACAAAAATGCAGCCATTGACTGTGTAAATGAAAATAATCCCCTCACATCCCATTATCTCCACATGCTTTGTCTGTATATCAAATGGCACATTTTGGATACTATTAAGGGCATCAAGGAAACAATCTGGGTTTAGCTACTTTATCCAATCAAACTTCAGTAATAATGCTTTCAAAGCGATGCAAGTAATGCTTGGGTCTAATATCTCTAGGACAGTGGGTGTTTATGTAAACACGTTTGGTGAACACATTGTGATAAAAGGGAAACCTCTCACACAAGGAATACAGACCAATAAGTTTGCAAGCCAGCCAGAGTGTGAGAGAAAGTAATGCTGTGATTATTTTAGTCGACTGTTAAATTTGATACACTTGGATCGCTTAAGGGTACTGGGATTTGTAGAGGCAGTAGAATACAAATCACAGGAGAGAAAGAAAACAAACTAAGGCAGCAAGGTGAGGTAATAAAAGGTCAAACAAGTGACCAAACACATGGGCAAGCCAAAGCTTTCTGCTGGCTTAGAAATGGACACTAAAAGGTCTCGCAGAACGAGCTGCATACATTGGGTCATGTTAACACATTCCTCCCAGGCTGCTCTGCTGGCTGAGCTGCCTTTGCACAAGAGCACTGCCAGGAAACTACTGTAACTTGTACCCAAGTCTGTGGAGTATCCACTGAAGCATAGTGACTGTTTTACTGCTGCCAGGGATCAGCATATGGGATAGCAATGAAGGTGGGCATGGATGCTCTAAGTCACTCTCATGTTTCTCTTGGAAGATCTCACAGGTTAAATATAGTCTAGGAGAGACCTTGTTGAAGATCAACAAATACACATCCACCATTAGTAATCAACACTTTGACTGAAAGCCATGTAGTTGCAGAAGTTAACACATTGCCCCCCATAACAGATTTAACTAATCCATGGTCTGTTTCTCTGATTTAAAAGTGACAGTTGGCATTATAACAATCTTAAGAGCTACAGTACTTTCTACAGCTCAATGTCAGGGTAACATCACATGGCAGCTGGAGAGACAGGTGGACGAAAAGAGAGATTGGATCAACTATGACTGAAATGTAAAGCTGACACTTTTATGATGCTACACCAAAAGGGAAGACCAAAGCGGTGGTGAATGAGGTATAGAAGATGAGTGTTGCTATGTAGTTGAGTCAAATGTCTTGTGACTCGACAACATATAGCCTTCAACTTTATGTTTTGCAATATAAATGTGGGCCAGTTAAAAACATTTAAAAGACACTATAACATGTTGGATAAGAAATGGGACATGCAACTTGCGTTTTATTAACCCTCCCTTTCTTTCTTTTCTTAGGAATATCTGTACAAGTATCACTCCCTTCCCAAGAATGTCTCAGAGAACATGCCACTTCCACATAGTGTCTTCCAGGATCCCTTTTTTTTAGTGGAGACCATTTGTATATGTTGGTTCTCCTTTGAGCTCTTCATGCGATTTGCTTGCTCTCCGAGTAAGACGTACTTCTTCAAGGATGTCATGAATATTATAGATTTCAGCGCCATCCTGCCATACTTTGTTACTCTGGGCACCGAGTTGGCCAAGGACAATGACGCAACTCCGGCCACTTCCTTGGCCATCATAAGGGTAATACGTCTGGTGCGAGTCTTCAGGATCTTCAAGCTGTCTCGCCACTCCAAGGGGCTGCAGATTCTGGGACAAACCCTCAGAGCCAGCATGCGTGAATTAGGTCTGCTCATATTCTTTCTCTTTATTGGAGTCATCCTCTTTTCCAGCGCCATATACTTTGCTGAAGCTGACCACAAAAACACAGCTTTTATTAGCATACCACATGCTTTCTGGTGGGCTGTGGTTACCATGACCACAGTGGGATATGGTGACATGTGTCCAGAGACCGTTTGGGGAAAAATGGTTGGCTCTATGTGTGCCATTGCCGGTGTGCTGACCATTTCACTGCCTGTCCCGGTCATAGTGTCCAACTTCAGTTATTTCTACCACCGTGAGACTGAGTGTGAAGATCAAACAGAGTACAATCATGTCATGACATCATTGTGGGAAGATGAAGAAGAGGAAGAAGAACAAAAGGAGGAAGAGGCACAGGATCCAGAGGCGGAATACTATGCCATTGAGGGCAGATACACCCCTGTAAATGGGACTCTGCTTGTCGGACCATGTCCAGCTCATGGTACAGAGTATAAAGAAGGGAACGCATGTATGAGAGAACCACTGGTCACTCAAGTGTAAGGAGGGCATGTAGTTTGTATGGTGAAGAATATGTAATTTTAGGACAAAACTTTGTTGAGAAACTACATTTCAGCAGACAAGTTTTACATTCTCAGGGTTTTGTTATGAATGCTGTGCTATCGTTGCTTGTGTTTTAAAATTGTAAAATTCAATGTTCAAACTCTGATGTCTTAATAGGAGAAGCAAAATAAAATGTGTTTCAAGTTACAAATAACATCACATGTATTTAAAAAGATAGGTAAGGTGAGTACATCATGAGCTCAAAAGTGTACAACAAAGCAGGTGCTCAACCTGAATGAGGCCACAGAACATGAGGAAAGAGATACTAGAAAACACAACTGCTGAGGCACAGCTGTGTTTATTGTGTCATGGATTGCCAATGTGTTTCCACGTAACACAACATCTTCTTCAGGGCTGAGTTTCACTCATAAAGGTCTTTTAATTTTTTGCTACTTCATGCAGTGCCTCAGTTGTTTTTTGACTTCTAGTCTCTCTTTCCTCAACATCATATGTATGTTTGAATTTTCAATTCATGTACAACATGAACAGCATGCACTGTACAACTCTTTCTCTTTTACCTCCGCAATCCCTGTAATTGTCCATTACTGGCTAATATGACCTCAAGTAACAAATGTGTAACACTGTTAAACTAACTATTGTGTGCTACATCTGTTTAAATCAGATGGATGTTTTTAATAAAGATTATATTTTATTAGTTTTGTGAGATGTCTGTACACAACACACACACATGCACGCACGCACACACACGTACAAATAAATAATTTGTTTATTTATTTTATTCTTTTTATCAACACTGTCTGTGTTTTCCTAATAGACCACTAGGGAGCAGCACTCTGGTAGCATACTAAACTCAATGAGAATTCCAGCTCTCACATACAAAAAAAGACAACTTGCAAATGAATCTCGCACTAGTCTATTCTCTGATTGAAAATCACAGGTAATAAAAAATAATAATTTATTATTAATTTAACAAAATATGCAAACATGCTACAAATTAAATAGTCAAATAAATAATTAAATAAACCTCTGCCAAATTCAATAAATATGTCTACACAAATGCACAGTATCACAGCATAAAAAAATCAGCAGTTCATTATTTATGAATAATTATTTGTGGACTAACAACATCAGTTTCCATTCCAAGTGGGTCATGAGAGTCAAGGTTTACATACTGTTGTCTGCTGATTGCTTCGGCAGTGGCAGCCACCTCAGACAGACTGTTCCTAAGAGGCAGAAATCGTGTGAAGGACACTGCGTTTAGATCCTGGGAATGTTTTGGGGCCAAAGAAACAGGAAGTCCATAATGGGAAGAAATAAACCGTGTATATCCATCAGCCAGAAGGAGCTCTCTGAAGGTGCAGTCTGTTTCAGTGTAATGGCTCTGGGGAAACATGATGTGAACTGTAAAAACTTGTAAACAGACACTATCGCTGCTCGAGTATTGCATACAGATGGTTCACTTTGTTTACCTGGCCCCTAAGATATCCTCTGCTGTCAACACATAGAAATAGTGACGACCTACGTCCTATGATGACTACCTCTCCAGTTTGAACAGATTTAAGCTGTAGCAAACCTGGAAAATAATAATGATAAAAGTAATCATTTGAAGTGAGAGATACAGGTAAGTAAAACATCGATAGTCCTATGTTCATGTACTTACTGTATTGAGTTTGGCTGTCGCTTCCTGACACTCGTCCATCCAACATTATTTGCAGATACATTCCTCTTCTGTGATTGTCTATGATTGACACAATGGAGTGAATAATTGAATGCTTTTCAGTGATGCATGTAAATGTGCCATTTTGAAATTCACTTACCTGTGTAAAGATGCATTTCTCTCACTTGGTTATCAAAGGCTAAAAGTGGGTTTGAGTTAGGAATGTAAAACGACTGGTTACATGGAAACAAAATAAGTAAAACAATAAGTGGGTATTGCTTACCAAAAAACATTTGGATGATTACAAAAACAATGAATAATAAATAAATAAATAAATAATCATAAGCGATAAAATCAATTCGTTGGATTAAATAGCAAAAGAGCAGCTCAAATTTAAAAATGTTTAGAATGAACTACAGTTGGGGTCCTTATAAAGGACTCAGGGTCCCTCCTTCCACATGAGTCAGACTTGTGCATAAATGAACCAAGATTTACAACTTTTTCCGCGCTCCATGTATGGATTTTATCCGGTTCAAGAGATCCTTGTGAAGTTCAGTTTTCTCCTTTGGAAGCTAGGCTATTAGGTAGGACTACAGTCATAAAGACAGACACTAATCACTACTGGTTATTCAGACTAGTGCTATGTATATTTTAAGAAAAACAAAAACTTTGATCAAACTGACTAAGTATAAATTGAATCTAAAAACAGGTTAGCTAATGATATCAACTGATATGTTTCCATTTCCAGAAAAGTAAACTTTAGAATTACTTACAGTAATCCATGTGGCTTCTGAACTCTTCTATAAATCTTAAAACACCAGCATTCTTTACTGAGTCACCATTCAAATAAATAAAACAATTGCGAATATAAACAATCAAATGGGACTTCGTGCATCGGGAAGTAGAAGTCAGAGAAAGATGTTTACAGGAAAGCAGCTGTTACCAAAGGTACCCCTTTAAAAAGTCACACATTAGCAAATGCTGTGTGTTTCTGAGAGCTTTCACAAGACTGTGTATGTCATCCACCTTTAATTGTGTCGTGGTTTTGAATGGAAACCAATCATAATCCCCACAAATAACATTTTAAAAAGTAAAAACCAAACACACGTATTATGAACAATGCTTTGATAATGTTTTTGGTTTAAAAGTCTATCTTTATTTTAATTATTAACTAGCAGGTGAGCAGGTGTGTGCTGCCATTATGGTTGTCAGTATGGTTGCCCTTATGTATCTAACTTTGGCTATGTCTGTTGTATTTTGATCGTTAAAAAAACGTCCTACCTGCTTAGATGAGCAGCAGTGAAGGGAACTCGTGACAGAAGCAATCGCATTTTTTTCTGTAAAATAGAAACGCCACAACTTTCAACAGCTAGCTAGCGAGCATTAACACGCTAATCAGCATATCCCAGTTGTAAGTGAGTAACGTGCCTTGAATTCGCAGTGCCAATTTGTACAGATATTTTTTCTAGTAATTTTTGGTCCTGGCCTGGGAATCGGCACCTCTTAGGGAAAGCGTATAGTCTTTCTACCCATTTGTATTAGCATTTTCAGAATTTCAGAATGATCAGCCAATTATACTTAGATGGTGGGCAGCTAAAATGAATATTGTTAAAACGCAATTTTTTTATTGTAATACAATGAGTTCTTCTTAGGTCTGGTCACTAAGAAAAAAAAACATTTGTGAATTTACCTTTATCTTATTGCCTTTATTTCATGGCAAAGTCCAATGCAGTCAATCGGAAAAAGTGGCTGAGGTTATGACGTCATCACATTTTACGACACAACTATGGACATAACACACAGCAGGGATAGTCAACTGGGTTTTACCGAGAGCCAGATTTTTATCCTCTAAACCAGGACTAAAATAGGTCTAAATCAGGACTAAACTTGGTCTAAACCAGGTCTAAACCAAGTTAAATCAAGAGATTAAATGTTTTTGGATAATATATACAGCTAATAATATAGAGACAGTATGTATATAAACATACATACACACACACACACACACACACACACACACACACACACACACACACACACACACACACACACACACACACACACACACACACACACACACACACACACATATATATATATATATATATATATAACACACACATATATATATATATATATATATATATATATATATATATATATATATATATATATATATATATATATATATATATATATATATATATATATATATATATATATATATATATATATATTAAATACATACAGATGGTGGGCAGCTGAAATGAATATTCTTAAAATGCAGATTGTAATACAATGAGTTCTTCTTTGGTCTGGTCATTAAAAGAAATCACCAGGTTCAGCATTTTTGAATTTACCTCCATTTGAGGTTATGATATCATGACATTCTAGATGGTCACAGTAAATAAAAGTACAAGGACTATTTATGGGTTTGTTATAGAGAACATTAAGTAGGCCCAACTATGCAATCGTCCACATTTTTTCATCTTTCTAAACCCATGGATAGCCTGTTACTGTTGTCAATATTTACACAAACGTTTGAATAATTAAACCCGTGACACTTTTTACAGTATGTTTTAATTACAGCTTTACAATCATTATCATTATAGTCATATAATATTTGTTTATCATCACTACTCTCCAATAATATGAATTTAAATCAACACCATTTGTTTTCAAAATGTACACATACAATTAGCATATCTCAAATGTTCATATTTTAAAACAAATTTCATTTTTCAATCTAAAATGAAATTACAGTCTTAAAATTAAGTATGAAATGAACATACTGTTTTAATACACACACATACATACTGTACATACATACAATAGAAAAATGATAAAAATAAAATACAGACATTTTACAAAGTCCTTACTCAAGCTTTCACATCATATAATGATTGATATCATGATGTTTTGTCTAAAATGTTCATTTTGGCATGCATATTAACACAGATGCTTGAGTCTTCTTATCACTTTGAATTTTCATATAAAGCACTTGCTACTGGTCTTATTGTCTGTCCTATTCACATTTGTGCATCTCTTTCTGTTATGGCTTAAGAACATACAATCCCCACCCCTACCCATGTGCACTTTCGTCCATGTAAACCACTCCTTCCCCGACTGTATAGTATAAGATGTTTCCAGAAGTATGTTCTTTTTAGTCAAAAACAAGTTCACCTGAAAGCATGTGTGCCACGTTACCCTTTTCCTCTTCTCAACAGGAATGCATTTCTCCATTTATAAAAAACTATAAATTCATTGTGTCAATACTGCCACCTCACACTCAAAATAGAAAATTAAATCACAATAGGCGATGGTCACTTTCTACAGTCCACTTTCTACAGAGTCAAACAGTGTCATGCCACAACTATGGGTCAAATTGAGAGAAACAGATGATAAGCATTCACTCTTTTTTCATCTATACAGAAGTCGTTCACTCAGTGTCTTTGATTCTTCGAGACTTTGCTCGAATGAGGTTGGTCATCTTCAAGTGTCCATTTTTATTTAGATTCTTAGGGTTATTTTTTCTTCAATATGTGTTTTTTTTTTCATCTTGGGTTACGTTGGGAATGGGTTTCTAGAACAAAAAACATAAAAGGAGATTGTGAAATAATGCTGTGATGATTACATATGTAAAACATTTGAAAGGGCTGCTCACCGGCTGTGCTTATCTTTTAACATGAATATGTTCTGACTGACCCCAACTCTGCTCTTTGACCAGAATTGGCTGATAGAAAAAAAATTGACATGCAGGTACATACACGTTAAAACAACATGGGTTTGAACAGGATTTAGGGTACTGTTGGTCCAGGGGGCCTCACCTTCACTCTGGACTTTCCTCAGGGTGACTGAGGGAGTAGCAATAGCCGAGGCACGGAAGTTGGCAGGTAATGTCTCAGCGGAGTCTGCAGTCACCCCGCGAAGGTCCTTCTCTCTGAACATCTTCCTCCATGATGGAGACCGTGTGAATGTTTTTGTGCCATCCTGCAGAGACAATCACATAATACCAGCTGTTTAATAATGGGGTACATAATAAGTACTATTTGACAAAGTAAAGACATGTTGTGACAGTGGTGCAGTTTAAATATCGTACTGCCTACTGCAGTTAATCAAATGTAAACACAGCTGAACCAGTTGGCTTCTTGTTGGCTTGTCTGTAGAGACTAGTTCTCTACAGACAAGAGCTTGATGAAAATTTAACCTCTCCATTAAACCCATTTGTACATATATATGTATTAGCATCCTCATTGCAGTACCTCATCTGGACGTCTCTCAGTTCCCATGGAGATAAGAGCATTGTATTCTTTCTCAAGGAGTTGTCTTGCCTGAAAAAAATAAAAAATAAATACAATTCAGTGCTATTTTAGTATATATACTGTATAGTGTGTTATTTCTGCTGGCGTTATTCATTCCAAAGGTTCATCATTCAACATTGTTATTATACCTGCGTATTTTGATTTGGTATCTGCAGTAAAAGAGCCAAATCAGTGTAGTCAAAGGTGTCATCCAGTGCCAGCAGGGCCCCATGAACCCCACTCTCTAACAGGTTGTCCGCAAACTCTTTCAGACCAATTGACTGAACCCAGCACATCACTCGCTCATTAGACCATACCATCACATCTGAGAATGAGAAGGGCCACAAAAATTACAACAACAGGAGTATACTGTGAATGAATCATATTGTTAAAAATCTTAGACCTTGGTTCTGATGCTGGCTTTCGTCCCGCCTTCTCTCCAGCTCCTTTCTGTCATAGTTCAAGCGTTTCAGACACATGATGCCATAGTGGAGACTGACCCTGAACATGAGAGAAAAAAAAAACTGTACATCCTTCTTTGGGTAAGTGCTTTGTTTAGTCCAATTTTAGCTCTACTGTAGTGTCCTGCTATGCACCTGGTTTGGATCTGATCAGTGGCAGTTCTGGTATGAATGACTCCCTTGCTATGGTTAAAATAAACGTCTTTCATTCTTACCTGTGGAAACTGTCCACCATTTTGAGCTGTCCCCTCAGTTCTTTTTTTGTGAGGTGATCGAGCATGCGAGCATCAACTAAAGACTCCATAAAGTAGGAGCGATACTGTGGGAGACCCAGACTGGGCAGCCATTCATTTCCAACCCATTCATGGTTCATGTCTCCATAGGCCAGGATCTGACACAGACAGAGAGCAGAACACGAGGAAAAATTATGATAGTTTGAATAGTCTGTTTTTCCCGCTCCCAGATTCCTTTCTTCCCTGTTCCTGTCATTTGGTGACTCATCCCACTTATTCCACTAAATATGAAAGCCTCACGTCTAAAGTCTCTGACACTTAACTCTTTATAAACATTTGTTTTAGAGAGGATCAGTGGCCCCAGAAAACACACGAAATGTAGGTTCTGTCATATGGTGTGAAGAACTAACCTGATCCCAGCTGAACTCCTTCTGCTCCTGGTGGCCGTGGCAGAGAGGAAGAGCGAGAGAAAGGGACAAAGAGTCGCAAAGAGAAGCAAGGGTCGCCAGAAGGACAGTGTTGTGGTGGCAAAGGGGTGTCAGGGTGGCACAATGTAAAGAGCAAGGAAAGCAGAAGGAGAAGTCTTGTTAGTTTAATGAGAATGAGACGGAGAAACACTACATCAAAACAGAAACTGAAGGAATAGCAAGGGAAAGGTGTAGCCAAACATGCCTAATCAGAGACAAAGAAAAAGAAAAAAAAAATCATCAAAACAGCAGGATGGAGTGAAAATTAACTTTAAAAGAATAAAATAATTGTTGGATGACATTTTACAAACATTGTACATTATAATATCCATTACCCATAGCCCTGACATTTCAATTTGAAGTCTTACTGGTTTGGTGGCAGCAGCGAGAGACTCCATCTCAGCATGTGTCATCCAAATATTACTTGTAGACTGCAAAGACAGTACACAGACGTTTCGTTAGATTCCACTTTGACATAAGCGAGAATGCGCGAATGGTCTGTGTTTATTCTATTTTATGATGTGAACACTTACAGAGCGTGTGCTTGCCGGAGCAGACGGGCTGGTGAGGGACACCATTTCCTGGATGGCGAGACGCAGTTTAAGTCTGTGCAGTGGGTTGCTGATGCCAATCTCTCTCTGGATCTCAGTGTCGGAAAGGTTAGCCATGATGGCGCCACTCTTCACGTTGGCGCGGCATGCTGCCACATACCAGGCTGGCATCCCAACCCACAGCTAAGAAACAGAAAGCAATGTAGAGTTATAAGAAGAAAGTAATTCGAATAATGCTATGTAAATTGACCATGAATTCTATCAGAGTAGTGCCAGATTGTACCTCAAGCCATGTAACAACAGTGGGACCGTCCCACGAGGCGAAAGGCAGACCCTGACGACAGGCCTCCTCCAGCAGATCGTGTCTGGCACAGCGAGTGGAAAGCCAAGTTTGAAAGATTACTTTAAGAGATTAGGCTGTAATATCTCAACCCGACTTTCAGAAATAGAAATTCACAGAGCACATTAGCAGCTAAACACTATGGCATTTGTTAGCGATGCTCATTCAAGTAATGTAGAAAGTTTATAGGTTAACAGAGGAGTAATTATTTCAGAAATGTGAAAACAAAACACAGTACAATCACAACAGATCTTACTTCTTTTTGCTTCTGCGATCTTTTTCCACTGTTCCTGTTCCTAGTTTGGCTAGGCCTAAGGGGTCAGCCGATCCCAAGTCATCAGATGGAGTAGATGCTAAAAGATTTTTTCCATAATAAATATAATTTCAACATTTCCCTTTTGGTAATCTGATAAAGATGGTATTCACAAACCTAGCGAGGCTGATTCCCGACCAGGGGCACCCATTCTTCCTTTTTCCTTTTTACCAAAAAGACGTCCAATGGATGACTTAATGCTTTTCTTTTTGCTGGCTTTATGAAGGGAATCTTGACTTGCAGTTGTGGCTCCATCAGCAGAGAGGCTAGATAGAGACAAGATCAAAGTGATAAATATTGGTTTATAGATTAAGTAATAGTTTTCATTTATCTATTCACCTGCGAAACTCTCTGTGGTCATCTAGGCCTGCTCCTGGATGAGTGTGTGTCATTCTGTCCAGTCTCAGAGCTCGAGGAACAGGTGGAGGGGTGGAGTCTATCAGGGCAAGAGCTCGACATTCCTCACCCTCTTTGCTATTCTTTAAAGGTAATTTGCATTATTTTAGTAGTGAACAGTATTTTGCATGTAATAATCTCTAAAGCAACTGTTGTCTGTACCTGTCGTTCTGTCTCCCTGGCGGGAGAGTGAGGCAGGCGAGGAGTGGAATGTCCTGAACTGGGAGGTGAGGGCGAGGCTAAGGTGGAGGAGGTGATTGAGGGAGTGATGTAGCCCCTACCACCCAGAGAAGAGGGAGGAAGTGCAGGAGCATCGAGAGCCACACTGCTCACACGACTCTCTATCTCCTCTGCTCTCATCTCTGTGCTCTCCTTCTCCTCCTGGATCAGTCTGCCAGTAGGAGGAAAATTTCAAATATTTGATCTTAAGAAGACAAAATATAAAAGATGAAAACCCACTTAATCTCTTTGTTGATGGCCTCTAGTTGCTCCTGAAGCATAATGGCCAGTGTCTGGACATCTGTTTGTCCACTGGGAGACAGCAGCTCTGAGCCAAACAGAGTCTCCCTGTCGTCTTCATCATCAGAGCAGCCTCCCTCCACTCCACCTTCAAATCCTGGAGCCAGCATTCCGCTGCTGTCCCAGTCCCCATACTGACAAACACATCAACGTACAATGTAAGTAGGTTTTAGACACCACCTCCAAAAACAGCTTTGCACCATTCTACCATACTAACACAAAATAATTATTAGAATTTAGATTTTATCTGGCCTTACTGAGATTACCTTATTACTATCATCTCTGCTCCCCCATCGGCCTCGATGTGTCCGCCTGACCACCACCCCTCCAGAGGAGTTGCTATAGCCTGCTGGCAGGGAGCCCCCTCCCTGGGGGTACCGTAGCTCAGACGAGCTGCCAGGAAGAGACCTTCGGAAAAGGGTGGAGGGGAGGGAGCTCACGCTGCCTGCCCTACAATACAATACAATAATACAACATAATTACAGAATCAAATCAAAATCAAATCAAAATTTATTTGTATAGCACAATTCATACAAAAGTAACACAAAGTGCTTTACAATCATAAAACATTAAAACTCACAATACAATCACAATAAGAGCGTAAATAAATACATTAAAATGTACATGAAACAATAAAATACGGATCAAATTCCCTTAATCATATGCACAGCTAAACAGAACAGTTTTAAGCCGAGATTTAAATACTGGCAATGTGGGGGCCTGTCTTACATCTTCAGGGAGACTGTTCCAGATTTTAGCTCCATAAAACTGGAACGCCGATTCTCCATGTTTAGTCCTGACTCTGGGCACCACCAGGAGACCAGTCCCTGAGGTCCTCAGAGTCCGAGATGGTTCGTACGGTACTAACAATTCAGAGATGTACTTTGGTGCTTGGCCATCAAGGGACCTAAATACAATCAAAGCTGTTTTTTTCTCTGAGCCACTGTAAGGCAGTGCAGAGACCTGAGCACAGGACTAATGTGATCGTACTTCCTGGTTCTAGTCAGGACCCGAACAGCAGCGTTCTGGATGAACTGCAGCTGTTTTATCGCTCGTTTGAAGAGGCCAGTGAACAGGCCGTTACAGTAGTCTAACCTACTGGAGACAAACGCATGGATAAGTCTCGCCAAGTCTGGGTTAGACACTATATTTTTTATTTTGGCTATGTTCTTCAGATGTGAGTTTCTCTCTGAATAAGACTTACTTTCATGGGCACAAGATCATTGCTACAGTATATACAAAATATAGCAATAAACAAAAGTTGTTGTTTTTTAACTACAGCATAGCTCACATTGTTTGGGGCTGATGGTATTTAGGACATATTGCAGGAGTTTCAGCACTAACCTGGAATAAGAGGATCCAGGCCGGCCCCTCAGCTGGTCCAGCTCCAGTTGGATGCGCTCCAGTTCAGCGAGGAGCTGTTCCTAAAGTACACACAGGAGCTATCAGCACATACCCTCAGCATAGGGATATATTAGTAACAAACAGTAATAGAGAAACTTTATGTGGGCTTTGTCACCTTCAAAGTTTATCATCACACCTAATAAATGTGACAATAAACAGAGAACATCCAGGATTTTAAACTTCATGCACAAAAAAGGTTACCTTATTTGCCAGAAGATCATCCTGAATCTTCTTCATATTTGCCAGTTCTTCTGAAAGTGCATTCTATGCATAAAGTAAATATTCATGTTAGCTTCCCCGTAGAACAAACACAGCATGAATGATTAGTAAAGCACCTTCTCCTCCAGGGCAGCCATCCTTTCTTTGAGGTGTAGCTGCAGTCTCTCGTTAGACTCAGACAGGAGCTTGTCCACAGTGTCTGACAGACGCTTGTTGTGCTCGTCATTCATCTTCTCTCTCTGCCTCGCCTGAGAACAGATGGATTTTAACATGATTGACGCTCAGGGAAGGATAGAAACACAAGTGGATACAACTATTTAATTAAGACTTATCATTTTACCCTCTGAAGCTCCTGGTTCTTTTCCTCAAGTTGGGCCTCCATTTGTCGAAGTCGCTCCTCAAAGTTTCCATGTCGCTCCTCAGCCTAATTTAGAGAATAAATAAAGAATATTTAGTTCCAATAGCACCCACAAAAACAGTTGGTCCTCTGCAGTCATGGCAGAATGAGTTGTGGCTCAAGTGTGAGGTAGGTGTACCTTGTTGAGGGCTGCAACTCTCTGAGCGAGCTGGGCCTCGATTTCAGGCAGCGTCTCTGCCCTCTGCAGAGTCTGCTGCAGCTTCTGCTTGGCCTCATCCAAACGCTCCTGTAGCTGCCGGTTCTTCTCTTCACTCTGAGTATTCACACAGGTAACAGTTGTGAAAATATAGCTGGGTTTCAGACAATATCATGATATATGTTGAAATGCATATGTGGGTAGTACAGTTTTTAGATAGAGATTAAAGTACTTTTATTCTTACTTAAAAATATTTAACAGTACTCTTACTTAAAGGTGTTGGTCTTCCCACTGTGAGTAAGGGACAAAAGCTTTTTGTTGATATTATTAAATTATTATAATATATTATAACTATATAATATAATTATATTATAATACAACACTTTATTCATTGTTATATGTTGCACCTTACCGCCAAAGCAAGTTCCTAGTTTGTGAATCTTGTTCATTGAGAATGGATATAAACCTTTTTCTGATTCTGATAATTAGAACATTTATGTTTCTTGCACTGCTCCTTCAGACATGATTTTGGTTTTCTCATTTTTGTGGTCTAACCTCTGAAAATACCACTTTTTGAGCACAATTCATTGTTTTGGCCATCCAATTACAATAACTTCAAATTATACATCAAATGTTACGCCCAAAGTAGTAGTAGTTTCCCCAAACACTTGAGTAATTTCTTAGACCACTTCTTTGCACTTCTACTTGACAAAATATTACTTAGAAGTAAGATTGCTCATACATACAATTTTTCCCTACATTACCCAACTCTACTGAAATTATGTTGTTTTTAGTAATAGTTGTAGTTTTTGTCAAACAATGACTAGGCTCAACATGCCCCTCTTATCTGAAAATGTGATACTGTTACATTCTAGAATCAGAAAACAAGCATTAATTTTGTTTTTTTCTGCTTACTACTGTAAATTCAATTACCCATACCTGTCTGTACAAGGATTCTTTGCTGGCCAGCTCATTTTCCAGCTTGTCTTTGATATCATGGAGAGAAGTCGCCTCCCTCTGGGCACTGAGGTACCTGCACAAAGATATTTAGCAGACAGCAGACATTTACCAGAAGTATATGACTGATCAAACTGTATCAGGACTGCCTTTATTTATTTATTTATTTTTTCAATGTGTAGCTTTTTTATGTTCATGATGAACAAATGTAATATAATTTATGTACAAAAAGGTTGGACTGTATAATTAAGTGTCAAGACACCCTTGTAACACATTGTCAGCAACAGGTGAAGCATATGGCCTTTAGTGCCGTGGGTAATATCAAGGGAAAGATTATGTTGTTTTTCAAGTATAAAAACAAACTGCAAAACAGAAAGCATACCTGCGTTCAAGTGTTGTGATTCTTTCCTCCATATCCTCTCTTTGGCATAGAGCCTGAAAACCACAGATACAAACATTTATCACTATGTTATGCCCTACCCTACACATCCTGTATTTGGTCATTTGTCTCAGTGCACACAGATTTGTTTAATGTTTATCTTTTTTTTTGTAATTTATTTGTAGAAACACATTTAGAAGAACAATGCTTAATATTTTGATTTGATGAACACACATGAAAAACTACACATGTTTAATATATTTTATCTGACTAATTATAAAATACTGGGTTTTGGCAGCCACATGACTTGGCTTGACAGACCTCCTTGACTTCCCTTTGCAGCTTCTGATTGGCCTCCTCTGTCTTCGTCACTTCTCTCCTGGCGGCCGCAAGCTGTTCCTCTATTTCGCCAACCTGATGGGATGCCGGACACAAGACACCAGTGATTGAGAATGTATGAGTCAGTGTTGTTGTAGCGTAAACACAGATGTAACATTGAGTGATTACAAAAGCCCCTGTGGTAAATCTATTGTCTCAGGGAAAGAAGAAGGTTGATGCAAAAGATAACTTTTTCAAGAAAATTCAAAAAAATTTTTGTCTTTTTGCAGCTCTATCAGTATAAGTAAACATTTAAACAAACACATCTTTATGCATTACTTTAATAAAGTGACATTAGCTGTAATATTTTAACTGGCCACAAGAGGGAAGAGAAAAGCCAACACAAAAAGCATGTATGGCCTTGTTATTGTTCCATCTCTCTCACCCCACACCTCACATCAGGTACTATAGGGGGCTCACCTGTCGACACATGAGGGCCAGCCTCTCGCGGAGCTGGGACAGCTCAGCTCTCTGCCTCTCTATCTCTCCCTCTCTCTGCCGCTCCAACTCTCCGTCCTCCAGGCTGGAAGAGGGGCCGTTGGGAAGGCGCTGAAGTGATGACAATACACAATGAAATGCGAGTGATAAAGAGAGTTAGAATCAGTTGAGCTTCCACATGAATAGTGAGTATATTTAGAAGCACACTGACACACCATGATACCCATACATCTACTGCTCTACTGTGTGGACGCTAACACAATACACAAACAACTGGAGCCAACATGCATGAAGCCCTCCCTTACATCTTTCCCGCCGTCCACCCCTTGTTGACGTCTTTTAATTTGGTCTCTTAAAGAGATTACCTGCAAGACAGAACAGACCACATCGATTACCATATTTACATCAATTAGCATAGTTCCTTCTTATAGAAATATGTCCAGTGATGCACAATAACATATAAAAGGATGTTACCTCTTGAGAAGATGCTGCAAGTTGATCTTCCAACATGGACACTCTCTCAAGGGCCACACGCAGCCGCTCTCGCACCTGTAAGTCAAATGCAGAAATAAAATACATGTGGAGATTAAAGTGACAATTCTGAATCTAAAGTTTAGATTGCTTTGTATAAGACGAGACGCACACCTTTTCATCTAGGGCCTTGTGATGCTCAAACAGTGATTTGAGGGCCTTCAGGACTTCCACCTCACTGCTGACTCCTGCAGGTGACTGAGCCTGTCGCTTGACCACGGTCATCCTCAGACTGCGCTCGTGACGGGACACCAGGCACTCCAGGTGCTCCAGCAACAACTAAATATACCCAAGAAAAGTTTCCACTAAAGGTAAAGAGACGAGCAGGGATATTCAGTAATTGAATTTATTATTATTTTTTTGTTTGTTTTACATATAACAGAAAGACAGTTTGATTGAAAGATCATAAAAGTGAACGAAAGCCTCATTTGTTTGATTTTTCACCCAGGATGTCAATGTTCCCGGCTAACTAAAATATAATATTCTGACATCCTTACAGAATTTGACGTTTACATGTGAATGAAAGCAAATTATGATATCAGAAACTTAAATAAGAAAAAAGGAGGAAAAGCACTGAGGCATAAAAGTAGAAGAGTGTCGCACCCACACAACCAGAGTGGGTGAGGAAGCTAACACTGAGGCTGTAACCGTGCAAAAACGCAAAATGGTGGCTAAACATCTTACACGTGTGTTGTTTCTCTCCGCCTTGAGCTCAGCAATCTCCTCCTCTCGCTCCAGAAGCTGCTCCCGGCAAACATTCAACTCCTTCGTCAAAACTGCAAACTCCTGTGGAAAATACATGGTGCTTTTTAGGTGTGAACAAAACAAATTTAAATTCTGTGGGGATAGGTGTTACCTCATGAGTAGAAACTAACTGAGAAGGGAGGTTTATAGTTTTGTTTTTTTCCTTTCAACAGTTAATATTTGGTCCTTATCAACCTGCTAGGTACCTGAAACTGTGCACAACCTGAGGAGTGCTGACAGCGTTGGCTGGAATTATTTTTGTAAAAGGACGTCTTCTGCAAATGAAAGATAACATCCTATTTATATGTTTATGTTAAATTAACCCTACATGTTCTGAAATATATGGGTATCTTAATCAATAGCTGCTATTCAAATTAATCATTCAAATTTCACAAATCTGTACTGTGAACAGGAACTGGGCATTTAATAAAATTTGTTTCAAATCAAGATTCAGATGTTTCAAATCATCAATGATCAGATTGGGTCTTTTTAATCGAGAGGTTCAAAGCTAATCCTCTGTAAGTAAAAGCATGTGGTTTGGAGCAGAGTTTTGACTCTGGAGGAAGAAATTTGACTAATTTGGTGTTTAATGGCACTGATGAAAAGTCTGTCTTGTTTATGTTCAGAAAAACAAATTTGAAAGCCATTTGTTTTGAATAAGGAAAAAATGTGAATGAAAAAATATTGATTGATCAATATGAGGTAAAAGAAAACATACTTTATTTTTGACATATTGCCTAGCCCTACTGTGATTTGAATCTTGATTTGAAAACATGAATTTCAAGTCTAACTGCGATAACAATTAATCACTGTTTTTTCGCCAAAATTGTGCAACTCTAGTACACAATGGACACAGTCACAAGACGGAGACTGTCAGAAGAAGTACTATTATGTACAGAAAAGCAGGATGGCCTGGCCCCGATAAAGTTCTAATATAATGAGAAACAAATCTGTTTTTGACTCTTGGGATTCACTGGTTGGATATTAGAGATATGCTAATCTGACATGTTTATGGCACTTGTTAATTCAGAGTAGGAAAAATATTTTGAATTGGCGAAGATAGATCTTGTGAAGAGACTGAGCCCCATGAATCCATTGTCCAGTTTAGACACTGCCTTAGGCCCACTGTGAGAGTAGATTACTACCAGTACAAACATGGAGCAACTGACTGCCTTAAATGCTACTCTTGATTGCAAAGGGTAAGTTAAATGAAACAACTGAGGCTTGAAGCACACAGCATATATGATGTAAAGTACAATAAAAAACATGTAAATCGCTGACACACTTTCCCCTCCTGCTCATCTGTGTGTGAGCACTTGTGGATGGATTGCATCACAGTGTTACACAATGGCCCAGCTCAACAGAGCACACAGCATTTCAGCGTCATTCACATCACCACTAGGAACACATTTGCAACAAAAGCTAAACAGCATCTTCCTTCGTCAAGGACTTAGCTTCATTAATAATAATTAATATAATTAATGATAATTAGTCCAGAATTAGATGCATTGAAATGCATGATATGTAACTATAAGTAAAGATGGAAACGGGCATTATAAATCACTGTCCACAGATGGTGACACAGTGGGTCCACTGGCTCTTGGCCTTGTTGAATTGGTGTCTGGTTTGGATAAGGGTCTGTGTCACAGTTAGCATTCCTGCCCACCTCTACAGACTATTACCCTCAGGAACTTATGGACAACAAATTCTACTCCTCATTCATACTCCTTTCTGTTTCTTTTTGTGCTAATTAATGCAACACTATGTAACTTCCTAGAGGTGGCACGTTGCCTGCATGATTCCATGCAAATAAAAAGTTAAACTTCAGATCCTTCTTCACGAAGATACGTAGGTTTTATGACATGCTGTGGATTATTATTACAAAAGGAACAATATTTCCATGTGAACAAGCTGTAGAGGGCTCCTTCAGGCCAAATACGAGTCAAGTTTGTGGAAATGCAAGTCCATCAACATGAAAAAACAACAACAAAATGCATTGTATTGTAATTGTAGATTGTAGACATTTTTGGCTAAATGTTCACACTGGGGGTTTAAATTTGAACAAAACCACCATAACTAGAAAAGGCAAACCATAAAATAATGGGTAAAATGTTGCAGCTATATAAGACCAAAAGCAAAAAGGAGTACACACTGCAGTAGTGACGAAATGTCTGAAGACGTGGAGCAGGAAGTATTTAACATCCACTCTGTGTCTCATGAACTGTCACTGCTCAGGCTTAGTGTCTCATAAGCCCCTTCACAACAGCCCACAAAAGCACTCAGGAAAACACAGGAGCATGATGCTAAAGGCTGCTCTGCCCAGATTAAATATAAAGCAGACATACATGTGTGCATGCATTTCATCAATGATATTTCATTTCATGTTTGGTTCTCTTCCATAACATCAAAGCATGACATACACCATTTTCCCAGACTGAATCAGCCCGCTCAAACAACAAGACTTGCAAAATGAAGCAGTCATTTTAATATTTAATCAATTCACAAAGACTAAAGTATTATTAACGACGCAACTTTGGTGGTTTTAAGTTTTGGCGAAATATGTGAAATTTCAGCCAGTTTGTCTTTAAAGCAACACCACGTAACGTTGCGTGCATGATTCCATAGAAATAGAAAGTTATACCCACACTCCGCTATATTCTCCACAGAGATCAATTTTATGCCATAGTGTAGAATATTTCAGCCAAAGGAACAATATTTCCATGGAGATAAACAGGACGAGTCAGGTGTGGAGATGCACAGTAAGGAAAGGTTTTCAACACAAGAACATCCAAAATAAAACAACAACAACTAGCTATTATTTTAGTCTTTTTTTTTGGCTAAAAGGTTTCATACTGGGGCATTAACATTCACCATTTCTTTGGTGCAAACTGTGCTAAATTATAGCTCTCTAATTTGTAGTGCTGCTATTGGAATTAGGTAGGCTGTCCGGGCTCCTCTTGGCCTGAAAACTGCTGACAGAGCCAAACCTTTGCATCTGAATGGTTCGCGGTGACAAAAATAGCCTTGAGAGAGTGTGTACCTGTGGCAGTGCAATGGACAGCTGCCTCTGTAGAGACTCCTTCTCATGTCCCAGCTCGCGGAGGCGGAGCTGAGCTGTCCCCAAACTCTCCTGGGTCTCCCTCAGATTCTCCAGAAGACGCTCTCTCTCTGTCAGCATGTTGACCATCAGGGACTCCAGGTTGCCCGTGCTTCCTCCTTCATCCCCACCCCCTCCTCCCCCTCCTCCTCTGGGGTCCCGGCCGCTGAAGCCCCCGCCTCCTCCCATGGCGCCCCCAGGACCCACACCTGCCCCAACACCTGGCCCGCCCGGAGAGGTGGGCCCGCCGCCTGTCCCGCTGCGCCCATCCTCTGAAATGGTGGGCATCACTTCGCACATCATCATGAGACCGCGGCGTTTGAGTTCACTTTGTTACTTAGGAATTAAATACCCGGGGATTGTGCGTGCAAATGTCGTGCCTTGTTTTTCATTGGTACAAAATATAAATCGTTACTTATTTTCAAAAAACAGCATTCCTTTGGTCATGGCATTATAATCTTATTGCCTCAAGACTTTTATACTTTCTTATTTACAGAACTAAAAGCTGTGTGTTCCTATGTTACATAAGTATAGGGCTGCTCTATGGGGAGCTGGTCAGTGGGTGGCTGGGACTGGCACAGGAGAAGCAGGGAGGGGGCGATGGGAGCAGAGGGGAAAGAGGAGGGTGGATGCTACACTATTGTGTCCACAGAGCTCCTCAGTGCACCATCGGAGGGAGCTGCAAGAGGGAAAAGACAAGAGACAAACAAATGTTAAGTCACTTAGTGATGCATAGTCAGGTAGAACATTATTTACATTTACAGCAAATGTCCATTTACACAAAGTGTGTGGGTGATATTGACACATCCCACTATATATATTTATTAGATAATACCGAGGACGATATTCAGAAAATATAACGTGAAATGTGCCAAATGTGCCTGTAATGGGCCTCTCTCATTTGAGGTACAAGTACAACACAAACTTTGATAGGAATGTAAAAGGACACACAAAAGTGCCGAAATATAATTTTTATTTATGGTTTGGAAATTTCCATTTCAAATCAGCAGTTTGGCCAAGCATTTGTTATAGTTTTGATTATAGACGATGTACTCAAAATTAAAACGTTGCATTACTTCAAAACAACAATTGTGATTTCTCCCATGTAAATAAATTGGCATTTTTCATATCTAACGAGTTAAAACATTTTAATAACAATTGTTTAGACATCAATCTGCAATTCATGATAAATTAGAGTTAGTTTAATAAATCTCTAAGTCACACATTTTTTAAAATCTTCAATTAATCAATCATGGACATATAGACAATGCATAATTGTACCCATAAAAATATAAAGTATGCCTCCAAAATCTCGTTTATAGCCACATGATGATGTTGATCGATATCTGCAAGCTAAAATCATGATTTGATTGAAATTTAATTGTCCGCAGTCACACAGGTCTACTCCGTATAACAAGCCATCTTTTGACAACATTACTCTTGTCTTCTTTCACTTCACTTTCACTTGTTTCTCTATAGTAGTATAAGACAGTCCTAGTGTTCACTTTACTTAGAGTATATTTTATTCACTTTTTGCTCTTCCTCAAGTTCTTAGCTAAAACGACTGTGGTAATCGTGTATTGCAGCTTCATGGTTTAGCCCTAATTTAGACCTGGAATAGTGCTGTTATAGATCCAGTTAGAACTGAGGGTAGACTCAGAAAGGCAAATTGTTTCTTTGGTGGTACTTGGTGTAAAAAAGTTTGAGAGCCACTAGTCCACAAAAACAGTGTTACTTGGCCCTGGTCATTTAACGAGTGTCCAGAACTTCAAATCAAGTATTCACCGATTGAGATCACAGGATATTTGGATTTGCATTTGTACTGAGGAAAAAGGTCTTTGCCCCCACCCTTGTTTTGTTTGCTCCTTTTGTATATATGTATTTTAACAGGATACTCATGAAAAGGAGATTTTATCTCAATGAGTTTTCTCTGTATAAATAACTATAAAAAATAAACTATTAGGACATGCCTTTAACCAAAATATTAAACCTGCTTTGTTTGAACACTGAGATTGAATACACTGTACAGATTGTGTTCTCTTGTTCGACCTGTGCGGTAAATGTGAAAGAAACTAGTGCCAAAGTTGAGCTTTGATACTCCTCACTCAAAAAAGGGTTTCTAAATTATAAATCTTCTAAATTACTTTTTTTAGTAGACAAAGCATTTGTCTCTCGCTGCAAACCATGTGCCAGGGCTGTATAGATTCAGGCAATCAACATTATTATAGTGAGCCTCGCTTCTCTCCCATATTCTTCACTGTCTAGTCGACGGTACTCCGGGGTGCATGCTGGACTTTATACTTTTAAGTGCTTTGGACTGATTTAGTGCCCCATACAGGCCCGGGATGTCAGAGAGACTGGGCAGAGCTATAAAAAATTCTTTGTCCAACCAAAACCATCCGTTGTGTGAATCAAAACTAGTTACAGAACAACCTGGTCATAGGCTATTATTACATGAAGGCCTGAGTTGGACATAATAAAAATAGCTGGTGATTGTAGTCCCCATCCAGCTCTAAATGAGCTGCTTGTGCAGGAAAACTGGCTCAAGCACCAAGTTGGAATCATCACTGTGTCCCACTAAAGAACAAAGAAGACCTTTTTTGTATTGTTTTTTGTTTTTTTGTTTTTTTGCTATAAAGCTACATTTGACTGGAACAACCTGACTTGACTGTTACAGGATATTGCATCTCAAGGGGCTATCCTTCATAAAGAAAAACATTTTAACAAGAAGAAAGCAGCATTGACTTTCTAGCAAAACCAAATTAAGCAAAATGTATTATTGTGTGTTAATAGCATAAACAGGCATTGAGACAATGTATGAGATTTGTAACTTTACTTTTAATATAATTAAGATCCATCTTATTAAAGGTTCATTCACCCCCAGCTTCAGTCACTGTCCATTTGTCATCGGGCAAGACACTTCTCCTGCCTCGCCTGTGTGAATGTTATGTTTGAGTGATTAGCAGTGGTGGTTAAAAAGGCTAGTGGCTCTCTCTTTTTGGTCACTAAAATAAGTATTATAAATGCTGATTTTGTCAAAAGCTTTTTTCAGTATTGCTACATGAAGCATAAATGCCAGGGCTTTGTGAATTGCAAATTGTCAAAAAGATTAGAACTGTAAGAAATGTGATCCAACTCCCATGATGTTTGAGCAGTTTGGGCAATTTTTGTTTTTAAATAAAACCAAAGTAAGACATTATGCTCCGTGGATAGGACAAGAGGTTTTACTGATAACCTTTTCTACCTTTTATTTAAAAACAAATGCATTTTGCTGTATATTGGTCACATCCAAACCACAGCAAGCTCGTAGAAATGGTTATAAGGATTGACTAATCACTACAAATAAGTAAGTAATAAGTAAGAACCAGCTTATTATAACTTATATAGCTTAATTATATTCAGCAGGAGGATTGTACATTGATGTCATAGAAATGACGTTACAAACTGAAAAATGTAAATGTCTGTGATTAAATTAAGTACTGTTGACATGAAACTCCCTATTTAAACTGTTTAGCTGAGGATCTGATATCGTTCGTCAAATTTAAATGTGAATTTAAAAAAGAACTAAACCAGGACCAAAACAGGACTAAACACTAAACTTTGAGAGACTCAACTTCTCTCAGGTCTGATGATGGCCTGATCACAAAATCAGAGTTTCAGAACCATTGGTGAATTCAAGGAGTTCCTAAAGATATTTCCAACAGTTAAATCACTATGGAATTTTAATGTAGTATTTTAATATCTGTAATGTTTTAAGCAGTATATGATGGGCTTCAGCAGAATGTCAGATGTAGCCTTGCCTTGATCATGTTCATTTGTTTTATTGTTTAATGATGATGAAAGTGACAATACCTGATGTTAAACTAAAAGAAAGCTTCAGCTCTGTATTAGACTGACTTCAGCAGTTCCAATGGTGTCCACTCTGTGTGTGTTGTGTGTGTTGTGTCTGCACATGTGGGTGTTTTGATTATCCACATCATCAGTCCAGAAGCCGCCTACTCTAGACTCAACGCTCTGGCTTTACATCCTATTCACTGCCACCAATTAATACAGTACAAGGCATCCAATTACGCATGAACAAATATCTAATTCGAGTTAAAAAAAAAAAACAAAAAAAAAAAAAGGCACTACAAGCTCCTGTACAAGACAGCGGGGCGGGGAGAGATGGCTTTGCAGGATGACAAAAGCAAGACGGTGTTTGCTTTTGCATTCAGCGGCATTTCCTGCAGAGAAAAGGGATGATGCACGCACATTGCTGGGTTATATAGAAACATACCGCCACTAATGATGAACGCGCGTCTTCCCTCTCCCCCCTCCACCTCCCCCCTCGCCTTAATACCACGAAACGGTGGCCCCCGGGCAAGAAACGCATCATTGGAATCGATAAGTGATTGTCGGCAGCTGGGTCGGGGGGAATCGGAGTCCACACACAGTGCACTCATTCGGCTTAATGGCACAACGACGACGCGCAGAGCCTACTGTATACCTCCATCCATAGGAGGAGAGGTGCACGGGCGAGCTCACGTGCACGCGCATATTTACATTCTCATAGTAAAGCCCCGTTGTGTGCTCAGATGAAATGGTGTACAAAACGGGCCGGAGGATGTTGATGGTGTCTGTTAATAGGCCACATAGTAAGTCCACACAGTTAGGCCCCGTGTGACAGCAGACTGAGAGGCTTGACTTGAAAAGCTCCCAGCGGCAAATGCTTAGTTACAGCCATGATTAATTATAAGCAACACATAATAGGCCAATGCAGAGTGGCACCGTCTTCTCCGGCTTGCAAGGGCTGCCCCCTCTCGCACCCCGACAAACTGATTAAGAGGCGACAACGCGCGCCCCAAATAAACGATCACCACACACCTGCTAAAAAGCCCGAGTCCATTCCATGTCATTTGCCTCCATTCAAACGCCCCCCTCCCTCCTCATTCACACACATGCACTGTACACAGCCACCCCTGCCTCCTCGAACCTTGACAATACCACGTTAGGGAGCATCTTTTCGGGCGATGCATCCGATATTGTGCGTAAAGGTTGAGACTGCATCGCTGTTAAACGGCATGCACTGTTTTCATCGCGGCGCACGGTTTTTATTTGCAATGGGGTAAACTGGGTTGCATAGGAAGGGGCGGTGTGAAGTTGCATCCTTACCACAGTCATCGCGGGGAGCCCGTAGTGTCCATGTTTGATGTTAAATATTCCTCTGGCCCATCGCGGCGGTTCGTTGCTCGGTGCCTCTCGCTTGAACCGGAGACGGCGCGTTGATGTCTCTGTTTTTTGCCCCCGTGGATCGTCTCCACATGTAAACGGCATAGGGGGGTGAAAAACGCGAGGAGAGATGATACGCCACCTTACTTAGCACGGGCTCCCCCCTCTGTCGGATTGGAAGGTAATGGGTCTTAAAGAAACATTCTCGTTCTCCGCAGCTCTGTGATTTACGCACGCACGCCGGCGCGTCCTCGTGCAGGCCAATCAAAAGCTGATAAATTAACCACAATGGAAAATCTTAAAATTTGCTTCCAGTACGGTCAGGATAAGATGGTACATTTATTTAGGAGGGCGTTGATTACGTATCTCAAATTTTGTATTTTATCTAAAAATTGAAAAATGTTTTAAAGTTTGTTTTTAAATTTTAAAGTTCATCTGTTTTATGCAGATTTTCTTTTTTCACAACTAGGCAGACAACATACTGATATATTTTTTTTATTATTGGCCTATAACATGTTATAGCCTATTCTGTTTCTTCATAGAGATGGCTTTTTTTAAATTACACATTTGAATGATATTTGTTGACCATGTTTTTTATGTTTTAGGTATGTTCTACCTTAAAAACACTATATTTTTTATTATTGCATAAGGATTGGTCAGTATGCTTTGAAGATGTCCTTTACATAGTTGTTAAAATGTTCTAACATGACATAGGCACATGTAAACAATTTAATTTGAGCGAGACCGTTATTAATATGCATGTGGGTATTGGTTTCTCATCTGCAGATATAACTCAGGTAGTGCAGGAGGGCAAGCCAACATAAGGTGGTGCTGTCTTTAAGGGAGAGAGGGCCTGGGAAGGGATGATGTAATGTGTTCTCAGACAATGATGTCATCGACTCAGACACGGCGAGGATTTAAAGTGACAAAGGCCTTGTGTTTTTGCATCGAATCTGGTCAGAAAGCAGCACTCCATCATCACCCAAGGGACCTCTGCAGAGCCGAATAGAGACCGTGCACAAGAGGAGACTGAGTATGTAAAACCATTACGAGTCAAAACATACCAATAGCATTTTTGCTTCACTCAACAGGTTTATTGGTGAATGACACAATACAAAACAAGTTTTTGTTTCTTATAGATCTTCTTAACATTTACACATATGACTTCATATAAGATTCAAACAATACAAGGAATGAAATGGTTAATTACAGATACTGAACGTTACTGTAACACAGTGCACAATGCTTTCTTTGTATATAAATAATCTTTAAGACTTTCTCAGTTTTTAACCTATAATATTATGGAAATATTGAAGTTTTTTTTTAACCAATTATCTCCTTATTTACTCTTCATCCTAGTGAAAAAAATAAAAATAAATAACCCACCTTTTTTTTCCGATTTCACTGAAAAAGATTTGCTCATCATACTTTAAATGGACTTTCTGCATTTACAGTGGACTAATTAAAGGTACTTGTATAATGTCAGCATTAGTGAGCGCTGTTTGGAGAAGCAGACAGGAGCAATCATATCAAATCATGTATTACTGAAATGGGGCCAGTGGAAACAGACAAGACTGGACTTCACTTTCAATCCAGATAATTTCTAATTAGCAATGAGGTACAGAGACAATATTAACATTGAGCTGACCAGCAATTGTAGGTCACCAAAAGTGCTTTTACAAATGGATAATAAGTTCAGTGATGTCTAATATATTGGAGAAATTTGAATGTTCAAAATAAATTCTATTCTTACTGTATTAATAATCTTTTCACTAAAGATATAAAGTTAATAAATCCATAAAACTCATAATAAAGTATAAAACTAACCATTACTTTATTTTACAAACTAGTCCTCAGCACTGTTACTCTGGTCTTTCCAAAAGAGGCACTGCGATTCAGACTGCCACAGTTTTCAGGCTGCACCTCAGAGTTGCTGCTCTCGCTGTTAGTATCACACAAACTCCTGGTTTTCCTGAGCTCTCCAACTTTATCCTCAATTATTTGCTTTTCCTGGTTGCCACTTGAATTTTTACTTATCTTTGAGCACTCATCCACTTCTATGTCATTACTTTCACTGTCTGGAATCTGGTTGTCTTGGTTCAATAAGTTATTTTGCACAATTTCTTCATTATTGGCTCCTTTTTTCTTACAATTTGTGTCTTCTACAATATTTTGTTCATAGCATTGTTGTTCGGATAACTGTGCACTTTCTCCATCTTCGGTGATCAACAACTCCTCTGTTATAGTCTGCATATTTGAAGTCCCATCATTCTTTGTAATGTCTGAATCTGAAATACTTATATCACACGCAATCTTATAAAACAATGAATGGTTTTGATTCATCTTCTCCAAGCTTTGGCTGACTTCAGGAGACATCTCATTGGACTCTTCTAATCCTGCCCCTTGGTTGTCCACATCTGTCCCCAGCTCCTCCTGGTGAGGTGTCTGCGTCTCAGAGCTCTGCAGTGGTATCATGCCATGCCACTGGCTGGTGGAGAGGAACCACTGGGCTCTCACATCAGTGGATGAAAAATTACTTTCATTATCATCGGTGCCTGCCTCTTCAAGCTTCTGCTCCTGTTTGTTTTTGCTACTTGTATAGTCCTCGCTTCCATTTTTCTGGTAGACAGTCATAGATGAGATGTGATACGGTGAGGCTGGACGTCTGATTTTGGTCTTGGCGACTCCCCTTCTTCCGCTGTAATCTTTGTGATGTGTTTTGTTCGCACAAGGACTTTTGCTTTTGCTAAGATCCACTTCATCTGTGTCCTGACTTACTTGTTTGTAAAACTTTGCACTTTTGATTTTATCGTCTTGATCACGCCCTGAAATAGTCACCTTATAGTTATTCTCAAACAAAGGCTTTATTATTATAATGAAAATATCAGATTACAAACGGGGCAAGTACCTTTTGTTTGCCGTTGCTTCTTTGAGCCTTCATGGGTCCCCTGGGATGCGCCCTGGCCCTCTCTCCACAGCGTTGGAAGTTGATTGGAGGAACTCTCTCTGACTGCACTGATAGATTGAAAGATAGAAAATCAACCAATCCAAGTGAACTTTGCCTAAGGTAGGTTCACTTTATGATTAATCTTTTCATTTTAATATACAGTAAATTTAATTTCATGTACAACATACAATAGAGTTAACAGAACTATTATGACAGTGATAAAATTTGTAAAAGGTTCCCCTTGAAGGCCCATGATTAGGACTCCTAGCACTCCTTTGTATAGTTTTCAATAAAATAAATAAATCTATGCCTTGTACCTATAATCTCTGCAGAAAGATAAAAAACAACACAAAACATACAAACTGCAATGGTCTCAATAAAGTAGACATTTGAGATGACCAGCTCCTAGGACTATCCTTAGTATCTAACAAGTAATAAACAGTAAGTAGTGTATATAAGGTATCAAATACATTAATAACGAGAGGAATAGAAGCGCCCCACCTTCGTATAACTCTTTCACGAATCCGCTCCACTCGTCTCAGTTTAGCTTCACGCTGCTCCGAGGTCAAGCAGAGGTCAGGGTGTGCTTCCGAGGTTAAAAGGGCACTGCTGCGCTCCTCCTGTTCCTACGGCAGAAGACATTACATCAATACTCACCAGACTGGGCTCCAAACAGTTCATCCTGGCAGTTCATACGTACTCTGTTGTCGGGACCTCTTATTTCACACGCTCCCTGCTCTTGGCTTGTTGAATGCTCTGGGTCCAGCGTTGAGGGCTTGACTGCTTCCTGCTGTTGCTGCCTGCTTGTCTTTCTGACTGGGAGCTCTCTGCTGTGTTCACTGGGCTCCGGTTGAATTTGTTCTGGCAATGGCACGTCCAGTTCAGGTGGGGGGTCTTCCACAGACACTCTTCTAGCCACAAGTGATGACGGTAGGACAGCTGTGACCACCCGCGTGACTCGCAAAGGAAACGGGGTCTGAGGAAGTGTGAATGAAATGTTACTATAAACCCATGAGATACGTCATCACCTTCACATCCATAGTTGAAATATTAATGAATACAACAATTTTGAAATGATTAAAATAGATAGTTTCCAACCTCCTCATGCGTCTCTGGAGTTTTAGGCTGGTTTTGGACACTTGTCATGTGACTTTGGGGCTTCTTTTTAGTTATCAATTTCTGCTTATTCTGCATCATCCTTTCAATTTGCGCTTCTTCACTCATCTTAATCTTCTATGAGAAAAAAAAAAAATGTCGATGACTCATTCCTTCATCACTGAATTATGAAAATGGAATAATTCTTTAGCAAAACAGAAAACATGGCTGCGTGGGTTTAAACATATGTGTGCTATACGTCTAAAAGTACTTGCTATTGTCTGCTCCTATACAGTACTGTATTATGTTGCCTGTAAGTGTGAAAATGGGGGCTGTGTGGTAACAGCAAGTACACTACCTCCCCCTACTGTGCATAAAACGTACTGCAACATGCCCTAATTGTGAAATAAACACTTCAGGGTTTTGGTTGTTTGCAATGAGGTGAAAAAAGTCTTCACAAACCCTCATACCTTAGTTGCGTGGTTGTTGGTGTCTGGCGTGGTACTTTTGGAAGAGGTATTGGAACCTAGGAAGAGGAGAATAGCACAATATTATATTTTTTTTAACACCAAGAATATTTATTACTTTTTATTCTGAGCCACCGACCAGCTGGGTCTGTGTGGGAGTTTACATTGAGCAGGTCGGGCTGGCTGTTTCTTCGTCTTTGTGCTGGTTCATTGTGGTTGTAAACTCCCTGCAACCCAGACTTTGGTCAAATTAAGTATCGTGAATGTGGTTCTTCACATGGTACAGACAGAGAGCCCTAAGCGTTTTGTGGTCAGAATAAGCTGAGAACTAGTGCAAATTACTACAATGTACTGCTAAGACTGAGCTGAGAGGAAATAGTTGTGGGTTGTGCACAGGACTGACCCAAGATTATTGACCTATTGTTGAACTTTGATACACTTATTTTTAAATGCTCATATTTAAAGTTAAATAAAAAGCTAAGCGACATTTTTAAATTGTATGAGAAATGTGAAATAAATGTAAATTCCATGAACGCAAATGTATTTATGAAAGGGAATAAATTATGGGAAATAAAGTGTGTTTTGTATTTGCAGTGTATGTCATACCTCATAGGGATGCCCAGTCCAGCCCTGATCCTGGTTCAGTTCCTGGGGTAATGGTGGCCGCGCTGGAGCCTCTTGATTGACGTCCTAAATAACAACATTTGCAGGTACATTTCAAACTATGAATTTGTTTGGTAATGTTTCAATGGCAGAAGACATGAGGCTTACCATTGGAAACTCACTGAGTGGTCTTTCAGTCGGAGACACAGGTGAGGCTGGCTGGAACACTGACAAAGATACAGAGTTCTGGGATGAAGTAATTGGTTGATTACATAAAGTAACACTGTACCTAAATGTCATTAGACTGACTGTGATGCCTTTGTATTCCCAAAAGAAAGCGGAAGTGTTCTCGGTTGGTTTTAAGCCCTGACAAAATGTCCTCCATCATCCACAGCTCTCTTTGGGCGTGAGACTGTTCCTGATGGGTGACAGAAGAACTTTTATGTCATCACACCATATAAAAAATATATAAAACAATTGAATGTTTCAGTGTTTTAACACAAACCTCTGGCACTCCAAAGTTACAAATATGCTGAAGATGTGAGCGGATCACAGATAGTTCACTCTCCATTCTCTCATACTGGCTCCACACTTTCTCCATTTCCTACAATAGCAGCGTAGCGTTCACACTCAGAAAACTGTTTGTGTCACATTTTGACCATGTATCATTAACCAGAGACCCACCAAAGATACGTCACACATTCTGGCACGGATGGTGACCAGGTCTTCCTGAAGCATAGCCTTCTGGGTAATGACTTCCTCAAACACCTGGGGCCCCTGGCTCTTCCATTCCTCCAGCTGTAGTCGTGACACTTCTAAAGCACAGTGGACACTGTCCTGTAAAACAAAACCAGTATTTAAACATCAAAGGAACAGTATGCAACTCTCCACCAGAATAAACTCAATATGACATCAGTGTGACCACAAAATGACTGACCTTGTCTATTTGTAGCTGGGCCAGTTCCATCGACAAAGACTGTAGCAACTTGTCACATCCACACAGTCGTGTCAACACCACCTGAAGACAGAACATAAAAGTGATGCAGTGTAACATTCAGAACATACTCATGGTCAACACTTACATCAGCGTCACTTTCCAGAGGTCTGATTGGCTGGCATTCCCTCAGCTCAGGCTTAGTGGGCTGAAAACAACGACACAAAAAAAACATGATATATAACATTATCAGAGTAGTATACATTTTGTGAAGTTTTGTCCATTTTGAAAGACAATATTGACTGAACAAATAACTGCTTTAGGGAGGCCCATAGCACTGTGGAGCTTGAGCTGCATTAGCTCAGGCAGGATTAAAGCAAAAAACAACAAATAAACAAAAACAAACAAACAAAAAAACACCACACATACTGCTATCAAACTAGTAACACTTAATACAACAGCAAAACATTTTGCGCAACAAATTAATAATAACAATGATGATTCAGAGAAAAACACTAACACATATTTTTATATACTTAATAAACACTCAGTTGTTAGAGACAGACAGGGAGCAGATTCAACACAAAACGCAGCACAGAGCTTGTACCGTCGCAGGCGGTAGCACACACACAGATAAATGGTTGCGGTGATGGTGGTGATGATGGTGGTGATGTTGTGGTGGGTGCGAAACATGTGCTGCCCTCGAGGACGGGGGCAAAGGAGGCAATAAGTCAGCATTTGTCCCTGTAGAGAAGCTCTGAAGGCAGAAACAGCAATTATGTTACTAAGAGACGTGAAAGCAATCACTGTTTACTTACATGCAAATTATAACGACAACTTGTGAGTTGTAATAGTAGCTATGTTCTACAGTGTGTTGATGATTGCAGTTTTGCTGATATGCCTACCTTTCCCAAAGGTCTTCTTCCATTTGGGATAAGATGGACTGATCCATATGTAGACATGGGCTGCAACAACACAACAATGGAGGACGAAATTAAAACATTTCACAAAAATACGCCAGTCCTTTTGCAACGTTTTCTACAAACTTAAGAGATTTATTCAGTTTCGGTCTCATTTCATCACACACCTTTTGCCACCTCTCTGTCACAGGTGTAGTAGGAGTGGATTTGAACTCCAGTTTTGGTGAAGGAGGTGCGTAGTACAGTGTGTGAGGGAGGATAGTTGGGTCATCCTGAGGCCGAATGTCGACACGACCTACTGGTGTGTGTGGTCTGGAGCCCAGCTGGGGCCTGGAGGGTAAGGAGCTTGTTCCCATGATGTCCACTGGGGCATGGAGACTGTTCTCAACAGGGACATAGATCACAGAGTCACCCTGGATTGGAGCTCGTCTGCGGCTGCAGCGGAGCAGAGGGCTGGGGGTACGAGTTGTAGGGCTGTGCAAAAACAGAGGCAAGTGTTGACATCTTTTGCATAATTAAAGACCACTAAAAAGGTATCCAGTCATCAACCTGCAATTTCTGTGTCTCACACTGCGCCTTCCCCTGTGCTCTGAGTGTGATGCTCCCATCCGGCCTCCACTCAGCTGACCCGGCTCACTCAGGGCTCGTGTGACATGACGATGTGTCTGTGGGGGGCCCTCTCCATCTGATGGGGACTGGGGGGACATGTCCACAGACTCACTGCTGCCCCCTATGTGAGTGAAATCTTGATAACTGGAGCAACGTCTGAAAAGACAAATGTAATAAACATACTGTATGTATACATAAGTATTATAGTATATATGACCCACCGGTTTAAAAGCTGCTGCCTATGACTGACTCTAAGTGTTACTGTATGGACTGGGTTGACTGTTTACCTGTTCATCGTGCTGCCTGGCTCCATGGCTGCAGACTGACTGAGGGCTCGGACCCAGCCCAGCATGTCCTCCTGAGTGTCAGCACTGAAGAAATAGGAGCGCATGCCCTGGTGCACCACCTGGTATAGTGACATTTTATTTGTTTATGTTTTCATTATTTTCTTTGTGTTAAACAGTATTAAACCATGGTTAGAAAGTATAGTTTCAATACAATAGCAGCAATTACCTTGAAGGTGAATTTCCTGTTCTTACATTCTCGTGGTGTGCAAAAGAGGATTTTATAGCTGGGGAGTGGGATACTGCCCAGAACAGATTCTTCTCTGCTGTCTAAAATAGGAATTGTGTTACATTAATTAATAAACACAATTAAAAAACAACTGTAAATGTATTATGAGGTTTATGCTGTACCTTTGTAGTAAAAGAGACAATAGTTAGAGAGGACAAACCATCTTCTCTTCCACAGCTTTAGACCTGAGCTATCCTGATGGAATAGAGATACAATGTCTTTGGTTTACTTTACATGTGCACAAAACTGAAATTGTGCTTCTAAGTCAAGATTACCTTCTTATAAAGCCATCCTCTGATCACCACTGGACAGTTTGGGTCTCTTTTGGCAGAATGGCATCTTTTACCAAATGTTTGCACTTTTCCATCACTGTCCTGTTGAATAATGAAATGATAAAATATTATATTATAAATTATTTAAAAAAGATTTGTACAGGTAATATTGTTCCCACCTTTCTGACTGGAAAGTAGGAAATGGTGGCCACACTGGATGCTTGGCTGACTCTATCCTGGTCCTCCATTCTTTGAAGAGAAAGATTTTCGTTTCACTGTAAAACAATTGACAGGAAGACATTTTTAGTACGTTAGGAAGACATACACTACTCAAATTCTAGTTCTCAGGAACAACTTGTTCCAAAAAAACAAAAACAAAAAAACAATGATAAATTGATTGCTTGTTGAAATAATAGGAAATTATTAAAATCAGCTACAACTCTAATAAACATCATAAACCTATAATTTAATGCAGGGCTTACTGGAGATAAGTGGGCCTCCATGCCAATGAGATAAAAATATTTATAATACTTTATTATTTATGACTCCATTTTCTGCACTTTTTATGTACATAAAAAGCAACATGCAAACATGCACAAAATATAGAAATGAAACAAAACAGTATTTACCTGCAGGAGCTTGTTGCTAAGGCCTTACCGGTCTGACTTGAACCGTGGTCTCTCTCTGTAAATAAAGTAAACTGTTCAGTAAGTTATACCCTGTAACTTTACACAGAAATAATCCATATTTTCAAATAATGCAGAGGAGATTTCGTTTTCCCAGTAGTTTCTACAATTTCTAAAAAGCGCTTGCTCCTCCAATGTCCCAGTTCAACTCTAGGAACCATGCTTTCCTATGCTATAAACAGGCTGAGTGCATCCCTGCTGCCCCAAACTGACAGGTGACAGCTGCGTCGCCATGGTGGCAGGGAGGGGCCAAGAAGAAGTGTGTGTGTGAAAACCAATATGGCCGCAGCGGGAAGCGCTATATGTGAGATGAGGAGATTTAGAATACATCATGGAGCTACAAAAACAAAGTAAAAGCAAAGGCAAAGCAAAATAAGTTGAGTTAAGTTGAGCTGGGGCTGTTAAGATGAAGGGGTGTTTTTTTGAGAGTAGGGTGTGATCTAAACGAACACATGGCCAAAGAATTTAGCAGCATATGGTTCTGTCTGTGTCACATGTTTGTACACCTGACCTACGGTGTGTGTGGAAGGCCAACAGCATACATAGAAGCCTATCATAAAAGTGCACATTAATCAAAGTAATGTGAATGATTTCATTTGAATAATTCCTAAATATGGAAATATTGTTGCAACATTGTTTGCGGATACAGTGGACAAATATTTTACTAATTGATTAAACTGACAATATATATATATTTTTTTAATTGAGAAATAATTGTAAAGTAATAATAATAATTGTAAAGGGTGAGTGTTTTTTTTTCCTCAAAAGACATCATGTTTTAGAGTTTGTGTATTGTGGCCCTTGGTCCAATGAAAGGCCTCAGTTAATTTTCTGTTTACACTGATACTGTACAGTTATTGTTTCGCCTCATAGTAATCCTGATGAAGATATGAATACATCAGCAACCTAATGCTCATGTTTTACATACACTCGTGGGTGACCCTGACCTTTGACTTGCACAGTCTTTGTTAGCATCCACCACAGTCCAGTAAACCATACAATCAACGCTTTGTGACTGAAGAGAGCAGAGACAACATCCTCACAGCCGCTGGAGAAACGTGGGTGTTGTGAAATATTTCAAAAATCTCTCTTTCGTCTAATCAGTGACTTTGGGGGGGAGTGGAATTAAAATGCTAAAGAGCGAAGAAGAGGGGACAAACAGTGTGTCTGTGCACCACACAGAGTGCGCTTTGTGGCACCTATAAGGTCTGCATCATGTGGAGCATCGAATATGTTGAATACATCAGGAAAAGAACTTCAGCAAACAAAAACGTGCACAAGTCTCCCATTGGCTTGTGGTGTTTTAATTCCGCAACGACTAGCAATCCACATCTGAGCCCAAATGGTCTTTTTTCTTTTGTTTTAAATAGAGACATTTTCTTTGGCCAATTTTTTTGCCATGACTATACTTTATTTGAAATATTGGGAAATTAATATAGTTTTAAGTCTTAAAAAAGAAAAATATTAAGGATTCACCTTTGCGGTTAATTTTAAAATGGACATATTTACAAATCAATGCGTGGGTGGGACAGATTTAGTTTGATGATTTAGCAACTTATATTTTGTTGTTCCCTCCTGTTTTTTTTTCTGTTTTATTAAAAATAAATTTAAAAGTCAAATATTGATATTGTTTGTCACATTGTTTGACAGACTACAGTACTTTAAAAACTGTACATTTGAAGCAATAGTGGATACCGTTTTTTTACGTGATAGTTACATAACCTTAAAAATATTCAATATTGTTTGTATCAAAAATGCAAATTAAGTGTAAGTAGACGAGTTTCAAAATACAGCTAAAAGCACAACACAAACACACACTGTCTGGTTACCCTTTTTCAAGCAGTGGGCATAAACAAATCAGGCTAAAAATAATCATAGTAGGATGCCATATTGCTGTACCTGACCAATGGTGCCCTCCTGTTGAGGGTGGAATCAGGCTCCATCGCTTGGCACCGGACCGCTCAGCATCTTTCCAACTGCACACAAAAGGCTCCAAAAACCATGGACTCTTCCTCTGCGCTTCCTCTGGTCTCTTCTGAGGATCAGCGTTGGTCTGAAGATTTGCCTCTGCCGCTGTGTCACGGCCGCTGTCCCACACAACGCCAGTATCTCTGCACACTGAGCTCCTTCTTCCTCCTCCAGTGGCCCTCCCTTTCACCCGGCCCTTTACATCTTCTCTTTTTTATTCCCACTCTAGTACTGCTTATCAAATGTACCGTATAATGAATCCCTATAATGCAAGCAAAGAACAAAGCAAAAGTAAACTATAAGCCCTGGTCACAGAATCACTGTGGTCACTTAATAGGTGCTAGAAACACACTATGTCTTATGCCAAAGACTCAAAGACTTGCTTAGATTTAAAGGATCGTAGTAAAGCTTTTCAAAGCATAGAAACAGAAAGAGGTTCAAGTGTCAACAGGAAAAAGATCACCTAATCCATGGTCAAGAAAGCAGCAGACAGCAATACAAAACATAACAAAAAGTCCTGAGTCTCAGGAGAGCTGGCACTAGAGCTGCAAAGTATCTCAAGTATTTTAAGTGTTTTTGATAAGCTAAGTGTATGATAAGGGCCAGTGTATGATAAAGGCCAGAGACTCACTCCATGAAATTATAAAACAATGAAAAGCAATTGTGTCTTATCTGTAAAGCGAAAAATATTTTAACAAATTCTAACGTGTAAATGGCGAAAATCCATCACATTGCATTATTCGTCCACTCCCGCTCTCAGTGGTGTTCTTCTAACTGTCTTGTGGGAGAATACTCTCAAAGCCAAATATTTAAGTATTATGACTGCTGCTCATAGTCCTCCTCCAGAAGGCCCAGGCATCTGCTAAGCTTTTCAGTGCTAACAATGCCATTTTAAAATTAGCCACTCACGTGTCCAGATCATTTATTTGTGATGGGGTCACGACCCAAAAGCCTGAGATGTCCGATTCTCACAAGGACCGATGAGAGAAACTGCAGAGCTTTAAGGGCTTCTCTTTTAGTCCCGCGCAGAATCAGCCTGTTGACTGACAGGTGCAGTTACTTAAGTTCTCCTGTTACAATGCACTCCTGCCAGTGTGACTGAGAGGCGGCTTATGGGACTTGGAGTTCTTAGGCTAGTCATTTCCAAAGAAAACAAACAAAGAAATGCATTAATAAATATTCTGTATGACATTTTGTAAATGCAACAACAGTATTAGAGCAGCTGTTGCGATATACATTTCTTAACTGAAAGTGAATCGATAAAATCAGCCTCTCAAAGTCTTAAGAGCAGTGGCCTCCTTATTGGTCTGCAGATCCCCAGAGCACTAATGGCAACTTAACATTGACAAGCGCTGGAACAGTTTACGTGTATATCATTACATGGCCAGCAGAGGGAGCTCTTTGATAACAGTGCAAACATTTAGTAAACTCATCCCTTTGACATAGCTCCATGGATGTACCAAGGATCTATTAAAATACCAAAACTCAGACTTGAATTAACAGATATAAATAAATAAACAAATAAATAAATGACAAGTCTCAGTCAAGTTGTTTTGTGGCAATTAGCGTTGTTTACGTGTAATACCTTAAAGAATATTCCTTTAAATGAGCCTTGAGTTAAATGGCCTATGATATCAACACAATGCCAAGGGTACATGACACTTAAACTTAAACACTCATTAATATTATCCAGGCCTCAACACAGGCCTTGTCTGTCCTGGATTAAATAAATAAATAAAAATAAAGTAAATGTTTGAAGAGGCCAGACTACCTCCGCTGGTACCAGGCAGCCGTGGACCGCAGACATCTTGGACATGCGCCAGTAACTACACGACAGTAAATCTGTTGGGACCAATAGTGTCAGAATAAACGAGGGTTGCGTAGCATCAATAGCGTTGCCGCAGCAGATGGGGGTAACATCATAGGACGGTGTAATTTAGAAGCACCCTCTGAACACAAGTCATCAAGCTGTTGAACAACTATTCACATCAGCCTCATAAATTTTCCCAAGCGGGCTCCCGTGGATAGGCTGGAAAAGCGATCTTTGGTGTCGCTGTTGAGTCATGTAAGGTTACCAGAAATAAAATTCGTATTATCTTCCGTCATGGATGTGCCCGGTGCTCCCTGCAAGATACTCTGTGACCCACCTTCCTCACCGCCTCTTCTCGCACCTTCCCCCGCCTCTCGGCCCCCTTGGCCCGTTTGTCATGCCATACGTGTCACTTATAGCGCGGCCTATACGTGGCAGACGCGCACTCGGGTTACCACTTCTCTGAATGCCTGGCAGAAGTCACACATGCCCCTACGAACGTGTGGGCCACAGAGCAGCTTATTCTCGGATCAGGCCATTCGCTCATGTTGTCTTTGCTCTGCATTAGATCATATGTGACAGAGGCTCGAGGATCTAAAGCGAGACTGTAAATTAAGATCACTCACTTGCACTCATTAGGGAAGCAATACATCAATCATGGCCTTGGTTGCTGTTTCATTGGGCCCTGAATTACAAGTAACAGTTGTCCCCAGTATAAGACTATTCCTTTTGATAAATCTCAGTTCAGTTTAGATTTATTTTAGTAGTCTAAAGTAGTCTTATTTCTATAATTACTTTTTCTTTCTTAAAGTTAGGCTGAATCATCTAGTGTCTAATTATGAGCAGTTTTTCACAAAAATTATACAAACAGATTTGTAACCGATGGAAAAAAAATATAATACAAAAGCTCACAAGGAGTAAGCAGAAGTACAAATACTTATGAACGCATGCCCCCATATTATATTCATAACTATTACTGACTGACAAATAGCCCTACATTGATAATTATGCATAAGATAGACACACGCAGATATCAAATAATTAAATCATATGCTATTTAATGAGTATGAATACATTAATTTGTCATTTATTTTTTCAACACACACCCGTACATGTGTGTAGGACAGCACCGATGCACACATCCAGATATGCATGCATGTAATTGTGTGTACAAATGTAAATATGATTATATTTAATTCTAACCCACAATGGCATAGGTCCTTCTAGATCTTCATGACTAATTTGCTAAAACTTCAAACAACGTTTGGTCTGAGGTCTATTAAGTTGTCTCTTTACTTCCAGGTGTGGATCCTGTGTGGACAGTAAATGGATGTAGTTTATGAGTGCAGTCATGATTCATGTGTGTTGTTTATCACTGCAGCTCTTGCACTTGTTAAATGAGGCTTCGTGCTAGCTGGGCCTCTAGCCCATGTGGCCCACTTTTAGGTCTTGTAAAGCTCTAGCTTTAGGTGTGAAGAAGCTGAGGCCCACCTGTCAAAGGAGGAAAGTGATCCAAGCCTGCCTCTCACATAACAAAGTTCACCCCTGAACCACAGGGGAGTGATTCCCACTCAGGCAAATCCACATGAGATCAATGCTCAAGTACTTATCACAAACATGTGTGCTCTCCAGCACTTACCAGGGATGGATTTTTTTTTTTTTTTTTTTTTTTTTGAGTACAATGTTTATCTTTGAAGTAAATTTTACATTTCAAACATCAGTATAATAAAACAAGAACATATAGTAATAATTGACAATAAACCGAGTAGGTGCTACTCAGAATCGGAGTGTGAGACAAAGCTTAGGGGGTACTCGAGAGACCAAAAAGGCTGCACTAGTTCCATTGGCTTACCACAACAACAAGAAAAGAATCTAATGTCTAGATGATCTAATATATAGAATGAATTAATGATTATTAATTAACACTTAAATGAATCAAGCAGAAACCCTAATCAGTGGACCACTACACATGAGAAATATAGTTTATTCATGATCTCACATATAAATAATAGATATACAATATATTGGATCAAGATAAATAAATTAGTGAAAAACATTTAAAAGGAAGATATAATTTTAGTAGGGATCTGAAATAAAATTTAAAAAATGTGACAAAAAGGGTTGAATTGGCACATGGTTTCTATTAGGGTTTCTTGAGTAGTGTACAAGTTGACTGAACTCCTATCCAGAAACCTGGCAGGATCTTCTTCTCGATGAGGGTCTGAAATCTGTAGAGTAGAGCAGCCTCCTTTTCCTCCCCCTCTCCCCTCACCAGATAAAAGCATATGACACCTGCGGGCTGGTCTATGTAGACACCAATCATGGGGCAAAATGGAACATTTTTGATTTCTTTGTTTACACCGTTAAACCAAACCTCATAACATGACCCTGACCAGCAAACACCCCATGATTCTTCATTTTCTCCCAGTCCACTAGGCCCAGACTCAGCTCTTCGCGCTGCTCCTTCATATGATGCTCCGATGAAGACCCAGCCGGAGTACTCCACTTCCCAGTACGCCCTCATGTCCCAGATCCCCTCTTTGCACAGCACCTAAAAAGAAAAAACATGTTGAAAAGTAAATCTTTTTCTCTGACACTCTCGCAACATCCAGTATTCTTCAACACTTTTTTTTAACCTGTGGAGAGCAATCATATCTCTCCGGTCTATCCAGGACCGGACAGATTTCTTTGGTCCTTCGACACACTTTAGAGCCACCGTCCGAAATCCATAGCATTTTGTTAGCTGTCTTGTCATCAAATGTTAGAGATATCCAATCTAAAATAAGAAAAAGTGTTTAAAAAGTGTTTGAAGTTTAAGCTAAACATATTTTGCACTATCAATAAAAATATCTCCATACATTTTGCAAGCTCAGCTCTGCAGGTGGGTTCAGGGGCATTTGGATCATAAACTGGGACATTTTCTACAATAACAAAAAACAGTATAGTAAAGAGTGTGAAGAGAAACAAATGTACATCTGAGACACTACAGAGGAATTTCTAACCTTTTATGTTGCTTGATTTTTTGCCTAAAGAATGAACAAATATTTAAAATTACTTCAGCAATTATACCATTGCTTTATCTCTCAGACTGAACATCTAAACATTTTCCCCAAAGTTGCATGAAAATGTTGCTGGCTACACACACTTGTAATGCACGCTTATTTTCAGAGTTTGTGGTTTACCTGATTTGCCCTTTTCTGAGGCGATCTTTGTGGATACAGGCCTGGCAGGCATCTTGAGACTTTGCGCTAACGACAGACTTGCTCAGGCTTCAAAAACATTTCAGAACGCAAAGTAAGGACTGTTCCTGGCCACGCTTTTATACCCTAAGTCAAAATGGGACATGGAGCTCAGCAGGAGGTCGAGGAGGGTAGGTATGCTCTTGACTTTGACATATGGATGTACAGAGGAGAGGCCAGACATTTGACACTGGAGGAACTTAAGAAGTCTGTTTAAAAAAGTAAAAGGGTGGAAGGAAACAGTGCTGAAAGTAATGTCACTGTTGTCAACGCTGGACCCAGAGGAAGCAAGAACACATCAGATGTTTCACCATGTGACTAAAAGTGATCTGCAACAAACAATACGTCTTTCAATGGTAAGGCAGATAAACATTTATGTGTTTAAGTATAGGATTTCCTTCATGTCACCTTTATTAAGAACACATTTCCATGGCTAAGACAATTTTTAAAAATTGGACAAATAGAAAAGCAAAATATGTCCGGCAAGTTGTAGTTTTTAATATTCTACCATGCGAACAAAAATAAAATACAAAAGAACATGCTTGATGAGTGGCTGCTGCAGTGGTTCCACCAACAAATTTTGGCCAACTTATGTAATGAAATAAAACTGGACTAAGGCATCACAGCAGCAGGACAGAGTCAATTTTGCTCACCATTTAATATTTTAATAAGTATCTTAAATACTGTATACATGAAAACAACAAACTAATATATTATAAATGTTATCAAACAAAAGGAGGAATACACATTCAGTAACATAAAAAGAAACATCGGTATAGAATGGTCCGGGGAGTTTTCAGAAAAGCCCCAAAAAAACTGGAACAGGAATCCGTTTGAATTCCTTCTTGCACTGCTCCCTTATGTATATGTGGTATATCTACTGCTTATATCTAAGGAATCTTTATATAGTGTGCAGCGATGAGAAAAATCTTAATAACTGAAATGGAATATTATCATTTTAGCACACGTGTTTGATGTTAACATTCTTGTTTACATTTTAACAGATAAAAATTAGTTTTGTGTGAAACATTTAGTCCATTATTCCTCATTCTTTACGATTAAAAGGTGAGATTGTGTCCCCACCCAGAAGCCTGGCAGCATTTTCTCAGTGAAGGTGCTTCCGATCTGCTGCAGAAGTTTCACCTCCTTCGCTCCTGTGCTCTCTTCTCCCTCTGTCACTTCTTCCACTGCGTAAAAGTTGAGGATTCCAGCAGGCTGATCAAGGTAGACCCCGATTATGGAGGACTTTGGGATATCCAAGATCTCCTTGCTCTTGCCGTTATGCCAAGCATGATAACTGGAGCCACTCCAGCCCAGACCCCAGGATTCCTCATTCTCTCCAAATCCACACGGCCCATCTGTGTTCCTCCGTCCAGCTCGCTCATAGGCCACTCCGACCACAACCCACCCAGAAAACTCCACCTCCCAGTACCCTCGAAAGCCCAGGATTCCCTCCTTGCACAGAACCTGTATGAAGATGACAGTGTTATTTAGAGGCAATCCAACACAACACTTGATTTATAGCCTCTGTCACCGAGAAGAATTTGGAGCAGCCTGACTTTGTCTGTGTTGCAATGCCAAGATTTTTGGGATTGGAATGATTTAAAACAAACACCAAGACAGTCGCCGGGATGGCTTTACAGCTTTATGGCCAGATCAAAACCAACCAACTATGGCATGACATCTCTCATTTTATCACTAAGGATAAAAGAGATAGACAAAACAAAAATAATGCACAGTGCGAATCTATAGCTGCTAAACTTGTGACAATATTAGTCCAGTATCTGGTAAAATATAGTATGTAGTTAATATATCATACCTGTGGAGCATATTCATATCGCTCTGGTCGATCTAAGACGGGACAAGTGACATCATCAGTTTTTCGAGCCACTTTACTCCCTCCTTCTGTTATCCACAGAGCCTTATTTGCCGTCTTGTCATCGAGGGAAAGGTTATGCCAGTCTAAAATAGAAAAGAAATAGTTTCCAAACTATTTTGACCATATTATGTATAAAACAATATATCAAACGTATAATTATTTTTACATTTGACAAGGTCCGCTCTGCATTTAGGTTCCGGGATGTTCGGATCATAAGGGGGGGTTTTTTCTGAAGGGTGACACAAAGTGAAGGTCAGAAGAATCAAATGGTGTGACGAACAAGCTAAAGACTTCAATTTGCATTCATGAAATAACTACGAGCATTGAAGCCTGGTAATAGTGGTTAATGTAATTTTACCTGCTGCTGGGTTTCCAGATTTGGACTTTTTGCCTATAAAGAGAGAAAAAATTATACAAGAAACCAAAACACCAGCAAAGTATACAGCACAGACAGATACATTATAGGCAACAGTGTGTGTTAGGTGATGAAGTGGGCTTCAGAAAACGAGGTATATTTGGAAAACCATCTGCCTCTGTCAGATCATCACCACATACTTTCTGGAGCCAATGGTCAATTCATGCCAAGAGGTTGGAATTACCAAGACACCTCACATGTTGCTGCATTGGCTGCAGTCACACACTCTATTAGCGTGACAGGACATCGGAGCACGGACAAGCACTCACTTTAGTGGGTGAGGAGGAATAGAGGATGCAATCAGCTTGAACAAATTGGATAAGTTAAAGCTAAATTTGACTTAGTGGTGGTCATTTAAAATCTGACAGTTTATTTTTATGTTTGTTCTCAAATAAACATCAATGTCTAATACAATAACAACGACTTTTCAATGATCCATGCAGCTAGATTCGCCTTGTATTTTCAGTAACTAATACTATAGTATCACATGGCTGATCCCAAAGCATTAAGATGTCAATGTCAGCGGACGTTAAGTAATGTGTTTTCATCCCCTCAAAATAAGCTCCATATGTCTCCAACACTTTTAAACCATCTTCCATCATGAGAGGGCAGAACCTGTCAAAAATGACCCTGGCAAAGTCCTGGGACACATTGTTTGGTTTATAGATGTGCAACATCAAGGTGGAGCTGCATTCTTTCATCAAATGTCTCCTAAATCTACTTGTCATCATTGATGCAATGTTTCACTACAAATGCATATGTTGTTATTTGCTAAGTCCGTATGAGCTGATATTTATCTCCAACAGAGAATGTTCATCCACCTGTCTGTTTTTAGAACAAGGTGATGAAAATAACCACTTTGTCTAGACTCATTACAACCTGATACCGCAAAGCTTTTTAGCTGCAGGGAGCCTCTCCAGAGGCCTTTGTGGAGGAGGCCTGTTATCAGCCATAAGAAAAAGTGCACACTAAAAATAATAATTCATTCTGTTCAATATAGATCAAACTGCATCTAGAGAGCAATAGATCAAAATTCTGTATATAACACAATTATAAACTATCTAAAGTGCTATATCACACATGCATGAACAAAACAAGAAAAAAAAATGCAATAAAAAGGTGAGGGCAGACAATAAAAGTGTTAAACACAAGCATCAAAAAGTAAATTCTTAGTAAAATACTTAGGAATTTCCTTTTCTACACAAATGGCTTGGTTGTAGACAGATACAGACCTTACCACAGAGCATGGACATGTTTCCTTCACATCAAAAATCTCAATCCAATTTTTTGTCACATGATGAACATTACCTTTGACAGACTTGGTGGAGTCAGAAAGAATTCTGTTAGTCGTGGGCATCTTGGTTGGACCTTCACAACTCAAGATAACGTTTGTTTAACCCTGTCTCAGGCAGATGCTACTTGAGTCTTCAAATGTGATGAATGGCTGTCGGCTGTACAGTGGCATAGTCTAATGCAGTCTTATATACCTTATATACAGGACGGAGGTGTAGGGGTTGCTGCTATAGACATGTGTGGGACAGTACAGGGGGTGGACAGTCGCCTGTCATTGGAGCACAGGATATATGTTTTTCCTTAAAAAGGTTTGGTGGATGCTTGGTTGAATGTTAAGACGCCTCCTAGAAGGGTACAAACCCCGCCTACTACAGTAGATGACGTCCACTGACATGTCCACGTTCCATGCATAGTATACATGATTGATATTTGTCAGAGAGACAAACGCCCTCTCTACACGCATGAACACATACATGCAGGTGCACGCAGACACAGAATGCAGAGACCAGAGAGGAAGGTGCAAAGACCACATGTGAGTACTTAGCACTTTTCACAACAAATCAGGACACTACAACACAGAGCCCACGAAGTGCCAACACACAAAAGATTTGTGCATTTGTGTTCAGTTATTAGTTTAGCAAAATTTTGGAAAAAGTTGGAAAATTTTAAGAGCCTAGTTTGCAGTTTAAAAAACTGCACCTCCATTCATAGTAGTACACAGTAAGAGAATCTGTGGCTGTCTGCACAAAGCAGGAAGGAGTAATGTTACTTCATGATTCATGTAACAACATGACAACCTCACACGGTGTGTCTTTAAGATGGACTTTTTACACAAGTCATCTATATGTACTGATGATAAAAAAGCTCATAAACAGGACATTTACACTGTAGCTCAAACAGATTTAAAGTAGCCAATATGATCCTAAATAATAAAACAGCTGGGAGTCTGAAGGTTGTTCAGTTTGTCGTATTAGGCTTAGTTATGCTCTTGACCTGTATTAGCACATCCACCAGTTACCATCAAAAACCTCCACACACATGGCTTGGTGGGAGAGACAAAGCTATGTGTCTGCTCGTAAACCCTCTCTTGTGATGTGCCCTGCACTGCAGGTGGTTCCACCGAGGTGTTTACGGTGAGGGCATAGTGCCAAAGGCCCAGTCAAGGCTGTGTTGTCCTTCTAGTGTTCCTGCCGGCTGCACAGTTGACTGACTACGGCACGGACTGCAGGGGAACTGACATACTAAACAGGACATACCAGGAATTATGCTGTTGGAATGGGACCAGAACTCCCTAAGGGATTTATTAAAATTAAAAGAGTGGGAAAGGAATGGCCCTGCTAACTAAATTGTCTGAATTCCCTATTGATGCATTGGAAGTCATAAAGGCATCTTAAAGCAGCAGTAGGTCTGTTTTATAAGAGCAGTAACACGAGTGAGCTCTATAAAGTGACAAGCCTACACTTCTGCCTCAACTGGAAAGTTACACACAGCACTTGGAACAAATGCACTGACGAGTGCATCAGACCTGTTTATGTGAGACATGTTCAGGATGTACGGATATGTGTAACTATAATGTAACAAGAATTATTATCTGTTTACTTAGATAAGAACAACTGCATAGTCCCTACTTAAAACATATCAAAGTTGTGCATATCCTCTTCAGCACATGTTTTTAAGCAAACATGATTAAATCAAAATGCTTTGTGGAGAGAAAGAAGAACCCTCGGTCCACATTCTTGTCCTATACTATATCCTGCGAAGTGTAAATACACTTCATAGAATTATGAATTCAACTAAATGGTATTTTGCCACCTGTGAGCAGCAAAGCTCTGTGGATCCGCTCTTATGTAACACTACTGTTCGGTATGGAAGAACCAGATGCCTGTAAACAGATCGATTTCCTAGATGTGCATTTGATTACAAAGGGATGACAGGATAATTATGAGCACAAAGCGCCATGATATGGGTCAAGAGGCCAGGCACAAGTTGGCACTTCAGTGCGTATCCTGCTTTGGCAAGCATCAAGGCACGCCCATTAGTGAGCTCATTATCTTTACATACCTTGCCTAAAACCTTTCATAGGCAGTCCCCAGGGGCCCCACAAACCTTTGATGCCCTCTTTCATTGGCGTATATAAAGAAAGCCATTGGCATCATTGCTGTAGCATTTGCTGACAGACGCGTCCATTTTGAAAAGCTCCACAGAGCGACAAGCAATAAATATGCCAACCAGCTCTTCCAATCAGAGAATCATGCCTGCTACAGGACGATCTGGTAAGACCGGAGGCCTTCCTTTGAGAAAACTGATTACACTTTCAGAATTCTCTGTTTAGGAATATTTATTTCATTACAACATTGTATACTGAATTCAAGGTGTCATGTGATATTTTTTAGGATCAAAATCTCAAGATGCTGCTTCGCCGGCAGGTAAGAAAAGAAAATTTGCTTTTTAAGGAGCATTATTCAACCTCATTTAAAAACAATATATTTTCAGAAAATATTCCAGACTATGATCCCAACATGCCAGAGCCAACATGTAGAACGGAACTACTAAAACGTAAGATGCTGCTTTGCACGACTGTCTTTCTTTTATACAATTGCTTGAATAATCCGTGTTACTATGTTTTATTGTTCCATGAAGACTGGATAAACATTTCCCTGAATGATAAAACAGCAAATAAGTTATTGTGGGTCGCGGCCGATGGCGCTACAGTGTCGCGAATGACTGATGACCTTACTTGCCCTGTTTTGGAGACACCAGACCGATATGAGCATGTTCCACAGGCAAGTTTTAAACAACAGCAATAACTCATGATTTTAAGATTCTTTTAATAACCATATTATCTAACCAATAAGTCATCTTACCTTATTTATTTTTTTAGATTTTGTGCAAGGAAGGAATCGAAGGCTTCCGAGCGTATTGGGAGGTAAAGTGCTCCGGCTGGGTGGTGGTGGGTGTCACATATGAAGGAGCAGCGAGGCGGGGATGCGGCGGACCCTGTGGGCTGGGGGAAAACGAGGACTCTTGGTGTTTGGGCTGGGGCGGGTCGCACTACCAAGTGTGGTTTAATGGAGTTAACAAAGACATAAGGGACATGCCTCATGCACCAGTTCTTGGCATTTATCTGGACCATCCGGCAGGAATTCTGAACTTCTATGCAGTCCAAGATGTGGTCCAGGCAGAAGACAGGGCTGTGACTAAGGAGGTGCTACTTCTCTATCAGATAAAGGGTTCTTTTAAGGATAAAATGTTCCCAGGCTTCTGGGTGGGTCAGAAGTCCTCTTGTGTCATGTTAAAGAAAGATGAGTAGATACAAATTCCTGAATTTAAAGCTGTAACATTTCCAAAACATATCTAATGCGTACACAACTATATAAATGTATTGAAAAATGAAACAAGTATTGGTTTAAGCATTTGTAAATGTAATGCTCATTGAAATGTGTTGATCTTGGTGTTATGTTTTTGACTAAATATTTTTTCTTTTCATTTGTGTCGCATATTTGTCAAATACGTCATGGGTAGGGCTATAACTCTGTTACACTTACGCAATTTGTAGCCCATAATATACATGCCATTTTTGTGATGTGGTTATTTTATTATAAACAGGTACATATTAAAGTAAAAATGAATCTACTGTTTTATCACACAGATTGATTGGAACTATGAATGATTATCATAATATGGACAAACATATAGTACAAGGATGTTGAACTGTAGTAGACAAATGAATGGTGCTGTGGAACTGAACAGTTTAGTCCTTTAAGCTGTAAATCAGGTTTATGGCACAGGAGGACCATCAATCTGAGGCCGCCATGAGAAGCACCTACCTTAGGTTCAGCTGTTGTGGATCTTTCATTCTTCGCCTCGGCCTGTTAGTGCCCGCAAATCGAGCCAGAGGATTATGATGACATGAGAGCGTGTCCTGAGAAGTAATAAACAAGATCACATGTAAGTGTACAAATGAGGCCAATAAGACAGACATCAGAGAGGGTCTGTGACACAAGGGTGACATTTAGGAGATGTAGAACTGCACCGTAATCTAGACAAAAACTGCATTTAAAGGACTGCAAAGGCAAAAACATGCTGGAGGAAAACAAAGTCCCAAGAGGGCAATATAAACAAACATGGTTGCAGTCTGTGAAGCCTCTTTGTGTAAGTAATCTAACTACAGAAAATGGAAACATTAGGAATGATATAAAGTACTAAGTGTATAGTGTAATACAGTGCTATGAATAATGTAAAGCATAGGGGCAACAGGATCTGGGAAGTGGAACATGTCCATGAGCTGTGTGAATATAAACGTGTTGTCTTTGTCTCCCTCTTGTGGCTTTATATGAACTAATTATCCACGTTAACAACAAACACCCAAGACCTGAGTGGACACGACAAATATACAAACAGATTTGGGGCTAAACAGCCCCTAGCTGCACATTTGGGGTAAGGAAATAGCTTACAAATGAGTAAATTAAAAGTAAATTAAAGTGGATCAACCATCTCAGATTCTCTTCGGAGTTCTAGTCCTCTCACTAGTTCAGTCTTTAAGATTTTATTTGGTTGTGAGATTATTTTAGTCATGTTCAGCGGTCGCCCCTTGTTCCGTGATCCTCGCGCCAATTTGGACTGATTACGTCACATCCGCTGCACTGGGCTCAGGGCAGGGTTTATGGTTTATGGTTAGGTCAAATGTACTTCTTTTAAATAAGGGTTTAGGTTCATCCTCAGTTTTGGAGGGGAGATCCACGCAGTGTTCTGAACGTAAGTACTTTTACCTTCTATCAACACGTTGATATTTCCAATAAAAAAAAAAACAAAAACAAAAAAAACACCATGTTCAAGGCCATGTGACATGTACGACATGCAACATGATGATCTCCTTTCTGCTGTGGGCCATTTAAATCCTTACGATGAAAATAGAATTGTTAGTTGACTAATAATATATTTGATTGATTAAGACTGTATTAACAGTTTCAACAACTGTTGTTGTGATTTTGGTCACTACAAAAAATAAAAAATAAATTTAAATGAAAAATAATTAAGCTAAAAAACAAAAGGACTACAACCCTATTCCTAGTACTGCGGTTAGAGGAGCCACCAAGAAAATCTTGAAAGTTACACCATTTTATTAAAATGTGACATTAATTTAAAGATTATTAATCATGCCCCAAAAATTGTAAAGGAGATGTTTTTAGTTAAATTTTTTGTTCCCTCAAAAAAAACAAAAAAAGAGGTGTTTTTATTTTTTATTTATTAAGTGTTTTGTCTGGCTGAATTAGGCAGAGACAATTGAAGATTTTTTTTTTCAGACGCTTGAAACATAAAAATGCAAGTTTATTACTTTAGGTCTTAACCCTCTATAACACCTAGAGATTTTTTTTGTGCTTTTGGGGTTTTATTTTTTGAATAACTTATTTATTTTTGATACAAAACGGGGTGATTTTTGGCTGATTCATGTATCTTTGAGTGTTTTAACGTCATTTAATCAGTTTTGCATTTTTAACCCATTCTAAACCCTGAAATGATGATCCATTGTCTTCTATTTAAAACACAATTTTTCAACTGGCCATCAACAAAGTAGAGAGCATGCAATATCTCTAACGTATATATTTTTGAACCATCTGGCTTCCAATTACATTCCTGACATAATTTTGGGACGATGACATAATTTGACCTTATATGGTCAATGGTGGAAATGCATATAATTTTCCATTGACGTCCATTATAAACACTATTTTTCACCATCACCCAAAGTATAAAACATGCAATGTCTTATTCATGTCTATATATTTTCTTACCTCTCTGGCTCCAAATTAGTGTCCTAATATTTTTGGGGGGATGATAATGTAATTTTACCTTATATGGCCAGTGGTGGAAATGCATGTAATTTTGCACTGGGGCATTGGCACTAGCCCCTCCCCTCAGGGCTCAGTGACATCAGGTTTGTGTGATTGGGTGAGCGTTTTTGGAGCTACAGGAGTCCCAGAGAGTCGTCAAAGATAGTATTTGACTTTACATCATGTATCTGTAAGAACAGAAGAGATATAGTATTAGCTATACAAGCTCTAAACCTGCTCATCCAGAAACTATTGTATGGAAAATTATGTATTATTTCAAAATGGTGGCAAAAAAGTGCAGTTTTGTTTGAGAGGGTGTATCTTTATGGAATTAGTGTCTGGAGTTTTGAATTAGGTATTTATAAGATATAGGTACATTGTGCGTTATACACAAGAATGACATTTATGATTAGATTGACACAATTATGGTTTAGAAACAGCCAAAGTAATATATTATCACAAAATCTTAACAGCTTGGGAGTGTAAACAGAGCCACATTATCTTGCCAATGCTTGATTTGATAGTGGAAGCTAAGCAGGTGAGCCTCAGTACTTGGATGGGAGACACTGGGAGCCACAGGGGGCAGCAGTGAGTCCAGTACAACTGTTGTTATGGTATGTCGGGCCATGCCTGCCTGTCAAGGCCTCGTCAGAGCTCGGAAGCTAAGCAGGTGGGACCTGGTTAGTACTCGGATGGGACACTGCTGGAACACCAGGTGCCAAGAGGGGCGACCGGAGGAGGAAACGTTATTGTGTCCTTAGGCAAGACACTTCACCCTCATTGCCTAGTATGAGTGGTGTGTGTGTGTGTGTGAATGGTTGGTAGGGGTCGGAGGGGCCAATGGCGCAGATTGGCAGCCTCGCTTCCATCAGCCTGCCCCAGGCTACAATAATAGCTTACCATCATCGACTGTGGAGTGAATAAATAATGCACTGTGAAGTGTCTTTGAGTGTCCTGAAAAGTGCTATATAAGTATAATGCATTATTATTGTTGTTATGTCCTTATGCAAGACACTTTCCCTTGTGGTCTGTAAGTGATTGATGGTGGTCGAAGAGCTCGATGGCACAAATATGGCAGGTGTGGAATGAATAAATCATGCGTTCTAAAGTATCTTTGAGTGTCTAAAAAAGCACTCTATAAATCAAATAAACGCATTATTATTATTATCATTTAAAAAGTCCAAAAATATTTGGAAAACTATTTGGAAAGTTCATTCTGTCTTCTTGTATTAACTTGTGAGTTTCTTCAGACACTTGTAAATAGCTATAAGGTCATTTACTTTACATGTTTCAGCGGGAGGACTTATTTACAACTGTCTCATTAGAAGAAACTCACAAATTCATAGTTTTGTAACATGATTTTGAAGGGGCTTCAATGGGAAAAGAAGGCATTCACCGAAGTTCCATAAATATCCAAATCCTAATATTTATCTCAGAGCATTAATTTGAGGCCAGAGGGCTCAAATAAACTCGAGGGAGCGGATATGTGTGTTTTTTTTTAACTTCTATTACAGCTGGTTGAAAAAAGTGATTTGAATGGGTTCAAGGGGCATTTATTTAACTTTCCTAAAAAACTATCAGTGCAAATAAATAATTGTCGCTGATAATCTTTGACAAACAGGGTGTAAGAACCAGAAAAAAAAGTCTAGTTTGCATCAAGTGAATTGAAAATAATCCACTTTTTGTAATATATGGACTCTAAAGTACATTATGAATGAATATACAGTGACTTTATGACCAAATGTTGGCAATTTAAGAGCTAAAATATGTTTTAAAAATGTACATTATGAATCATAAGGTGAGATCTTGATTTAAATACATAATTATGCATAAACATAAAAATATTTCTGCTAATCCTTTACATCAGGCTCTTGAAATGAAACCAGAAATGTTCTAGTTTGCATCAAGCATATGGAAAATAATGCACAGACTTTAGGACCAATCATTTGTTATTTAAGGGTTAAAATAATTCAGATTTGTTGATTTTAAATATGAATTATATTTATTTGACTGAACAAATTAAAATAAGTTTGAAAAATATAATATTGTGTGTGTGTGCGTGCGTGCGTGTGTGTGTGTGTGTGTGTGTGTGTGTGTGTGTGTGTGTGTGTGCGCGTGTGTGTGTGTGTGTGTATAAAAATATGCTGCACACTATCTGCCAACTGTACATTCTGTATATAGTCTATCTTAGTCTATTTTATTCTTAATTTTATGCATGCCTTTTTATATATTTTTTATATTTTATCCTTTGCTTTATGTTGCACCTACGCCGAAGCAAGTTCCTACGTTTGTGAATTTCACTGACAATGGCAATAAACAGTTTCTGATTCTGATTCTGAAACAACCACAACGTGAGTTTTACATTAAATTGACCACTGCCCAAAAAAGAATTATGAATCATAAAATGAGATCTTGATTTAAGTTTTAAAAAATATGAATCCCCCATTGTTTTACAGCCTAATGAATGAATGTGTACAAAAATGTGCACGAGCTCCCTCGGTGTAACTTCTTTTGAAGATGCGCCGGAAGATTAATGCCTGGTTTTAATCTGATGGTTCAGTGTACCTCAAGAACTGATTTAATCCGCTCCCAGGATTTAAAAAAAAGAAGAAAAAAAAGTCAGTTAGTGACGGCGGAGACCGTGGCAGGGTGAGGGATTTTGTGAAGAGGTATAGTTGTGTGTTTTCTACGTATCTGTGAAATTGGAGATCATGGTGGTGAACAATGAGTCAGAAGGTGAGCATGTATAGAATAAGAGAATAATAAGAGAAGGGGGGGCAAGCACCAAGCCTTGAGGGACTACATGCAAGGACTGGGAAGGTGTGAGATTTATAGTTATGTATGGAGACCTAGTGGGTTCTGTTGGAGAGAGAGGATTTTCATTTTTTCATGTTCGTGTTCAATAGAGAAGAATCCCTTCAAAATCCGACCTTTGTGAAAGCTGTAGTTAGGTGTCCTGTTAGTCAGCCGAACACAGTGTTGTGGAAACGTCTCATGTCACTATATGCTTTATTAATTATAATGATTGGAATGGTCACTTATATGTCACAGATGAATGTGAAGATTGACAAGCTTAGGACGGACCTTGTCTGAAAAGTTACATCCTCAGGGCTAATTTATCGGAGTCTTTATCCCCTCGACCTTGAGCTGTTTTTGTGCTCACTAAACTAGTTCTTTTTGGCTTCCAATGTCCCACCTTTAAGGTTTATAAGGATGTGTTATATCATTGTTCAGGCTCTCTTTGCTTTTTGGAATCATGGAGGGAAAAGTCATTTTTGTCAGAGACAGATCATTTTTGCCTGTGCAATATTATGTAAAATAAACTCTTTGAAACAACTGAAAGAGACATAGCTCAGTTTCAGTTCTTTATTTTTGACAGTGTGTTAGGAAAATCCACAACAACAAGCATCACGCTGTAGGATCCAGTTCCTGGTACTTTTTTTTCTTCCAGTCTCTATTTGATGCACATTCGCACAGAGAAGGAACTAGGGACTAGGGCCATACTTTGGGGCCACACAGGAACTCAGGGGCAGGTACTTTCCAGCCTCCAACCTTTTTATTAACCACATTAACATTATTGGGAAATATAAGAATCAGAATTACTTTTATTCATCCCCAAATGGAAATTGTTTTTGTTACAGACAAGCAATCGACCAGCAGAAGAAAACAGAGGTTCTGAACAGGACTAAACTTTTCAAAATAGAATGATAAAATAAAACAGATGTGTTTTATCAACTAAATCCCCAGTATTAACAAACAACTTTACTTAAGTGTCTGTTTTATCAGATAAATACCAATATGAACAAAAAATGTACATTTTCTTAATTTATCCATCTATTGAAACATATTTCCCAGTGAAATTAATGTTGTAAATGCACTTGTTTCAACAAAAAGGTTCCTGGTCTGACTGGGAAATACCTGCCCCAGAGCAGGAGCTTAAAAAATCTCCAAAGTGTGGTTCCAGACCCTAGTTCCTACTCGCATCAAATGGGGCCAGGAACCAAAAAAAAAAGTTCCCGGAACTGAAAAAGGTTCCTACCTGGGAAACACCTTATATTCCCCCACTTAATGTGTGTTTGCACAGAGTAGGAACAGGACTGGAGCCACACTTTGGGGACTTTTTTAGCTCCTGCTCAGGCACAGGTACTTTCCAGTCAGATCCATACTCCACTCTTTCATTGGGAGAATACTGTATGTTTTATTCACTCTCAAACGTAGACAAACAATTTTCATCCACAAGAGAAATAACTTGGACAGAGTAGCTCCAAAAATACAATTCTTAATTAGTAAGTTGTAACTAAAATTCTGAATTACTTACTAGTGTTTTATTGTTAATTTCATTGTTAAAGCTGTGCATCATGGGTGTGTGTGTGTAGGTTTGCTGAGCTCAAAAGAAGTAGGGAAGAAGAAGAAAAAAAAAGACTTTTGTTTTCCTCACTTGGTTACGTTTTGGGATGTCACGATATCAAATTTTATCTCACGATTATTGTGAAAAGAAACATCATAATTTTACGGTTATTCACAACTATTGCCACTTTGACCAAACAACAGTGCAATCCTTAATTTGCTTTCATTCACAAGTTTTATGGATCACCATTCCTAATAGTTTATGAAATCAAACATTCTGATGAAAAAGTAATGACATTGGCACATAAACATCCTGATTAAATAATATTTTATACATAGTTAACAGATTGAACTCCAATTAGTCATTGTTGTTGCCAATGATTCTCGTGATTATTATCTTTTAGTTCTCACCCAGTAATCATAATTATCGATTAACCGAATAAGCTCAACATAGGAAACATCCTTGGAATTAGTTAATGTCATGATCTCGAATGGTGGGGCCTGTGTAACTCCATGTGTTCACTGATTTTGAGATCAATAACTAAAATTGAAATCATAAATCTTGAAACTTCTCATTATTTTTTAGGGATTGGGTTCATAAACCTTTCAGATTAATCTAATGGCGTAAAGTCCTTTCAACAATCGTGCTTTTAGGGTTAAATGAAAATGATTTTGAAATCCTCATAGAGAAGATGTTTTGAACTTTATGATGGTGTTTGCTTCATGGATATGGCCAGTAAGAGCTTAATTTGAAAGTATAAAATGTAAAACACAACTTAAATATAGAGCCATTTAGACCCATTTTCACCCATTTTAGCAGTGTGAACACAAGCTAGGGACACTGTGTAGTAACTAGGGACTAGTGGATTTTAGGGACTTGGTTCGTGGTACTGTTGTGTGCAAAAACACCTTATCAGAGACACCTTTCTGGGCCCTGCAGCTGCAGTAGATAGAGTGGCCACAATCAAACTCACTTCAAGACAGAGGGGACATGGTTCATATGGGCATTATGCACCTTATATAAGATGTCATAAATGTAAATATTACATTTTATTCTTACTAACAGTTGAAAATAGTTGACATTTGAACATTTGAGACAGTCTTTGCTACCAAAATCCCATTTAGATCCAAGATCTCTTCTACCATTAAGCCCCAACTGTACAGAGTCAAATACTGTGTAATTGTGTAATGTTGAATGATGTGGTGACTGGTGCAGGGCACAGGCCTGTATGCTCTCCCAGGAACCAGCAGGCACCAAAACTTGTTTTTGATACCAATTTTTGTGCCAAAACTTTTAAAACTTTTTGTCCTTTTTCTTTGCTGTACTTGTACCCAGCTTTAATCAGATCCCTTTGTTTCATTGGCCTATGCAGTGAAACAATCAAATAAGCATTTAACATTCAACAAAGGATTAACTGTGCCTCTGCACCTTTATTTAGGCTTGGCTCATTATTCCTGTGTCACACCAAAAGCTACACTAGACTAGAATTAAAACTAGAAAAGAAAGTACTAACAAATGACAATTTGAGACATTTGATCTCTAATCCCAGAGAATGCAAACATTGGTTTGAGGACCGCATGGTTTAGATGCCCCTGACCAACTTCAAGTACACTGGCTTTGTACTACAGACCAAGAGCTTTCCTTTAAGGCTCACTTGCAAAATTTGGTTTGAAAATTGAACCTAAAGTTAGTTTTTTATTATAGTAACAAATCCTGTGTAACTCTCCAAGCCTGCAAACGTCTGGTATCTTCTACTTTTTTACCTTCACTGAACTATGGAGATGTTTTTTATATTCATGCAACAGCAAAATGCCTTCAGTGTTTAAGTATTGTTTATGTTTGGGCAATAGGATTTGGGACAGGTTGTGGTAGACTTCCCCGAAACTGTGATCTGTGAGTCGGAGTGGCCGTGAGTGCTCGGAGGTTCACTCACTGGATCTGTTTGTGGTTTTGCCCCGACCTGTCTGTGCGCCCTTGTGCTTTTGTGCAGAGAGCAGGAGGTCCTATGCCCTGTGCTCACGTGACATTTATTGCTTGTCTCTGTCTCTGTCCCTTGAATACTGAATTGATGTAAAAGTCCTTCTAAATGTAATTCTGTTTTAATCTTTTTATACTATGTTTCTTGTTTAGTGTAGAGTGTGGAAATATTTTTGATGATTATCTGGTTAAATAATGGTTAATAAATAAAAATGAAATATTACTCTGTTGACAATTCAATAGACCCTTTGTAAGAGATCTCCAAACTAAATATTCAAAAGTATTGTCCTGCTTTAGAGAAGCTTTTATTGCACACCATTATTTTTGTAGGTCTACTGTAATATATTGTGGTCGATGTCGTGTAAAGACGTTCTTTAATCTTACCACACGAGGGAGCCATTGCCTCTCACTTGAACAGTCACCACCACGGGGCTCAAGTATAGTTCAGAACTTCTCCAAATGTCCACGTTTTCATGTGGCGAAATACCTTGGTCCATTCAAGGCACATTTGAGGCTGAAAATCTGTCTTAGAGAAAAATATACGTAAGAAAATACTGGGCCTTCCAACTAGATCTAAAGTCTACAGCAGGACTATTAAAGGTTAAGACTAAATCAGGTTTAAAATAGGACCTACAGTATAAATCCAAACAAACACAAATTAATCTAAAGGAGAATAAAAATGCTCACAAAATTGACTTGATCATCCAGACAAAAGAACCGCCTAAGAATGTTCTTTAAATATACCTCCAGAAGAAGCTTGCACATCACCAATTGTACCTGAACAGAGTTTGAGAACCACTCTGAACTGTCATATATGTAGACTGTTGAAGTAATATAAATGATCATCGAATACATTTTGCACAAGTCTTATTTTATGCATGAGTATACCCAGCACACAGCTCAGTAATTGGTGTAAAGTAACAAGCTGCTGCAGTGTAAGCAAACACTGGAGCTGGATTTCCTGTTTAAATTAAGACCTCTAATTGCAGATGTAATGACTGAGTCCCAAAGCTCTCGTGAAAGTCTCTAGATCTTTTCAGTCAAAAAAAAAAAAAGTTCAGGACCCTTACATATTTAGAGTGCAGCTCATGCATTCAACAAGCTACAAACTGACTGTAAATCTGTCCTAATGCTAGCAGGTGTGAAAAGATTTCTTTCTACTGTTAGAATAAATGCAATGTTTACTGTCACATCCAAATTTACTGTCCTCTGGTATTTATAGCTAGTTCTTTTGCCCTCCATTTCAGATCATGAAGTTGCTTTAAGGCAAAGTAAGTTATCAACAATATGCTTCTTCGCTGATCAAACAATTTGATGAAAGATTTTCTAAATGTGGAGGGATGCATGACCCAACGAGTGACTGAAGAATACCAGTGTGATAATAACAGACAATGGAAGTACTCCTGGATAGGGCTGCTAGATTATGGCAAAATTATAATCATTATTTGGCTCATAATTGAAATCACAATTAGTTTGAACAATTACTTCTATATTATCAAAACTGTTCTGTAGAGAAAGCATAGACCGAATATATTTTAGGAGTAATGTTGCTGTTTTTGAGTGGCAAAAGGAGTGCAATTATATTCTGCGATTTATTGGATTTCTGATTACAACATTTTTGTAATTGAATAGAGTTGTAGTTGAAATCACAATTATATAACAATTAATTGCACAGCCCTACTCCTCGGTCCATAATGTATGCTTCCTGCATTACAAGCTTAAACCAGTATCTCAGCTGCCAAATGCTACTAAAATGGACATTTCAGCATTTCTTTTGAACGTACAACATCAGCTGGATTCATTTCCATACCCACAAAGTTTTCATTTAAATTCAATTGAAATCTGTAGGAGCAGACACTCCATTAGAGCGTATCTTCACAGATTCTGGACTAATCACTGACTAATCACATTAGCTACAGGCAGTGCTGATTGAACCAGAGTTATTTTCATGTTGCCAAAGAATCTTCCTCCTGCAGCCGTTTCTCTCACAAAACCCAGAGCTAATTCACTGTATTCCCACAGAAATGTCGTACTTGTACCTTGTTTTTGCTCATTGCAATACTGCTGTATGGGCACATTTTATATTACATCTTACATTTGTCATTAATTCAGTATTTTACAAAATGTATTCTGTGTCATTTATTTATCTTGAGTGAAAATGTATACTCTTGAAGTCATTCAGTTTACAATCTTTTTCCACACAACCTTTCCTCTTAGGTCCACCATGCTGAGTGAACGATCTGCTCAGATGTGACGGCACAAGTCATAGTGGCTGACCAACTTTCCCCAAGTTACTCCGAACCATTTGTCCTGTACAAAGGGTACACAGTCACAGACAAAAATGCATTTCCCTCTTGTAAAGCTTAAGGTCAAGGTCAAATTCTGCTTCAATTCAGTCATCTCTGCATCTTTTGCCAAATCCACTGTAAACTAACAACTAATAACAACAACAAACTTTATGTGGATTTCGGCTCCATGAAAGATCTCTGACAGCTGAAACATCTGCTGCTCAGATTAGAGCTGGGAGATACTGGGAAAAGGATAACGCCACATTTCTTTCAACTCTTTCTCAAAGTCTATATGAGTCCAACCATGTTAGAGTTAATTTGTCATTTTCAAATGTATTAATAAATTAACACCGGCCACAGTGCCCGTTTATACTGAAATCATGAGTTACAGTAACATTTTTTGAGTCATCTTTATTCAGACAACTCCTTGTTTAGTTTTTATTTTACCCTTTATTATTGTCAAAATTCATTCATTCATTTTCTACCGCTTATTCCCGTTAGGGGTCACGGGTGACTGGAGCCTATCCCAGTGACTATCCCCTGGACAGTGGCCAACTCGTCGCAGGGCTGACACAGAGACAGAGACAAGGACAGACAACCATTCACTCTCACATTCATACACTAGGGACAATTTAGAGTTCTCAATTAACCTACACAGTCATGTCTTTGGACGGTGGGAGGAAGCCGGAGAACCCGGAGAGAACCCACGGCAACACGGGGAGGACATGCAGACTCCACCCAGAGAGATCGTGTGATGTTGGGGTGGTTCAGAATTCGAAACCACGATGTTGGGGTGGTCTGGGATTCGAACCCACGATCTCCTTATTGAGAGGCAGAAGCTCTAGCCGCTCTGCCACCGTGCACCTCCTATTATTGTCAAAATGACACTAAACAAAGAGTAAAAAAATCCTACCAACCATTTATATTGAAACATGTTTTACTGCTATTAATACATACAGAATTTTAAATTGACTTAGCAAATCACAGACAAAGTTAACTAAAAATTAGGACAGGTTTGCTTGACTCGAGCTGTGTCTCCATAAATGATAGGAACTGTCTGTCTTTTTCAGCCTCGAAACAGCACATGCACTTAACGGGAAGAAGGGCAGAAATGCTCATCCAAAACGTCTGCATGACTAGGAATGTCCACTGTAAAGTCTATACAACACACAAATACAATTTCTTAGACTCCAACCTTGACAAGTCTGAGAGGCTTTTGGTCCTCTTGGAGGGGTGTCACTTGTTCAGCAAGACCTATTAAAATGACCAAATCAATTCATACCTGTGATATTCAAAAATGGAAGTTTAATCCGCTGTATTTGAGAATACCGTCATATACTCACTTGCAGTTTGGGTGTTGAAGTCTGTGTGGCTCTCAGATGCTGCCTTGTTGGAGAAAATATCTAATATCTGGAGCTGGGTGAACCCTTTACATAAAGACACTATCAGGGAGAAGAATTGTGTTTACACTAACAACCATTCAACCAGTGTTGGGTGTAACCAAGTTACTTTTACTTAATTAATTAATTAATTAAATTACAATTTTAGTTATTTTGGAGTGTAACGCATTACTGTAAAATGCGGAATTTAAGCCGCTACTTTTGTCTCATGATTTCAACCCTGCGGCTTATAGCGCGATGCGGCTAATTTATGTATTTTTCCGGGAACAGCCTCTAGGGTAGAGTTTAGATTGGACTAAAAAAATTCAAGCCCGACCTGCCCGAGTCCGCTCGTACTGCCCGAACCTGACTCGGAGTCATTTGCTGCATGATTCCACCCGACCGGCCGCGCACGTATGTCCGAATCGAGCCCGCGCACATGTAAAACTGGAGTTACGTAAACTGAGTTCCGTGCAGAGGTTTATAGGCAGAATAAGTAAGTAACTACGTGTTTCGTGTTCTACCTGCACCAATGGGACGTCTCCTGTACCAGACGGGCCTGTTCCTCCGCTGACGCCGGCCCACATGATCTCTCTCCCTCGCTACTTTCTTCAGATTTTTGGGAAGGCATCCATGGCTCTTTCTCTCTCCTTCTTGCGCTCTCTTTTCTCTCCCCTCCGCTCCGTGTAGCATCCGCGCACTTTCATTAAGGCGTCTTTTCTCACGTCACATATTTTGACCACTTTATTAGAGGATGAGGAGGAAAACAACACTGTGCTGGCTGCATACCGCACTCTTTCGCCGCATGTTACAAAACACATGCACCTCTGCCACGTGCACACCTCTTCCCAAACCGGCACGCCCGGCAACATAAATGTCTCATGGTACAACATGGACACCTGCGGCTTATAGTCAGGTGTGGCTTATATATGTACAAAGTTGTTTTTCTTTGTAAATATGGCTGGTGCGGCTTATACTTGGGAGCGCTCAATAGTCCGCATTCTACGGTACTTTGAAAATACTTGTAATTAAATTACAGTTACTAACAAAGTACTCAGTTAGTTACTTTCAACAACAACAACAATGTTGAGGAAGAGAATGCAACCTTCTTCTGCAGAAAACCTGAACAAGGAACATGTTTAAAATATTCTCTTGTGAAGTGAAAAACCCACGGGCATGACATGTACTGTCAGAACAACACCTCAGAGTCAGAGATCAGCAGCTCAGAGCAGCGAGCTTTACGTCTCTATTGTTGTTGTTACGTCTTTTGAGGATTTTCATTTTCAATTTCAACAACTTCTTTGTTGTTTTCCTCTGTTTAATTGTCATTAATAAAATGTAAAACCACATATTTGATTAATTTACACAATATTACAAATAAAATAATCCCAAAGTAATGTAACTTTGTTGCATTCTTGAGGCCGTAACTAAGTAATGTAACCAATTACATTTTTTTAAAAGTAATTTGTAATCTGTAACTCATTACTTTTTCAAGGTAACTTACCCAACACGGCATTCAACAAAAATGAAACAAACATACCAATGCTTTTGAATCCAGTAATCTTGAAAACATGGAGTCTGGGACTCAACCTTGGCCTCCTCTGCCCTTAGTATTGTATTATGGGGGACATTAGAATGGAAAGGATGAATGTTAAGCAGGAAATTAAGAATGATAAACAACAATTGAGAACTGGACAATTGATAAAAAAATTTGCATTAACTGATTAATAGAAACCTTACCCATTTCTTTGATGATATCATTCTGACTACTGCTTAAAACTAAATGAACTGTTAAAAAATGTTCTTTAAGACAATAATAAATACATAGCCAATACAACAACAATATGGCTTCTATAACCTGCTTGTCGCAAATGCAGATGAGAAACAATAGCAATTATTTTGTCTTTAACCTTTTTTTTACACATGAGACATGGTTTTTAGTAGACGTAACTACGAAGTCACTGTCATCCACAGCTGATGAAAAAAAAAACTAATTTAACTCCTAAAGCCCTGTTCACACCGCAGCGACAAAATCGCGCCTGTCGCCCCTAGTTTGTCGCCTGTGCATTTAAGGACAGTCGCTTTAGTCGCGCGACTTGGTCGCCGAAAAAAAAGTCACCAGCGGACACGCGGCGCGACCGGCGCGACCAGCACAGCTAAACTGCTGCTAGAGTTTAGATTCCTGGGAGCGGGTGTTTGGGACCACATTTTCCGCTCTGTTGTCGGGCTGGGCGCGGACCTGGGCCGTGTGGGCTCGGTCTCAGGGCAGAGACGAGCACGTGTGGTGTCACGTTTGTAACACGCGCTTCACGGCGAAAGAGCGCGGTGTGCAGCCAGCACTGTGTTGTTTTCCTCCTCATCCTCCAATAAAGTGGTCAAAATATGTGACGGCTCCATAATAAAAGTGCGCGGCTGCTACGCGGAGCAGAGGAGAGAGAGGGAGAGAGAGAGCCACGGATGCCCTCCCAAAAAGCTGAAGAAAAGAGCGAGGGAGAGGGATCATTGGTCCAGCGTCAGCGGAGGGACAGGCACTTCTGGAACAGGACACGTCCCGTTGGTGCAGGTAGAACACTAAACACTTGAAGTCCTGTCAGGCGCTTATTCTGCCGATAAAACTCTGCACGGAACTCAGTTTACGGTTCTACTCGTGCGCGGGCTCGGGTCTGTTCGGTCAATCATGCGTTTGGTTTGTTTACCTCCTTCTTCCCGGATAATGAAATACGTAGTAACGTCTCTCAAGCGTGGTCTCTGATTGGTTGCCATCCGCGGCGGTCGCGGCGTTGGCCGCAGAAAGTTCAGCTTTGTTTATCTTCTGCGACGGTCGCCAAGTCGCGCGAATGAAGCGAATTTGCGGCCGCCGCAAAGTCGCTCTTGTCGCGTCGCGCCGCACGACAGAATCGCAGGATTCGCGCCGCGCCGGTCGCCCCTGTCGCGCCGCAAAATCGCAGAAGGCTTTTTTCGCGCGACACCATAGACTTAACATGTAAACTGGTCGCGTTGGTCGCTGCGGTTTGAACGCCCCTTAAATGTAACAATGTTAAAACAACTCTGCTTAACCCTGATTTTTTAACACTCCAATTTTTGCTGTGATACAAAATTAGAATATCAAGTGAAGCCAATAATAGAGACCTCAAAAAGACTGCCCTTTTGTGCCTAGTTAGTGGTTAGTGCGATACTTTACTTTCAGACAATTATAGGCAAATATTAGCACACGGTTGATGCATTGTTAAAATATTTTCATTTCCATCAATCAATAAAACTTTATTTATAAAGCGCTTTTCATACATAAAAACATAACACAAAGTGCTTTACAATGCATTATAAACATTGAATATTGTTATCCAGATAATGCAGTGTAGTAGTCAGTGGGCGTAGGATGACTTCACTGATATGTTTATGACAAGGTTTGAGCAGCCTGAATTTGACCTCTACTCTAGTCTTTCGATGTTTGTCAGTAGTTTTAGTCCAAATTTTACTACTTAAACAACAAATATGTGGACTATAGAACATCTCCTTTCGTTTCAGGAGAGCAGCAGGGAACTATCTCTGGGGCGACACATGCAGAGTGCTGACAGATCATGGACGTAGACAGAACCTGCATGTCTTCAGTGTGGGAAGCAGACACACCCTGGTGCACTCGAGACATCTGACCTTAAGTTTGGCTTTGTGCTATAAATAGGACCTTAAAAGCACCCAGTTGAAATTTTGGACCAGCACCAAGGCAAACACCACACACGCACACACATGTTGGGTTTCTGTGCTTTTTGGGGCGTTACATTGACTTAGATTCATGTCCTGGAGACTGTGCCTAACCTTAACCATAGTTACTACTTGCCTAACAATAATCTATTTTAACTCATATCTGAACTTTTATAATATTGTGGATATAATAATGAAGGATTTACGTCCTATATGTGCACACCCTGCATATACTGTACATGTTTTTTTTTTTTTTTTTTTTTTTCTATAGCAAACCTCTCCTGGTATTTATTTTTGAATATACTCATGGTCATTTACTATACACAATACCTCTAATTTCATTATTCTTCAATAATCCTATTGAAGAGTGATGATTGAATGATGATGATTTATATATTTTAAAATATGCACACACACACACACACACACACACACACACACGCACATACACACACATACTAATTGTATGTATATATATATATATATATATATATATATATATATATATATATATATATATATATATCCTTGGGTGGTCTCATCCACAGGCACCACTTTGGCCTTCACCTTCCAGGCCTTCTCCAGCTCTTCTCTGAGCCCTTGGTATTTCTCCAGTTTATCGTGTTCCTTTCTCCTGATGTTGCCATCACTTGGTATCGCCACATCAACCACAACGGCCTTCCTCTGCTCTTTATCCACCACCACGATGTCTGGTTGGTTTGTCATCACCATTCTGTCAGTCTGTATCTGAAGGTCGCACAGGATCTTCACTCGGTCATTCTCTACCACCTTTGGAGGGGTTTCCCATTTTGACCTTGGGGTTTCCAGTCCATACTCCTCACAGATGTTTCTGTACACTATACCAGCCACTTGGTTATGGCGTTCCATGTACGCTTTCCCTGCAGCATCTTACACCCTGCAGTTATGTGCTTGACTGTCTCAGGGGCTTCTTTGCACAGCCTACACCTTGGTTCTTGTCTGGTGTGGTAGATCTGGGCCCCTATTGCTCTGGTGCTCAGGGCCTGCTCCTGTGCAGCCATGATGAGCCTCTGTGCTGTCCTTCAGTCTGGCCCACTCTAGCCAATGGTAGCAGTGCACAGGTTGATGTGTCGGGCTGTACAGTCTTGAGTGACTGTTCTGTCAACCAGGAGTTGGTGTTTGGCTCCTCTGGTGTCTTTGCCTATGCCCTTCTGTGCTTTGCTCATGTATTGATCCATGTGTTCACTTATCTTAGCCACAAGGATGCCTGACATGAGCTTCCATGTTGTGAAGAGACAGGTTATTGGCCGATAGTGTTTGGGACTGTACCCATGAGGGATCCTTCATGATCAGGATCATGAAGGCCCTTCGTATACCCAGTTAGCCTCAGGGTGGGTCCCATCTCTCAGCAGCTGGTTCATTTGTACTGCTAGGCGCTCATGGAGAGCAGTGAGTTTCTTTAGTCAGTAGGCGTGGATCATGTCTGGGCCGGGGGCTGTCCAGTTTTTCATGCCTGAGACTCTTTCTTGGATATCTGCCTCTGATGGTGACTGGATTCTGTCCTGGGAGGTTGCTGTGGTCCTCTCTCATAGCCACGAGTCACTTTGCATCGCTGTTGTATGATGCCTCCTTTTTCCAGATATTTTTCCTGTACCTTTCAGTGTCCAGCCCTGGTGGGTCTGCTCTGCTGTTATTACCCTGCCACTGAGAGTACACTTTCGCAGGTTCCAGTATATATTAGGGCTGTCAAAGCGGCAGAACAAACCAAACACACAGCGGAGATCACATGTTGAGCCCCGTGTGAGCGCTAAAACAAGTCAACTGGGCCAAACATTTCACCAAACTATTGCAGAGCACTTGTAGACGCCAGTGCGGATTTAGAAAGGAGGTGTCAAGTGCTAGACCTCGTACAATACACGCCTAAAGGAGCAGTTCTCTGCCAACGGCCCTGCTGCCGTCTAGCTGGGGTTCGGCAGATTACCAACTACAAACCTAAAGCTCCCCATGCTGCTGAAGAGCAGAAACTAGCTGAACTGAAAGTTTCCTTCCCCGATTGTTAACAATCTGTTTTGAAAGTCCAACCCCTTAAAAGCTGCTGTACCAGACGGTGTCTCCCCCGCCACCCTGAGACACTACAGATGAGCTGACTCTTGTCTTCACGGACATTTTTAACACCTCCCTGGAGTCATGCCATGTCCCACTAAACAAACCAATCAAGTTTGCGGACCACACCACCTTCATCCGACTCATCTCGGACATCGATGAGTCTGTCTACAGGAGGGAGGTGGACTGGCAGGTGTCCTAGTGCAGCGGCAACAACCTGGAGATGATTGTGGACTTCAGGAAAGTCTCTGCCCCCCTGATAGACTCTCCCATCACCATCATGGACTCTTTCCGCTTCCTCTGCACCATCATCACTCAGGACGAGTGAGAGCCGACCATCAGCTCCATCATCAAGAAGGCCCAGCTGAGGATGTACTTCCTGCGGCAGCTGAGGAAAGCCAAGCTGCCGGTGCAGATGGTGCAGTTCTACACGGCCATCATCGAGTCCATCCTCACCTCCTCCATCACCGTGTGGTACGCTGGAGCCACAGCCAGGGACAAACAAGAGACTACAGCACAGCATCGTGCGCTCTGCTGAGAAGGTGATCGGCCACTCCCCTTGAGCAGAAGGCCATGGTCCATCCGGACCAGAACCTCCCGCTACAAGAACAGTGTCTTTCCTCTACCGCTGAACACTTTATAACACCTGCCACTTTAACAATCATATAATAAAAGCAGCTATATATTTGCACTACTGTCTGGCCAACTGTACATTTCTATGTATAGTCTAAGTCTATTTTGTTGTTTCTTAATTTTATGCATGCCATCTTTTAAATATTTTGCTACTATTTTATTTATTGTTATATGTTGCACCTTACTGCCAGAGTAAGTTCCTATATTTTTCTTGTTTTCTGATTCTGATGAGTGTACTACTACTACTACTACTACTACTACTACTATATATATATATATATATATATATATATATATATATATATATATATAAAATTCAAGATGGCAGAGAGAAGTGAGTCAGCTGACTGAGGCTGAGAGAGGTGCAATTTTTTTTTTAATATTTTGCTACTATTTTATTTATTGTTATATGTTGCACCTTACTGCCAGAGTAAGTTCCTATATTTTTCTTGTTTTCTGATTCTGATGAGTGTACTACTACTACTACTACTACTACTATATATATATATATATATATATATATAAAATTCAAGATGGCGCTGAGAGAAGTGAGTTAGCTGACTGAGGCTGAGAGAGGTGCAATGAAAAAGCAAGTACCTAAGAAGTACAGCCAGATGCCCATACCTGAAGCACTCGAAACTGCCAAGCAAAGGCTCCAAGCCTTGGCCAGCCGCCTAAAGAGATACACGAAAGATAATGAAGCCAGACGAATAAACAGGCTGTTCGCAACTCAACCTGCGAAAGTGTACTCTCAATGGCAGGGTAATAACAACAGAGTAGACCCACCAAGGCTGGAAACTGAGGGATACTGGAAGAGTATGTGGGAAAAGGAGGCATCACACAACAGCGATGCAAAGTGGCTCGTGGCTCTGAGAGAGGACCACAGCAACCTCCCAGAACAGAATCCAGTCACCATCACAGTGGCAGATATCCAAGAAAGAGTCTCAGGCATGAAAAACTGGACAGCCCCCGGCCCAGACATGATCCACGCATACTGGCTAAAGAAGCTCACTGCTCTCCATGAACACCTAGCAGCACAAATGAACCAGCTGCTGAGGGACGGGACTCACCCTGAATGGCTAACCGAAGGGCGCACGATCCTGATCATGAAGGATCCCTCCAAGGGTACAGTCCCATCCAACTATCGGCCAATAACCTGTCTCTCCACAACATGGAAGCTCATGTCAGGCATCCTCGCGGCTAAGATAAGTGGGCACATGGACCAATACATGAACAAAGCACAGAAGGGCATAGGCAAAGACACCAGAGGAGCCAAACACCAACTCCTGGTTGACAGAACAGTCACCCAAGACTGCAAAGCCCGACACACCAACCTGTGCACTGCCTGGATTGATTACAAGAAAGCCTATGACTCAATGCCACACACATGGATCACTGAGTGCTTGGAGATGTACAATATCAATAGGACACTAAGGGCCTTCATAGCAAGCTCAATGAAGCTGTGGAAGACCACCCTGGAGGCCAATGGCAAGCCACTTGCACAAGTGACCATCAGATGTGGCATATACCAAGGAGATGCACTGTCCCCACTGCTGTTCTGTATAGGTCGGAACCCCCTCAGCCAGATAATCAACAAGACTGGCTATGGATACCGACTCAGGAATGGGGCCACCGTCAGTCACCTCCTCTACATGGATGACATCAAGCTGTATGCTAAGAGTGAGCGAGACATCGAACAGAAGGTGAGGTGCCGGAGGAGGGACCATCATGGGAGGACAAGCCCCTACATGGGATGTACCACCGGAACATAACTGAAGTGGCTGATATCAAGAAATCCTACCAGTGGCTAGAGCGGGCCGGACTAAAGGACAGCACAGAGGCACTCATCATGGCTGCACAGGAACAGGCCCTGAGCACCAGAGCGATAGAGGCCCAGATCTACCACACCAGACAAGACCCACGGTGTAGGCTGTGCAAAGAAGCTCCTGAGACAGTCCAACACATAACTGCAGGGTGTAAGATGCTGGCAGGGAAAGCATACATGGAACGACACAACCAAGTGGCTGGTATAGTGTACAGAAACATCTGTGCGGAGTACGGACTGGAAACCCCAAGGTCAAAGTGGGAAACACCTCCAAAGGTGGTAGAGAATGAACGAGCGAAGATCCTGTGGGACTTCCAGATACAGACTGACAGAATGGTAATGGCAAACCAACCAGACATCGTGGTGGTGGATAAAGAGCAGAGGAAGGCCGTTGTGGTTGATGTGGCGATACCAAGTGATGGCAACATCAGGAGAAAGGAACATGAGAAACTGGAGAAATACCAAGGGCTCAGAGATGAGCTGGAGAAGGCCTGGAAGGTGAAGGCCAAGGTGGTGCCCGTGGTGATCGGAGCACTTGGGGCAGTGACCCCCAAACTGGAGGAGTGGCTACAACAGATCCCTGGAGGAACATCAGACATCTCAGTCCAGAAGAGCGCAGTGCTAGGAACAGCTAAGATACTGCGCCGAACCCTCAAGCTCCCTGGCCTCTGGTAGAGGACCCGAGCTCAGAGATGGATGTGACCACCATGAGGGTGAGCAGGGAATTTATATATGTATGTATGTATGTATGTATGTATGTATGTATGTATGTATGTATGTATGTATGTATATATATATCAATCAATCAATCAATCAAATTGTATTTATAAAGCGCTTTTCATACATAAAAATTTAACACAAAGTGCTTTACAGTGCATTAAAAACATTCTACCGAAGCCCCCCCCCGCCCAACCCACATGACCAAACAACCCATCTAGACAAGCGTATGCTCACACACACACAACACACGCACACGCACACACACTCTGACAAACAGGAGGAGGCTGAGTACAGATAAGCCAGTTGAGGAAGCACCATTGGACCATCATCATCATCACCATATATATATATATATATAGGGGCTCAAATGGAAAAATATGAGCTTTTAGTCAAAATTTTAGTCATAGTAATAGTTTCAGTTATTATTTTTAGTTACCAAAAATGTGATATTTATGAAAAATATATAACAAAATTAACACTACTTCTTCAGTGTGTTTAATAGTTAAAAGTACATTTGAAATATTATACCTTTTTGACTTTACTTACATTTCTCAACATCATAATGGAAATGACACTCACAGAACCAGCTCTGCTCTGTAAAGTACTTCATGAACTCAATATCACATTTAGCCCTAACACAGCCCCTTAATAAGTGTCGAGTGAAACCACAGAAATTATTTGTAAATGCAGTTTGATCCAAGCAGTAAACCAGTGATAATCATCAGACACGTTTGGTCAGATAAAGTGTCTGAAATCCAGTCAGTGGTTGAGCAGTAAACCTTAACGCAGTCCAAGGAGAGGAGAATATCCCTTGGTGAACTCTGTCGTCATCGAGCATGTTTGTGTGCGTGTGTGCGTGTGTGTGTGTGTGTGTGTGTGTGTGTGGAGGGGGGGGGACTTGAGTGCCAAGAGGGCTTTGAATGACAGCAGAGAGAGGGTCCCAAATAAAAGGAATTAGGAGCCCCCCAAAGCTCCCAGTCTTGAAGCAGCACAGCGAAGACACAGGAATAACCATGCCTGAGCCCGTCCCTGCAGGTATGCAGATCACTTTTTGTGGAAGAATAATTCATTGTAATTAGTCTGGGGACTGCTTTGAGGAGGGTAGGATTTTAGGTTTTTCCAGGAAAAATGCTCTATAGATAAGAATTACTTGGGAGTGTGAAGGAGATGGTTCTGTTCTTTTGTGTTTCTTTTCAGATGTATTTTCCAGTATGCCTTAGTTTGCCTTTTAGAATGGCACAAGAGTAACTTTATATATGTAATAAAATGTGTCATGTTTTAGAAAAAAAATTTGAAAAAAAAATTTGAAAAAAAAAAAGATTTGCAATCTTGCAAATTCATGTCTCAGTACAGACGTATAAAAGATAATCCAGTCCAAAACATGTCAAAAGTTATTTACAGCCCAGACATAGACACTGATGATCTCGTAAATAATAGGCATTCAGTCTTTTGTCTCCTGTTTGGCTCTAAACAGTAAGAGTGGCCTAAAATAGTCACTTGGTCAGCTGCTGAGGGGTCATTTGGGTCAGTAGTACCAGAGATGAGAAAACCCTGCAGGAGACGTCTAAAAATGTGGTATAGGGAGATACTTTCTCATGTTTCAGATTGACCCAGGGACTGACTTGAGTGCAGAGCTCAGAGTTGTGGGCAGAAATAGGTGGTAGGTGAAAACAGACATTTTCAGGACAGAGAAGTCTCAGGAAATACAACTTAAAGTAAACTATTGATGAGGGAACTCTGATATAAATGTTAACTTTAAATAATAATTCCTTTTGATAAATAATCAAGTGAAATATTAATAATTAGAATAATCATATGCTGTTCCTAAAAAGAGATAAGCCTTTTTGCACCCTTTGTTCACCTTTTGATCCTGCCTTTTAAATTATTGCCACAGTCAGAAACTTGAGCCATACGCTCATACCAAGCGTGATTATTTTAGTGTACAGTGTATGGCCTGTCTCCATCCCCTAAACCAATATTTTACAGTACAGCTACAGCTTCAGTGTGTAGGGCGCATAGTTGAGTAAAGATATTCTGGCTCAACTCAAAGAGGGAAATGCTTGTTTCTGGCAAAAGCTCGTATCTATGTTCTACGTTTGGACGCGTTCAACAAGCACATGACACATAACACAAAGCATGCAGAGTACTATTAAACAGCAATTAAAAAAAAAAGTTGACAAGTAAAATGTGATTCAAGCATACAACCCCGCTAATTTGACAACGCTAACCTTATAAGTTTTAAACCTGATGGCATGTACACGATGGCATTAGTTTCATTCTGTGTGTGCTGTGCAGATTTGGAGATTACACAAGGTGTAATATGGACCTGTGCTGCACTTGTACTGCCCTCCCACAGTAAAGCCAGTGCAAAGCCGTTGGTAATGGGCTCGGCCTGGGAGCTGTGGCACAGAGGATTATTGGTGTCATCGCTTTAGGTGTCTCAGGGCGTTTCCGGCAGTAGTCCTCCCTCAAGCCTCAAAAGTCAAATTCAACAATTCCCCCATAATGTCAAATATTAGCAGAAAAGTATGCCATGTCACGACAAATGCTGAAAGCTTTAAAGTTATTGCTAACACAATATTTGGCTTCAATATGATGACTTTTTTGAGCAATATTGCAATAGTTGATTCATTTTACATGATAACCTGATATATTACTATTTGTATCGAAATACATACAACTTTATACAATGTTACTTTTTAAATAACTTTAGAGACACTATTCCTAAGAAATTCTTAAATACAAAAATGACGAAAGCATATAAACGCAACCCTAGTGAATACTGATTGCATTTAAAAAATATTCAGTGATATATTGCTGAAGCAGTCTTTGATGACGATTCAGTATCACAATAGATATAAAGACAGATTTTTTTTCACACACCTTTAAGAACCTACTTCAACTTATGTAATGGTAAACTAGTAATAATTCGTTTTTTTAAAAAATGTATCACTATAGTCAGTTTGTGCCCATAGAAACAGCTAAATATACTGCTTCCAGATTGTTCTTCCTCTTAAGCTCATAGAGTTTGAAGCGCCCATGTGTATTAGGTTGTGTTGTAAAATAAATCATTATGTAATGTGTCAGTGAAGTTCGCCGACGCTCTGCTCTCCCTGCTGAATATGATGTCTGTCACATGTTTTCAGTGGCAGCCATGACGGTGGCTAGTTGAAGGGATAGTATGATTCATGCTCGTAATTCATTTCATCATGAGGACTCTATGAAACATGAAGCGGAACCAAGAGCCTGTCCCTAAATCAATACAAAATGGCACTTGTCACTTGATCACTACCTAATATGTATTTATTCATGTTTTATGTAAAACTAGAGAGTTAGACACAAGATTGTAAATCACTTTTGACTTGAATAAAACATAAGAAACATAACTTATTACAACATTTGAATTGTATATGTATCTGAGCACGGGTAGCATTTCCTATAGTCATAAAGGTTGACATCTGAGGAAATACTTGTGATACGTGTGATACGTGTCGCATTTTAAGAGCAGGAGAGAGGTGAAGTTGGGGCAAAGGTTTCACCAGGTCACGTCAACTTTGCACATGCTGTAACTGTCACCATGGTGATTTATGTTCCCCCAAATGTAAATAAACAATGACGTAAATAAAAGGTTAAGTGGGGACATGGTCTACCTAAATAAATCATCTGCAAAAGAGAGAAGCATTTCAGTTGTGGGTCTGAATATAGAGGCTACATAAAGTCTGTGATATTATGGACTAAACACCTGAAGTGTTCTGCAGAGTGGTTCAAAATCAAGGTAGTACAGTTTTCAAGTGTTCAAATCAATTTGACAATCAATGCGGTGATTTAAACAAACACACATACATCCTACAGTAGCTTGGACTAGTGAGTGAGTTTTACCCATCATCAATATTCGCTGGCTCCCCTCGATATCGTTCAGGCAGAAAAGGGACTCTCTCAGACAACAGCCAATTGACAGACAATTTGATATTAAAACAGTGTATTTTGTGGCTAAATGAATGTATAGCACAGTGGTTCTCCAACTCTTTGAAGCCAGGGACCCTTTATCGGTATGAAACTATCCCAAGGACCTTCTATCGTTCCCAACAATGGACAGTCAGGAATTCAAACCATGTTTATAGCCACATTTGGTTTGATTCATTTCTCATAGTCCTTGTTTTATTGACTAGTTGTTTCCATCAAAAACACTGTATGTTTGGGATTATGTATCATACATTTTCAGGGAACACCCAAAGCATGGCCTAATGGACCCCATTTTGAGAACCACTGATGTATCAGTCAATCATCGTTTCTTGTTAGCAATGGTTAATAAAATGTTTTTATTGGAAATATGTGCTTTCTGCTCCGCACCAAAAGTTGTGTGAACTTGAACTGATCTGTTAGGCAGGAATACGGAGGACTGAGAAACAGCACAGATCTCTGCATAACTAACTGCTAATCTGAGATTTTTGTCATAAATAATAGATAATTATAAGCATAAAAAAGAGCTCTTGAAAATAGTTTCCCTTGCATCACTGAAATAAAACAAACGTCATGGCTCTGTCTGAGTTTGGTCAGAGGCACAGGGAGGGAGTAGTGACCTGAGATTGTGTGTGTGTCGAACACACAGAGAGCCCCAGTCTGTTTTTGCAAGGCTAACTACTACATTAGGACATTTTATTTTTTGGGTAAATTATTGAAATAATAAATTCTCTACATATTATCTTTTATATTGATGGCAAATCTTAAGTGCATGTTTTTGGGATCAAGGTCGAGGTGGTGTGACTATTCATGGAAGCAGAGTTCGACTCGGGAGAATGTAACTCGCCTACAAGGAAGACATTAGATACGGCCTCTGGCCTTTAGCATCTGCAGCGTTGACCCCAGAGGAACCATATCCTGCTCTATTTCAATTCACTTCAACCATTTCAGTGTGCAACAATTAGACCAATGCTCTACTCTCCTGGGTAAACACACGCGATGAGCACCCTTCTTGCTGCCCAGTTAAACCAAATAAGGCCAGTCAGTCCAATTATTTTAAATAATTGGAATGGTAGGGGTTGCAGTGTTTTGATACAGACCCCACAAAGTATCATCCAGTGCTAACTGTATGAACCATTACTTAAATAAGAAATATCAAGTCTCATATTCTAATGAAGTACCTTTTGTTCGGTTGAATAAGCATTAAGTAATGATGAATGATGCCTCTAATAATGTGTGTGTTGTGTTTGTGTTTGCAGATAAACCGGAGGGGGGTGGTAAGTGAACCACGCCACAGCTTTGACCTTTTTGTTTCCCTTACACAAGCAGTCAGTGACTTGACAACTGCTCTCACATTTTCACTTTTACTCAAATATTGTGTCAAATGCCTGCTTAAAAAGTAAAGAGCATGAATTTCACATAGTAAATATGATTTATCAGAGACTTATTAAGGGAGGTGCTGTGTTGCTACCAAGAAAAAAGCGAGTTTTAGGGCTGCATATGATTGAAAACTGCCTCGGTCTATTTCCGATTCTCATTTTAGCCCCTGAATAGACGTTTATTGATGATGAGGAGGATTATCCCTATGATTTGTGACTATATATGATGTTAAATCTGTGCATTTCTCAACAACATTTGTCTTTTGTCAATTTTATTTAGTAGGATGAAGATGTAAAGCAGTGAATTTGTATTTTATATTGACATAGTAACATTTTTCCTGATGATGATGGACTGTTGCACCGTCTTTGGATGTTGTGTCTTTATTTTCAGTAATGGAGTTAGTAATAATGTTAGACATAAATATATTGTTATAGAACATAAGACATGTTTAACCCTCATGCGCTCTTCTTTTGAGCAATGCACATTTTGTAAAAGAGCAATATACATTGTCATATCACTAAAAAAAAGACTTATTTTATTTTTTAAAAATCATAAATTTTATGCTAGGTGATGTTTTGGACCCCCCATGAAAGTTGCATAGCGATTAAATTAAAAATAAAATAAAAAATCTAGATGGGGTCAAATGGACCTATCTGAAGTTTTAAAAAGTGGGTTATTAGTTTAAACAATCGCTAAACACAATGGATGTTTTTACCGCAAGCTTATAAATCGTTCCTTTATTCTAATCATAATTCTTGGTGGCTATCCATTATTAGCATGCTAATTCCCATCCCCTGTTCTTAGATGCACCCCCTGCAGATGGAGGTAAGGCACATCATGCTCCTGTGACGCGATGCATTTAACCAAATCCACCTAATGTATTCACCGATATGAGTGTATACATGCACCACATTGTGTGCAGGGAAGGAACGGCATGACTCATTTGAAGGCCCTTTTAGTGAACTATGGTGCAGCCTATGAAGGACTGTAATGATGCACGAAATGTACAGAGGAGTTCTATATATTACACTGTGTTGACATGTTGGGAAGAAGTGCATTTTCATGTTATCTCCACTATTCATGTTTATCTGTTAAGCATTTTGTTTGTCCAAGCATGATTTAATAGAGAACAATGGACTGGGATATGGCACCAGAGCTCGAAAAATACTTTACCCTCATAGTCAAGTTATACATGAAAAAATCATATTTTTTTATGTGCCCAAAAAGTATTTCAGCTAAGTTTAAGGTCGAGGGTTCAAAGATGGGGGTCACAATAACAGAAATGATATAGTATGTTTAACATTGCTCGAAGTATAACTGTGCATGCACTATTGTTTGTCTCACTAAAATCTGTCAAATGATTCACCTACTAATATTCAATACCATTCATATGTTATTCATTGATGCAGTTCATTAGCTTTATGTCAGTCTTTAACCTACAGGCTGTAAAATGTACGCAGTGTCACATCCCTGGCCTTGTTCTTCTACAGTCACTGCCTGAATGTCGCAGTTGTTAGTCATGTCTTGTGCATCTGCTTCATCGCTGCATTCATCATAATTTGCTTCCTTGTCCATACAACAGATTCTGAAGATGGAGGTGGTAAGAAAAGAGCAACGTTTATATACTTTACATAAGATTTGCCTATTTGCGTTTGTTCCTCAAAAGTATGTCCAATGGGTGTCAGTAACACGTGTTTATGTTATGAATACGCTGAAATGTCACACGATATGCCCATTCAGGAGGAGGAATCACTTTGAAAGCTTCTTTTGAAATCCATTATTTTGCTCACCTTTCTATTATGGTTATGTGGATGTTTGCTGGTTTCTTTTCAAGAATATCTGCTCATAAAACGGGTGCTATATGAAGTGTGATACTATAAGCACAGCAGCCATGACTGAAATCCTCTCCAAGTGTTTGTGATGTCTTGGCTTGAAAACATAGCTTGGCCTTGGATGTGTTGTATTCTCATCTGATCTATCCTTGTCCCTGTCACCTGTTGCTTCCCTTTAAATGTTCTTTTTCAATTGTACCAGACATCTTTAGAATTTTGTTTTCCCATTTGAACACTGCTGTGCCCAGTCAGTGTATTCATGATACCAGCTTTTTAGATTTCATTCCTCTGGTGCTTTATACAAAGAGAGGGAAAACACAGCTGGGGTTGGTTCGCAGAAGTGCTGCTGAAACAATGGCAGCTGCTGTTAAACATACCAAGGCTCATGTGACTCGATGGCACTTTTATAGTGGCTCCTCAAGTGAAGCAGTGCTAGGAAACTCTGGAGTGCTGCCTAAGCAGTCTAGCCATCAAGAATTGCTATTTTTTTTTCCTAACCTTTGTCAGTGGTCCAAGAATGGATATGATATGATATGCTGCTTTATATAACAGTTTTTAGTGTGTGACATTTGAATGGATACTCTCTCTTCTAAGTGAAGTGAAGGTGTGAGGGTCTGATAAGTTCAAGCTCCTGGTTAGCTTGTTCTCATGACTTCTGTGGCAAGGGATCTTCTCAAATGATTATGTCTTTGGTGTTGTGCACTCCTGACATGAATGGGGCTGGATTCAGAGCCAGCAGTGAAATACGGCCCGCTGACTGGTGACCATAAGGTCATAAGGTAAAAGGGTCATTAAAGGTGGCCTGTCAATCTCTAATTGCAACCACCTGAACCACACCACATGAATGTAAAGCTAGATCTGTGCTTGCAAAATATGCTCTTTCAATATGATGACTGTCACATTGATGATATCACGGATTCAGGCTGCCATGTTGGTGTAAGTCCCAAATGGCAAAGTCAAATGGCAACTGTGAAGTGCTTTGAGAGAAGCGATGTTTTTGTGCTTCTTAAAACTCAAAAGTATTCCCTCTTTATTAGGTTTTTCAAACTCTCTCACAAACAGCAGTGTCAAACAGCTATGATTCTGACCTACAGCACCTACAGCACATTGTAGCTACTGCTTTTACATATGCTACAGATACACACTATGAAATAGGCTGAAGGATTTTGTAAACAACCATCATTTTCTATCTGCCTAGTCTGCATATTATGCATTGATAATATGACTGGCTTACACCCGAGTGGAGTTGAAAATGCTCTTTTGCACCTTCACCATTTTAATTGCTAAGAATCCTCTGCATCACGCAAAGGTTTTCCCTCTTATCGCTGGTCTGATCCCCTCTCTGTGAAGTGGGTATTCTAGCTCTGAGTTTCCGTCTGCTTGTCTGCTGGAGTTGAATCATGTGTGGGAAGCGCTTATCATACCAAGGCTGTTTCTACCCACAGGGGTATAAAGTGTGCGTGGGGATTATCATCACTTGGCCAAACACAGCCTGTTCTGGGCCACTTGCGCCAATATCGCAAATGGAAATTAGTGGTGCCAATTAAAAAAAAAAAAAAAAAACATAAATATTTGAAGTCCTTTAAAATATTACTGAAAGTCAAGTTGGAGCAAAGTCTGCAAGGCCTGCTTTTAAGTTGTTATATTAGTAAATCGAAATATAGAAAGATAACGCACTCACTCTGAGGAAAATTATTGTTAAATTAACAAACTTAACTATGACTTAACAATTAAGTAATTTGTTATGTAATTATACAGTATATGTATGTATGTATGTATGTGTATATATATATATATATATGATATGTATGTAGGTATGTGTATATGTATATATATTTCAAGTCACACTTCAATGGTTTGTTTGGACAGCCTCAGGTAGGGGCTCACAGCATGGGGCTAAGTCATTGCTTCAACTCTGCAAACATCCTCCAAAAGAAGCAAATCAAAGTGATTTTTTAAAAACAATTCAACTCCCTTTGGTGCAGTAATCGTCTCATTTGATTACGTCCATAACAGTCATGGTCTGACTCTGACTCCACGTGTGTAAAACAGATTGATTGCATTTCACTGTGTCCCATTAATGCAATAATTCCTCCGAATAACCTGGAGAGTTCACACTGACTTATGGTACAGTATAACAACAGCAGTTATACTTCCATATGTTAACCACAGCGGCCTGTTTGTGTCCCTGGAGTGGAGACGAGCGAGTGCTGCGGAGGGTGCAGGCGCGTCAGTGCAGGACTATGATCACCTCGTGCATGCAAATGTGCTGTTATGAAATGCAGATGGCTGCGTCTGTGCATACATCTGCATATGTGTTCTCATGTGGCATATTTATGGCTCGGGTCTAATGGAATATAGACCATAGGGAATAGATTCACACCTTGCACACTCAAGGCTTGAAAGTGCTGATACACAGCCATCAACAAATGCAGGCTTGTTAAAAGTCTTATTCTTAGAACAGTTCATTAGGCCGATTATGTAGCAGATGAACTTTGTAAAAGGAGACTGAAAGAGTATTTTAGTGTTCAGATGGAACTGTCCACCTTTGTTTCAAGGAATTTAGTAAGAAAGCGTCACAATGCCAACCTCTGACATTGGGGGACAAATAAAGGTTTTCTTATCTTATATTTTAAAATGATAATGCATCTGTGATGCATGTATCTTTTGGTCTGACCTGTCCTAATTTCTTAATTAGCATATATAATAAACGAAGAGCTGGAAGGATGGCAGTGTCAGGCAATGTATCTTATAAGAATTACATCAAAATATATAATTTAAATGTTGAGCATTTTACATAAACCTTATTTACCTCCCCAGTTTTGTGTTTATCTCTGCACTTTGGTTGATATCTTCATATATATAATATATATGACATGCTTGTACCATGGAACATCTGCCTGGCCTGTTAGTGCTTATTTGAATGAATACATGGATGATATATACTTTCTACTTCAGAGGGAGGAAGCACTGAGCTGACTGGGCTCTTTGTGGAGAAACCCCCAGATGAGGTAGTTGCAGTAACAGGTCAGTTTGTTAATAAAAAAATGAGGTAACATTCTACGGTTCATTTAGACGAAGATGTGTCTCTCGCCTTGTTGTGAATGCAGGAACTGACGTGACCTTCATAGCCAAGGTTGACTCAACAGCCCTTACAAGGAAACCCGTCATGAAGTGGCTGAAGGGCAAATGGATGGATCTTGGCAGCAAGGCTGGAAAACACATGCAGTTCAAAGAAACTTATGACAGAAATACCAAGGTAGGGTGTGTGGCATTAATTTTACACATACCTGATTTAATCCCTTGAGTAAACCATCTTTTACTTTTATTGTCTAGATTTATACATACGAGATGAAGATTATTAAGGTGGTTCCTGGCGATGCAGGAGGCTACAGGTGTGAGGTTACAGCTAAAGACAAGTGTGACAGTTGCACTTTTGAGATCACTGTGGAGGGTGAGTGAAAACCTCTGAACTGTTTCCATGTTCCACATACTCTAATGTTTTGATCTGATCCGCCCATAATGTGCTCCTTCTGCAACTTCTCCCATTACAGCCGCGCAACAGGAGGAGAAGGCCGATATTTTGTCTGCCTTCAAAAGAGCGTAAGTCTCCTGGGGTCAGACATACACACTGCATACGTACATACACTACGTAAGGGCATTCAGATCACGAATTCAGTGTTTTAAAATAGACCTGCATGCTCTTGTTAATGATGTTTTCTTTGTAGCAAGCAGGATTTTTAAAGAGAAATATACTTATATTTGTTAGGTTCATGAACTGTATTGTACCTCATTACTGGCAAAATATTGCATATTGCTTAATAATCAGTTTATTAGTTAATCAATTAAAATACAATTATAGGCTATTTATTTTATTTTCTGTATGTTTAAATTACAACTAAAGATAACTAAAGCTCTTAACTTACTTTACCGGGCGCATTTTTCCACAAATAGGGATGCTGGAGAGGATGAGGGAGACCTGGATTTCAGTGCTTTGCTTAAAGCTACAAAGAAGTGAGTTTTTATATAATCAACCAAATGTCTTCAATTGTTAGGCCTCACTGTATGACAATGAAACATGTCCTTTTCTTTGACTGATAGGAGGAAGAAGCCCGAGGAGGAGAAGCCTGAGATTGACGTATGGGAGTTGCTTAAGAGTGCTCATCCGAGCGAATACGAGAAAATTGCCTTCCAGTATGGCATCACTGACCTGAGGGGAATGCTGAAGCGTCTGAAGAAGATGACCGCGCCGGCGCCCAAGCACTGCGAGGGTAAGAAGGATAAGGTAGAGGCAATGTGACATGAGCTGTTACCTGAGGGGAGTGTGAAATGAACGACAAGGACAGCAGACAGAAGCAGATCTGACATTAGAACAAGAGGGAGTTTGACATGGCCCGTGATGAAATGACAGGCTTTTGTTTCTTCATTGTGTAGCTTTCCTGAAGAAGCTCGAGTCCTGCTACTCAGTGGAGAAAGGCAAGAAGATTGTACTGACCTGTGAAGTGGTCGACCCCAACGTTCAGGTCAAATGGCTGAAGAATGGCCAGGAGATCAAACCATCGGCAAAGTACATAAACAACTTAGCCTTTAGACATTTGCTTAATTAGCCATGCAAAGTAAGGCCGTATCAAATGAATAAACCTGACATGGACATGATAGGCAGTGTTGTATAAATATCAAGCCAGAATTATCAGTCAGAAATTCACAAGACGAAATGATGATCCCATCAACAGGTTTTATTTTTAGGCTTGTCATAAGTTGCCTCCCAGTGGGATAAGTCTAAGTCCAACTGCCAAGACACCTTACACCTCCTGCAGTCTACTGTAATGCCCCGCTGGGACAAAGGCTTCTCGACTCAGTTAAAAAAAGCTCACACTAACGAATGATCCTATTTTGTGCTACCGCTTGACTTATTCTAAAACACTACCTGAATTAAGAATAATAATACATTTTATTTACATACTGTATCTCTACTCATATATATGCTCCTTTAGTGTGGTTTGGACTTTAGCACTCTGTAAGAGCAACCCTCTTCATTTATTGAAGAGTCGACAGGCTGCTGACTTGATGATGATTGAATGTTATACTGAAATGTTTGTACCTATTTATAAGATCCTTTAGGCTAACTGGCAAGTCAGATGTGTTGGCAGTTTGATGAAGACAGATATTGACACAATGTTGATCTGTCAACTTTGATTTTGTGTGTCCTAAAGGTATGTGATGGAAGCAAACGGGAACATCCGAACTCTAACTATCAACAGGACCACGCTGGCTGATGATGCAGCATATGAGTGTGTGGTCGGAGACGACAAGTGTTTCACCGAAGTGTTTGTCAAAGGTGCAGCCTCAGCCTTAAATTAATTAGCAGCTTCTAATCTGACATCGTTAATCATAATGTTTCATAATGAGTGTTTACCCTGCTTTTTACCCCACACAGAGCCCCCAGTGACCATCACCAAACTGATGGATGACTATCACGTCGTGGTCGGGGAAAGAGTGGAGTTTGAGATTGAGGTTTCAGAAGAGGGCGCCCACGTCATGTGGTCTGTACAATAATGTACATTTCTGCAGAGTAGTGTAGTAGAGTAAAGCTGAAATAGTAACCAATCAATTAAGGAACTTAATTCTCACCAATAAAATAATACACAGCAGCCATGTAAAACACTGCCAGACCATCCCTCCTAGTGTCATTTAGAAAAGTGTGTTCTGTTTCTGTAGGTACTTTGAAGATGTGGAGCTCCACAAAGACAAAGAGTCCAAATTCCGCTTCAAGAAAGACGGGAAGAAGCACACATTGATTATCCCAGAAGCTACACTGGATGACATTGGCATGTACCACGCCTGGACAAATGGAGGCCATACCAAAGGAGAGCTTGAAGTAGAAGGTATCATTGTTAATACAAACAACTAATTCAAATCATTAATAAGTAAACATCGATCAAATTCTGCATTCTAGTGTGCCATTTCCATTTTCTATCTATGTTTATAGTTTTCATCCTCTACTGTAGATGCAGTTGAATTTATCCATTCGCCCAAGGACCTCACTGCTCTTTTTATAAACAAACTAACTACTCGTGGCAGTTGGTGTCAAGCTGCTGCCTTATGAACCCGATCCTCCCTCTCTCATTCACTTCATATGGCCTTTAATCTTCTGCTGACCCTTCTCTTGTGGGTTACTGTGTCTTTGCTCAGAAAAACAGCTGGAGGTGTTGCAGGACATTGCCGATCTGACAGTGAAGGCAACAGACCAGGCCGTATTCAAGTGTGAAGTGTCTGATGACAAGGTTACAGGAAAGTGGTTTAAGGATGGAGTCGAAGTCCTGCCAAGTGACCGCATTAAAATGACTCACATCGGAAGGTAAACAAAGGCATGAGTTTTTTCCTCTGACTAGTACAGCACAATTGTTTCTTTATGATGTGGCAAAGATCAAATACTACATTTCTGGTTTAAATGTTCAGCTCCCAGATGGAATTCATCTTTTGAGTAAAAGTCAGAAGAATAGTATTAAACACAAATTATCTGAAGTTTTGTGGCCTTCTCTAAAAGCACATTAACATAATATTTAAGATTTTGCTACATTTTTACCAATTTTACCCAAGTTTTGTGGTTCTATGGTTTTCTTCCTGATTGAAAATTATTTAATTGCACTTTCATAACAATCACTGAGCAACAGTATTGTATGTAAAGCTCATATTATTTATACACATTCTTATTGTTTGACAAATAAAAATATATGACAATTCCTTAAATTTGTTAAATTAACCCTTGTGACCTGTTAGAAAAACTTATTTTTTAGTAATCCATTTCAGTTTTGACTAGAATTACTCAATTTGAAAATAAATTCCAAGATTTAAATATTTTGATATCATGTTATAGATTATAGTTATAGATTAATATCACATGTATTACATGTATATTAAAATCTTAAATGTAGTTACAACTGAAGTGAAGTGAACAACATTAAAAAAAAAAAAAAAACACGTGCTGTCAAAAAGGGTGCCAACATTACATGTGGGCAGCAATTTTGTAAATCGGTTAGGGTTAGGGTTATTGTATCATACAAAATTTCAAATATTTTTTTAGAATATATATGTTAAAATAAGGTTTCTAACAAAAAATAATTCAAATATCTCTTAGACAGTAAAAATTTAATTTAAACATACAAATGACTCTCTAACACGTTACAAGGGTGAATATTTAAAGGGTTAGTGAAAATGTGTTCCCTGGGCATAAAAGCCCTGAAATATCTCCCTTTGTGTAATGTCATCCACATGTTTTAAAAGTCAGTAACCTGGCTCATACCAGATTGATATGTGTATCACTTTGAATTGAGTTCTACACGTTTATCAATCTGGAAAGTCACTCGCAGAAAGCCATCGGGAAAAGGCGCAACGTCATGATGAACATTTGAAGATGTAGTTTAAATGTAATGTGTCACAGCAGCGGGACGAGCCGAGAAATCAAACTGTTGTCAAATCCAGTTGAGAAAAAAGCACAGACTTCTTCCCCATCCTCAAATGAACAAGCGCTGCTATGTGCACGTTTTCCAAAACAAGATAGTTTGTAAATCTGCTAAAAAGGCCAAGGTATATCTCTTGGCGTCACCATGTTTATTCAGGTTTGTCCATTTCCGCCCAACCCTCGATGCTGCGCTGTAATTGGTCCGTTACACAGCAAACCCTACACCGGGTGACCGTCCAGATGGGTTCTCAGGCATTTATCAACTCACAAATATAACGAGAACTCATCTGGAAGTCAGTGCTTCTTCCTGTCATTTTCAAAAGTACTATCACCACAATCCTCCCAAACTAATTCATAATTAGAGACACATAAAAAACTTACACAGCTTAAGCATATAACTGCAGTTTTTCTCAGTTATGTAAATCTACCTATGTAGATGCTGTGTGGTTGTCTGTGTTTTCCCTCCATTAAAATGGTGGTACACAAAGTCTACTATAAAACTCAATAAGAGGAAAGACAAATGGAGTAAACAGATTACTATGGAACATCTCCTTTGCTGTTTCCAGATTTCACCGACTCATTATTAATGATGTGAAGCCGGAGGATGCCGGAGACTACACATTTGTTCCTGATGGATACGCTCTGTCGCTTTCTGCCAAACTCAACTTCCTAGGTGAGGCAAGACAGAGTGATTAAAAAAGTGCTGAACGTACCACCTGCTGTCTGCATAACGCTGTCTCTTTCCTAAACAGAAATCAAGATTGACTATGTGCCCAGACAAGGTAAGCACACTTGGAACGAAATCTCACTCCTCAAGGATTGTGTTTTCTCAATTTGGAAAACTTGTGCTTTGTAAACTTTGAATTTGAAGATCCACCAAAGATCCACCTGGACACCACTGGCAACATGGTTTCTCAGAACACCATCATCGTTGTGGCCGGAAATAAGCTGCGTTTAGATGTGGAGATCACAGGAGAACCAGCGCCGACCGTGGTCTGGTCAAAGGGGGAGAAGGTAACCTTTGTCGTGAATAATTCATGTACACTGTAAAATTGTTATTAAAAACTGCTATGTATTGTAGTCAAATGTTTTTTGGGTTGTGCCTTCTCTTGTTGAAATGCGACTAATGATGAGAGCATGCAGTATTTGCATTGGAGAAAACCAGTGATGGAAAAGTAGTTAACCAGTTCAGTAAAAGTACAGATACACGAGCAAAGAAATTATTGGCACATACTAAATCTACTGAAGTAAAGGTTTTGAAGTACCTGTCTAAAAATGTACTTTAGGAGTAAAAAGTAAAAGTATTTCATGTAGCTTTTGAGAACTGTTAAAATGTCAAATGTGGTGATTTTGATAAAGAATTGTGCTGATCATTAGCACATTTTTCTACTGAATTATGTTTGTTTGCTCAAGGCTGGGACTTAAAGCCTTTACAGGAAGAACCTAAAAATAACTCCTAAAACCGTATGAAAAGTACTTTCTACTTTTCAGTCTGAGTAGGAAGTACAGATATCTGCTCTCAAATGTAGTGAAATAAAAGTAAAATACATCAACTGTAAAAGTTACTTAAGTAAAGTACAGATAGCATTTGGAAAATATGCTAATATATAGAAAAAACACAACTACATTTTTGTTTTTCAGATAATCACAGAGGCAGAGGGCCGTGTACGCGTCGAGTCCAGGAAAGACCTGAGCTGCTTTGTCATAGAGGGTGCGGAGAGAGAGGATGAAGGCAACTACACCATCTGTGTCACCAACCCAGCTGGAGAGGACAAGGCCAATCTGTTCATCAAGATTGTGGGCAAGTAGAACTAATGTACATTATTTGAACCCTCGGATAAAAAAGCCCATATTAAATCCTACTATCTTTATTTGCAACTTCAGATGTGCCTGACCCTCCAGAGAATGTGAAATGCACCAAAGTGGGAGAGGACTGTGCTTCAATGATTTGGGACGTTCCAAAGTTTGATGGAGGGGCGCCTATCAAAGGTAATGCATCTGTTCATCTCGATCACTGTGAAGTCTATGTATGTAAGTCTTATGCTTTAACTGGTCAGGTTATCTGATGGAGAGGAAGAAGAAAGGCTCCTCCAGATGGACTAAACTCAACTTCGACGTGTATGAATCCACCACATATGAGGCCAAAAGGATGATCGAGGGCATTCTGTATGAGATGAGGGTCTTTGCCGTGAACAGCATTGGCATGTCTCCACCCAGTCTCACCTCTAAACCCTTCATGCCCATCGGTAAGTACCTGTCAGTGCCACCACTCTCATAAAGTGCATCACACGGCACGCATAGGGCAGTTTGACCATACAGTGCTGTTCCTTTTGTCATTAAACAGTGACCATATTGTAGGCCTAATGCCTCTTTAGTTCGTTATCATTTCTAAACTAACTGTGTGCACAGGCAGCACCACTGTACAAGCCACAGTGATCAGGGGCATCGGTGCATGCTGTTTTGGTCCTGCATACATATTCACGAAAAACAATTGCATTTTATAAATTCAACAGAAACCGTCAGATCTGACGTTCTGACAAATAGTGGAAGTCTGTAGCGTTTTCTGGAGCTTCTGTCCTCACCTCAAAACGAGAAGAGAGAAGAGACTGACGTGTGCAGGGAAAATGAAAGACTGTAAGGAATTGCTAATAATAACATGTCATCATTCATGACATGTTCTTATGAACAAATTTGTACATAAGACCTTCTTACAAACGACATTCACATTTGTTTTTAACTGAAAATGTTCTTCTGGAAGAATAAATCCTACAAACAGTCATGAGTCCTCGTACACACAGAAATGCTGCTGTTTTAGAATATCATTACTCTTATACTGCAACCAAAAGTATTTATTCCTATAATATTGTTAGTTATATTTATTTTATGTAAAAATTATTTTGGGTACTAAAAGTGTGATCAGGAGTGACAGAGCACAGGCAAATACTACTTTAACAGGCTCTGTGCATGCCACTGTTTTAACTCCCACAGGACTTAGCACATAGTGAACCCCTCCATGACCACAGGCACCCCCATCCCCGTTATTTACCATCACAAGACACGGAGAAACACGATAAAACGATGAAAGCTCTTATTTATTTCAATAAGTTGGTGATTTAAATATGCTCCCAATGAGTGAGCTCATGTATTTTTGTACATTTTTATTCACGCTGAAGCTGCAAATAGTCTGTAGACGCATTACAAACATTTTCTAAGGAACTATACATGAATGAGGCCCATTACATTTAAAATACATCAGAATACAGGAAATTCAATTTTTGTCATAAGATACTTCCCATTGCATTCCTGTTTCTACTCTGCAAAAAGGAAGATCTATGAGCTAGAAATTAGAACTTAATAAGTCAACTAAATAATGCAGGTAATTTTACTTGAAACAGAAACTAAAAAGTATTGAGCTATAAAAACCTGGAACCAAATTCAATAATCTAGACCAAAGGATTAAATAAATCTACATAATTCTATTTTTATTCCATTTTTAAAGTACATGTAACATTGTGTTTTGTGTCGTGTGTCCCCACAGCCCCCACCAGTGAGCCCACTCGCCTGACTGTGCACGATGTGACGGACAGCACGTGCACTCTCAAGTGGCTCGCTCCTGAGAAGATCGGAGCTGGGGGCCTGGATGGCTATGTTATTGAGTATTGTAAAGATGGAGGTGATTATTAAACATTAGAGCTACTTTCACATTCATGATACAGTACACCCAAAATAGTTCAGCTTTAAATACATGGCAGCAATACTAAATGCTATTACTCATATCAATACTAATGCATAATACATTGGTTTAGTGAAATATTAAACACTTGTAATATTATAAAAAGATGAAAGATCAAATTCCAACTTGCCATTAATTCTTGCATTATTTATCTTTCATTTCAGATACTGAGTGGGTGGTGGCAAACCAAGAACTATGTGAGAGGCAAGGGTTTGTGGTGCGCAATCTCCCAGTGGGTGAGAAAATCAACTTCAGGGTGGTGGCCGTAAACATCGCTGGTAGAAGTCCCCCTGCACTTTTAGCTCAGCCTGTCACTATCCGCGAGATCATGGGTCAGACAAAACATCTTTCTACTACATTTTTCACTATATAACATATTTACTTTTGTCATTTCTAACGTGGGGCTTTGTCAATGTTTAGAGCATCCCAAGATCCGCCTTCCGCGTGACCTGAGAACAAAGTACATCAGGAAAGTAGGGGATAAAATCAACCTGGTCATCCCTTTCCAGGTAAAAAAGTGCATTGATTGCACAATCATCCTGCCCCTTCTACTAAATACAAGAGGGTCTGGGATTGGGTGCACAAGAAACCATATCTCCATTAATAACTAAATCATACTTTTCTCCTATTCCTATTTTTTGATTGTACCCCTCTCAAATGCAGAAGACATATTCCCTTGAATATCCTTGCATCATTCAGAATGACATCTATAACCTCTCCCACGCCTCAGATTAGCAGCATTTAGTCCTTCTTCCTTTGATTCGTCTAAAGTCCTCATGGTTTGTCAATCTTCTGTATCATTTTTTTCTTTTGTTTTTCAGTCACCTCTTTTTTTTTTTTTTTTTTACATGAACAGATGATATGTTTCTCTGATTGGCAGGTTGGCCAGTCTAATAAAGTTTTCGGAATAAAAATCTAATATACCAAATGTATGGTAAACATTTTTGAATGATAAACTACAGATGCAGTAGATACAAATTTGTGTGATTCAGTATCTCAAAAATAAGCAACATTCATTCCATTTTTTATTACTAATAATACATGAATCATTTATTCTTAATATTTGTCGTGGATTAATAACATTAGTATAACGTTTGATTTCAGGGTAAGCCACGCCCTGTTGCCACCTGGTACAAGGACGGTCAGCCTGTTGACCCCAAGATGGTTAATGTTCGTAATTCCAACGTGGACACGATCATGTTCATCCGCTCTGCAGAGAGAGAGCACTCCGGCACGTACGAGCTGGTGCTGCAGATTGAGAACCTGGAGGACAGGGCCACCATCAACATCCGGATAGTAGGTAAGCCGGTCAAGGCTGTAGTTTATTACAGTCAGCAGCTTTGGAGAGGCAGTGACTTAGTGCTTGTGTGGATCTGCTCCTCCAGAGAAGCCCGGGCCTCCGCTCAATGTGAAGGTGACAGATGTGTGGGGCTTCAACGCTGCTCTGGAGTGGGAACCTCCTAAAGATGATGGCAACTGCGAAATCACCGGCTACACCATCCAGAAAGCAGACCAGAAAACCAAGGTATGAATATGGGCGTCTCATATTGTATAATGTTTTGTGTCTTTGTTGCTTATTGGAACTGCAGCAACAAATCATTTCCTTTGAGGATCAATAATGTTTTCTGATTCGGATTTATCTGAGTATAATTCTTTCAAAAATGTATACAGTTATAATATTTACTAATCATTGCTTGTTTCCCCTTCTGATTTATTAAAATGTAAACATATTATATTTTTATTCTAAAGATTTTCTTATGTTTATTATAAGCTGCAAACAGTGAAAGAAGAAGCAGTAAATAATAGCTTAGAACTAGTAATATTTGGATTTTGTTATTTTTCTGCATTTATCACATTCTGTATTGCTTTGTTTTTTTGTATTTTTTATGCGGCAGTATCATAAAAACCCAAACTTTGTCTTGGTAGGAGTGGTTCACTGTTTACGAGCACAACAGGAGGACAAACTGCACCGCCTCAGACCTGATCATGGGAAACACGTATCAGTTCCGTGTGTTCAGTGAAAACCTGTGCGGCCTGAGCGAGGAGGCGCGTGTCAGCAAGAACACAGCTGTCATCGCCAAGACAGGTGCCATCAACACTCTCACATGTTAGGCTTCTCTCCGTCCGTGACAATGGAGGAGCAATCATGCACAGGCAATTGTACTGTACTGTAAGGGCTGCAGAATGGAAGAAGTGAAACTACTCTGAGTGCTGGTTTTACATAAATTACATAAGTATGAGGTAATTACATGCAAAAAAAAAAAAATCTACAATATACATTCAAGACCTGAGACCTGAAATGTTGGGTCAAAACTCATGTATTTATAGGTGTGAAATCCATGTTGATTGTTTTCCATTCTCTTATACTCTAAGTAATATTTAGAGTGATTCATGGATATTTGAGTAATCTTCATTCTCCTGGATTTAAGACACCATTGCTCAGAAACTTCACGTTTTCATCAACAACCCATACACGCACTTGAAGATGTTAATGGTGACGTACTGCGAAGGGGCAGGTGGAAATAATTGCGTTTTTCAACAAGAAGTCAGCGGACTTGTTTCATTCATTAAGTCATTTCAGATAAATTATGTGATTTAAAATATATAATAGTAATAATTATTATATATATATATTTGTGTGTGTGTGTGCTTTATGCAGGCCTTGAGATGAAGGCTGCCACCTTCAAGGAGAAAGACTTGTCCTGTGTGCCTAAGTTCACTCAGCCCCTGGTGGACAGATGTGTAGTGGCTGGGTACAGCACAGCCATCAGCTGTTCCGTCAGAGCCTTCCCCAAGGTAATGCATGGTCAAAGCAGCTGAAAATGAGAACACTGGTGTTGTTTAGATGAACATTACTGAGATAGATGTGGGCAGACATTTCTGTTATCGCAATGTCTCTTGGTAAAGGTCAAAGGCAGCTGCATAAGACTCACTGAAATACTCAAATAAATAGATAAAATACTAAACAAAATTAACTGTAAGGCTTCATACAATGTTTATCTATGATTTACTTTCAGCCTAAAATTATCTGGATGAAAAACAAAATGATTATCGGTGAAGACCCCAAATTCCTGATGCAAAACAATCAGGGAGTGCTGACCCTCAAAATCCGTAAACCAAGCACTTTCGATGGAGGAATGTACACTTGTAGAGCTGTCAACGAGCTGGGCCAGGACGAGGTGGAGTGCAGGCTGGACGTCAAAAGTGAGAAACGGATTATTATTATTATAAGCAAATATAGTTATGCTACTTTTATTGTAATAAAAATGTTTTCATAATTGTGTTTTCACAGTGTTCACAGAGGCACCCAAGGAGTAGAAGTGAAAAAGGATCTGCAAATCAGCAAAATCATGAATCAACTAGAGAACAGCAAATATTGTAAATTGGTATACACTGCCACCAACATATCAAATAAAAAACTGTGAAGCTACCATCAGTTTTTCAGTATTTCTTTATTTTTAATCAGTTATGGATTAATTCACACAGAATGTATTTAAAATAAACAGAAACAACCAGTTTGCAATTATACAAAACAACCTGAAAATGAAAATAACATACACACATAAGTTTAATCTAGTTCCACATCACACTTCCCTGGAGTAGTGAGCCCTTCTTTTGTGCATTAACACCCCTATGCTGAACAAGAGCGCCACCGCCAGGATACCCACTGCCACTGCCAGAGCCGTAATGACACCTGTGGGGCACAAGGATAATTGCTGCTTATCTTAATATGTTGCCATTTTGCTAATAACCTCTTAAATTGATAGCCTGGAATAAAACAAAGGCATCCACAGACCTGTACTTGACCATTTAATCCCGAATCCGCACTCTGCCTCCCAGTTGTCCACTAAAACGTCCTGCACCAGATCGGTAAACAGCGTCAGAGGGCAAGGGTTGAGCCCATTACAGCCGGGGACAGGATTGGGGTATGGCGGGTGCGAGGTGTCATTGCGGTAGTGCAGTTCCAACGAATAAGATCTGGGGAATTATTATTAGCCGGGTCAACACAATGAGATGACACACTTTTATGTTAAGCGCTGTGTAAATAGCTTTGTATCGTGTGCTAATTTGGTCATTGCAGTCCTGGATCACTGCCAGTGTAATAAAAAGAAAAACACGACAACTGGTGCTGCAGAGGTGTTGAGTGCAATGTGTTAAAATATGTTGTGTTTTTTTTTTTCCCTTGTCTGACCTAGATTCAAAGGGAAAGAGCTGGAACGCAGTCATTACCCATCGTACTCCTGGTAGAATTCAAAGAGTTGACAGGCGGCGTAAGGAGGCAGCAGGCCGTTGTAGACGTCCAGAGCCGCCTGGAGGGTAATAAGTGTAGAGTCGTGCTGGAAAAGGGAAAGAACAACACAGATGTCACTGCAACCGCACAGCTAAGCACTCACACACATTAGATGTTAAGTAAGGAGGTGTGTGTTAATTGGGTTTCATAACAGAAATATAAAACATAAAAAATTAGGAAAATAAGCTGTTAAAGACTTGGATTTTTTAAAGACTATTTAGGGTGTTAGAATAAGTAGGTATTGTTAAATTATTAAAATGCACTTTCTGGTTGTTTATTGTAAGGTGCAATATGTACATTTTCAGGTCGAGGGTCCACCACCTGCTTGTCTCCATGGAGATCTTAGTATTTTTCCTGGAATGTTCCACAGAATAGCATTAAATTGACCTGTTTGTTTCCATTCCTGCTCCTTTTTGAGCTCAAATAAGAAACTCTATTTTGTGTTTTTGGCGTGGGTTTTGTAGATGGGCTTATTATTTTGTCTTTATTGACTTTCTTGAAATAAATAAAATAAATACAAATAAAATAGATTCGTTTAGTGCCATTCTATGGAATATTCTAGGCAATGCAATAACGTATCCGTGTAGACAAGCAGGTGGCAGGTCCCACTACCAGAAAAGTGACAGAGTGCACCTTACCCGCTTCTGAAATGTTCTGTCATAGAGTTTCTTTGGCACGTTCAAGCCAGAAAATCTGGAGACGTGACAGGAAATTATGGGGGACAGAAAAGGAATGGCCTATGCTTAATGCCCCTTTTCATCAAAACTTTATTAAAATTCAAACTTTTCTGCTTTAAGAATCCAGACACCCACTAGAACCCACCACAATACTACACAATATATGGCTGTTACGACTTTAGACAAATGATGGTGGTTTAATGCGCACACTATGCAATCTACATAATACTAAAATCACAGTAAAACATACATTTCCAGGGTAGATACAAATCATTATTAGGAATGAATTTGTATCTCTGTTATACTGCTTTTAGTAAACAGCTGGGTGCAAATTGCAACCGCTACAGTTAACTTACAGCTGAGTACATAATGAACTTGAGCGTGCTTCCTTGCTCCACGGCTTTGGAGAAATTTCTCAGGATGGCATTTAACAAGACTCCTGGTAAACAAGCACAGTACAACGCACATTTAATTGCACAGCTAATCGTGCCCTAATAATCCTGTGCCCAAACACGCGAAACACTTGTCTGTGATCATATGCAGCGTGCGGCCCACCTCCCGACAGCCGGGCCTTGTCTTTCCTCTTGTGGCTCAGGATGCTGTACATGACCTCAAACGAGGCGATCTTCTTCAGGGTGCCCAGGACATCCCGGGTCACCCAGCGTGGGAGAGTCAAATTATGGATCCTCTGCAACGGATTAAGAAGCGCATTACTGCAACAGACAGCGTGAAGGCCAACAAAGGGGGTTGTATTACTCTGTTTCTGCTGTCTATTTATAGTTCTTGTATAACAGATGGCCATTTGCTGTTGTGTATGAGTTGACTTCTTGAGTAACATATGTGTGCTGTGCAGATGCATATGTTTGCTGTGTTCTAAGATACTTTTTTCAGACCCCTGTTTTTTTCATACATGACAGTTTTAGTCCTGTGTGCACGTTTCCGTATTTCAGTTAGCTCCTTAATCCAGCAATGATGTTGTTGTTGACCTTGATCCCAAGAGAAAGGACTGTGCAATTGTAGTACAAAAACCTAAACACTGGATTGTAAACCGAGAGGAAGGGGCCTTTTTACTCTCACACAATTGGGATTCCGTCCTGGAGATGTCGTCCTGCCTCTACCTGAAGTAAGACCGTGCCAGTGTAAAAACAAGCACGTGACCCACTCTGAAGGAGATGACAAGTGAGCGGTGAGACAGTCAAGTATGAAAAAAACACTGGTCTGAAAAAAACGTCTCTCATACTGGTGGTACGCAAACTTCTTGGAGTGCTACGTGGACTCCTCTTCAATTATAATGTTTACATCATTTATATTCTAAATGGAGTAAAAATTATAATTCAAGAGGAAAAAAAGTGAATAAAATGTATTCTACATTTTAGAATACATTTTATTCACATTTTTTGCTCTTTGTTTAGTAAATTTCTAGTTAAAACTGCTGTGCCAATGGTGTATTTCTACTTAAAACTTACTTTAACCCTAACCTAGCTCTGAAGTAGTCCTGTTATAGACCCAATTTAGATGGTGGTACTCAGAAAGCCAGATTTTTCTTGGGGTAAAAAGTTTGAGAACCACTGTCTAAGAATAAACATTTGCTGTGTCTGTTAAAAAGAAAATGTGCGAGTTTGTTGTGGTATATTCATTGGTTTCAGCTCCCTGTTTATAGGTGAAAGTTTGAGGATTTTTCCCCTCTCAAAAGCTATATTCTGTTAATTGCAATGGCAACAGTGCTAGATGTCTGTTTTAGTCAGGTATCTTGGACTTGCACATGATTAGAGGGTTAGGTTAGAGATGGTGAACATGATTAAGATTTTACTATATTTCGCAATTTGACAGTTTTGGTGACATTTCTAATAGTCGGTTATTTGCCACAAGATACAAGTTCTGACTTCAGAGTGTTTCAGCGGAATTAACTGGTATATAAACAATTTGACTAATGCAAACTGTAAGATAAACAAATGTGAACATTAAACAAACATCTCAAACATATTAAATCACAGATTATTTTGGATTTATCCTATAACAAATGTCAACATGGTTCATGAGGTGGTTAATTGCTGAAGTCTACTTTTTATGGCGATTTTCATTGCTGTAACACGTCACTTTTGATCTCACATGTGAAGTGGGACTGTCTTGACCAGCTCCAGCTCACAAGTAGGATTAAGCAGTTCGAGCAGTGTTCCAGGGCATTTTTTCATGTCGGAGGTGGGAAATATCCCAGTTACCAGTTGCCTGAAACGCACCATATATTCCACAACTGTTGCCCAGCAAGTATATTGTACACAAGTGCCAAAATACATATAAAATACCCATGAGTTGATGATTGACTGATAACACCTTTATCTCATTTAATTATTGTTTAAACGGTCTGAAAAATGTGTCTGTTGCGTGTAAATTGTCCCTGCATTTTGGATGGAATGTTGCTTATTGGTGAGAGATAGAGTGATTCCGTTTTAGACTAGACATAAACTGCAATTTGACTGATGTAAAACTATGATAAATACTGTATTGACCATGAAGTAATAATTAGAAAAAAAAAACAACCTCATGTGCACTTTAAGACTTAATTCATAATGTTATTAAATAACAGTTATTATTCAACAACATGAACCATAATGTCCCAATAATGCCTTTGACAAAACTCATTGCGAGATAGTGCCATAACACACAAGGCTAAATCACACACATTCAAAGTCACACTAGTGTAATTCATTGTAAATATTAGTCAATATGCTGTATGTAAAGTACCTGACAGTTCAGTGTGTCATACACCCTCCATATTTTCTTGCCAACCAGTTTGGACACAGGATACCCAGTCTGATTGGACAGCCCCTCCACAAAATACTGCAAGGTAAGAACAGAAAATTGAGCAGTCATGTGTCTTAAACCACATCATAACTGGGATGAATGTATTAGTGGCTTCACCCGCTTCCATTGAGTGAAAAATGCTAAGTCTTGGGACCATCAGGTAGCCAGCAGAGGGTGTTAAAATTCAACATAGCAGCTCCAACCTTTCGCACTATAACAGGCTGCATATGGGACCAACTTTAATTAAAAACCTTTTTTCTATTGTAATCCTTAATCTAATTCAATCCAACTGTTAATTAGTGTGTGTGAGAAGTAGCACAGCAGATTTTTTCCAATGCACCGGGAGTTCGCGTGCCTGAGAAAAATGCTAAGACACCGTGTCTGGCATAACGAACACGTCAGTGGAGGTGCTGACAATGTCGCCACCACCAGCCAGGAACTCAATAATAATTATGTCGTTTTTTCAGCATTAGGTAACTTGTATTGTTTGCAGGGACTATATCTCTTTTTTGGGGGCAAGCAATCATTCTAAAGTGTTATTGTGATATTACAGGGACACAACATCTTAGCAGGAGTGCAGAGTGGAGTGAGCAGAAGTGTTTTTGGAGCTGGTGCATGATGGGAGTGTGGTACCTGATGGGCCCCGAGGAACCTCTGGTAAGGCTCGCTTTCAAAGGTTTCAGTCATCAAAGCGCGGAAACGTGGACAGTCTTTACCAGGGGATCTTAGCAGCTAAAACACATGATAAACCACAGTAAATCTTTTGAACGAGATCTGAGGAGTATGAGCCAGTTTGACATCACTGCACTGACGCTGACAGATTATTATAAATTATATTACTTGTAAATGAATTAGTAAAATTCATAAACAGCTGTGGAAGCCCTGAGAAGCACACGGAAATAAATAAATAATGACTCTCTTCTAAGTTTAATATATATATGTGTCCTGTTTGAGCTTGCAGGTAAAAAAAAAAAATTTTTTTATATATACAGTATAACCTGTAAAAAAATGTTTGAACTGAAATGGAGCGGCAATATTTATTTATTTTTCACTTGCCTCTCAAGGCTTCCGTAGAATATTTGAGAATTTTACTCATTAATTTATAAGTAATAGAATTTATAATCTGTCAGTGTCAGTGCGATCATGTCAAACAGACTCTAGTCCAGGCTACACCCACCTCAGACCCATAGTAGTGTAAAAGTGAAATGAAATACTGTTCCCCCGTTCAGCTCATGTGACCAGGTTGTAACGAGACAATGATGTGGTTCACGTCTCCTGCTGGAGCCTGTGTTAAATGCTCCCTGAAGGTAATCTGCATGTACTGTATGCTGACCTTGTCCTGGGCGCGGGGCACGGTGTGCACTGGGATGGGTCTCCACAGTAACTGGGGCGAGATGGGAGGGGGGCGTCTGGTCGGAGGAAACATCCCAGCCAGACAAGACTGAGCGCTCATCAAGGTGCGCTCATAATCTGTGCTTCTCACGTAGATCTGGAAATCAGTTCATCCAAAAGTTAAGTCAAGCACATAAGGCTTTTCTAAATGTAGTCGTTATTTATTCAATTTCCATTCATAGTAGATTCATACACAATCATTCAGCTGTAGAAACGAGATATATATTCTCCATTTCATTCAATTATTTAACTTGATATAATTATGATTAGGCTTACGTTTACTGTCTTACACTAAATATAGAGCCTTTTGTTATTTTTAATTGCTAACTTGTTACTTTTTACAAAATGATGTAGGCCTACTTCATGAGCATGTTACTTTTTGTCGTTTTGATTCTCTGGTAACCAAACCCATTCCATCCTATTTTATTTACAGATTGTTTGTACGCAGAGAAAACACGGCATAACATAACACACTTATGTCTTTACAATGCGCGCTGCTTATTCTCTAGTGGCACATTGAGTTTGTTTTCATAAGAACAAAGCCAGAAGCAGTGCATTTGCATATCTTGGCTCATAGTTGAATATAGATGCAGCAGTTATTACTGTCTGTTGCCGGTAGTCTGATGTCTGTTGCAGGTATTCCCTTAACATGAACCGCAGTCTGTGAAGGTTGTGATGGCTTGTGACACTTCTGACTTGCTTCATTTATTTCTGTCTGCCGAGCCGTGTCAGCTCTGTGCACAAGCTAAATCACACTGATAAGGTTGGATGTTCTTGTGATGCGAAGAATGCGTCTTTTTTAGTCCCCTATAGCTTTGTCAGATTTAAATAGACGTGCCAGCACGAGGGGGAGGGTACGAGAGTTGAGTGAGACCTTTCTGATAAATTGTCAACGACAGGTACTGAAAAGAGTTGTGTGGGAGGAGATGGGCAGGAAGTGTTTGCCTTTTATGTTTTTTCTAATTTATTCTTATGTAAACTACTGTGTTTGTAATGTTAGTTACCTCATATGGAGAGATGGGAAGTTATATTTGCTGACACATTTTTTGGGAAAAGAGCTATTTTTACTTTCTTAAGTAGTAGGCTAGAGGTGTTATTTTAAACAGGTAAGATGAGTTTAAGTTATTATTTGGAAGTGGAAAATTAAGGTGAGACACTGCAGGTGAATAGGAATAATCTTACATTTAAAGATATCAGTTTGAATATGTAAGAACACATTTATTATCATCATCTAATGTTTTCTTGTAGAGTGTGTAAAATTGTAAAAACTGCCAAATTTGCCCATATTTGGGACATTTCCATCTGAAAAATGGACAGATCAGGCTTAATTTTTTTTGGTTCATTGAACACATAGGCCTGTTGGTTACAGAAAGATTTACAGACGTGTGTTTTTTTTATGCATTTGTGTAAGAACTTTGTTACAGAACTTGTTACATTCTTATATAGTTTTGAGATCTGACTGAAAATTGGCCTAAAAATTCAAATTTCACCTCATTTTGGCGACTTGAATTTTTACTAAATCGGTTTTAAAATTAGATATCAAGAAATCCTTCCGTAAGTTTCGTCATAATCATCTTATGAACAAGACTGTAAAGTTTGGTGTGTAGGTGCAACTTTAAAGGGCCTGTACCTGAACCGTGAGGCAGAAACATGTTTTTGTTTGAATCATTAGCCCCGCCCACATAGTCCTTCCTATCACTCAATATTGCACCATGACTCACAAACGACTGTCTGGAATATTCTTATGCAGTTGTTTCCATATAGTTCCTCTAACTCTACTTACAATTAGCTTTTAGCACTTTAGAAACTGCACCATGAGAGAATCACAGTCTGGAATAGTGTCAAGCAGTTATTTTCCCATGATCCATAGTGTACGATATGCCTGATTGGCCAAAATGAGGTGACCCTGGTAAACACTTCTGCACGAGTTCTTTCCTAACAACGTGCGTTAACAATAACAACATGCACAGATTATACACTACAAACCCAATGTCTTTCCATGAAGTTGCTTTTATCAAACAATGTGTGATGTAAAGAGAATTTATCTTAACTTTAGTCAATAAAATCAGGTACAGGCCCTTTAAGGCTGATCTTTATGTCTCTGTGGGAGAAAAATGCAATTTAAGAAAACGGCCTTTGAAGTCACAATGTTCCATAGAATCTATGGATGAACTGGATTAAATGAAATAATAAAACATCTTTAGGAGCAGATTGGACAAGTCAAGAAGGGGGCAGCCATTTAAAGCTACTACATGAAAATAAAAATAAAACACTGACAAATGGAGAAGACAGAGTAGAAGAATTCAGCCTGGCCTCGGTTTAAGGGGGTGGGTCTGGCCCCTGGTGTTTGATGTAACATGCATGAAGCTGCAGCCCAGGGACCACATTATGTTCAAACATCTCACAGAGCAGTGCAGCCATATCAGCTCCATGACTCAGCTCATTAATACAAGCAGAGGTTACATTACAGTCATTACAGACACGGCTCGTCACATGTGAACTGAGCACATCAACAGGCAGCACACTGAGACGCAAGGAAGGAGTCGGATGTTGCCAGATAGAAGGGCCATTTTGGAGATTAAATACTTAGAATATAGAGTGACCGTCTGTAACAATATGTAATAATATTCACTCTCCGCTGCAATAGGAATGTCCTGTACCTCTTTATTGTTGTAGTCATCGCTCAGAAAGTGTCCATATCTCCTCCGCAGAAACCTGCCCAGCTCAAACTGCTGCTTCATGCCCAGCTGAAAGGAAATTATACACATGTTGATGCATTTCTTCTTCGTTACATTTCACCTTGTCTTTAATATTTGGAGACTTTAAGGTCAGTTGTATCTTTTTTAGAGGAAATACATATAAACAGATTGGGGCTCCTGGACGGGGCCTAACTAATCGATTAATGAAAAGAATAACTGCTTGATTAATAGATTAGTAAAATGAGTCCTGTGTTATTATTGTCTTTAGGGAAATGTGGCATTTGATCCAACCTTCGACTGATGGTTGATTATTTACATTAAATAAATAACAGATCGGGGCTCCTGGACAGGGGCCTCCTAGTGCCAAAAATAATGTGTTTCTGCAGTGTAAAGCGGTTAATTGCCCGAGAGCTGGAAAAGGCCACAGTGGGGGTAGATTTAATTAAAATTATGAGCAAGGCTTCTTCTCACCTGCTCTACACAAGTCTGTTTTAACTTCAGAGAAGCGGAACTGCTCAACTGTTACTTCATAGAGAATACAAATCTAGTACCAAAGCATATATTTGATGTAAAATCTAAAGAGTCCCTTTTACACTTTACACAAATGATTAATAATGTACTTTAATAAAAGATTTAGATGAAGAAGCTGTATATCTTTAAAATGACTTAGTTTGATCAGGGTATTGTGTGAAGATCTACTTTGAGTCACTTCGCCTCAGCTGATGGTTGTAGTTGGAAAATGCACTGATTTAAAACTGCCACATTGCACTGAACCTGGTGCCATTTGTCGACAGAAAGTGGCAGCTCCAGCGTTATCATCAGCCAAACCAGTGTTATGCATCAGCTCCTTCATCTGCTGGAAGAACTCACTCACTGTAGTGTCACAATATGTTTGAGAGATGCCAGTCTTACAGTTTTTTTTTGGTTTGTTTTGTCTTTTTTTTATATAGTTTTTGCAGACTTTCCAAAACTTTTCATAAATCTGGCAAACCTTTTGTACACTTTGCAAAACTATTCTCTCAAGGTGACACAATGCAGGTGAGTAAGGTGAATCTTAAATTTAAAGGTGCTACTTCGAAACTCCAGTAGTTTACGCACATGAATGTAAAAATAAATTGTATGTAATATAGGTCTTTAATCATGAAATGTTTTCATATAAAAATAAGGCAATTTATGTGTAAAAACACCAAAAATCTGAAAAATAGACTGAACCAGGTTTAAATTTCTTGGTTAATTTTGCGCGCATATTAGTTACAAAAAAACTTACAGAGGGGATTTATTTTTTGGAGTAAACTAGATTTGACTGAAAATTTGCCTAAAAATGTATTCTTATTTTACTGCTACTTCAAACTCAAGTAGAAGTAACAACATGGTGACGGAAAAGTACTCTCAAAAGTGCAATTTCTTCAAAAAGTTACTCAAAGTTTGAGGATTCAGCTTTAAATTCAACTCAGTACTACCCACCTCTGATGAGAACACAGCTCATATTTATGAGATATTCTAGAACAATCCTGGCATTGGTCCCGTTCATACCTTTTTACTGATGGACAGTAAAGCTTACCTCTGTGAGCTGTCCGAAGCCCTGCGCCCACACCTCCTCTCCGTGTGGGTCCTTGGGGTAGGACTCTAAGGGCGAGCGATCCCCGTGTCGAAATACCTTGAAATTCCAAGCACATGACATCAAATGGTTTCAGATGACAGTGTGCTTCGTCAGCCGTTTCACTGCGGGCCGACTGGAAGCACACAGCCACACGGCGAGCTGGGATTTGGACAGTTGTGTTGACGTGAGGCGGAGTGCAGTCATTCCCATTATGTCATATGTTTATTATTATTACTGCGCATCACCTGGTTAAACAGGATTATTATGGACGCCGCAGCTGGGCGCATAAACACACCACAAGTGCAAGTCAGCAAAGTCAAGATTAGCTTCTGGGCATATTTACTGTTATTGAGAAGCGCACTGCATGAATGAGTGAATGGCAAAGTGAGTAATCATCCGACTGTAAGTAACTGTAGTAGTTGTAGAAGTAGTAGCGGTATTTCAGTTTCACTCAATTTGAGATATTTAACGTAAAAGCATACACTGCAGACTGGAATAAATGGTGGACATTAGGGCTGTGAATATAAATGAATATCTCAATACTTTTGGAGTTTAATGATATTAGTCCTGGTTTTGTCCCTGGTTTTGTCCTGTTCGAGTCCTTGGTTAAGACCTATTTTAGTCCTGTTTTAGTTCTCGCTTTAGTCCTGTTTAGTCATTGTTTAGGGCCTGGTTTAGTCTTGTTTTAGTCCTGCTTTTGTCCCTGGTTTAGTCCTGTTTTTGTCCTTGGTTACGACTTAGTGTAGTCCTGGTTTAGTCCTGTTTGAGTCCATGGTTAAGAGCTGTTTTAGTCCTGGTTTAGTCCTGTTTGAGTCCATGGTTAAGAGCTGTTTTAGTCCTGGTTTAGTCCTGTTTGAGTCCATGGTTAAGAGCTGTTTTAGTCATGGTTTAGTCCTGTTTTAGTCCTTGGTTAAGATCTGGTTTAGTTCTATTTTATTTCTGCTTTTGTCCCTGGTTTGGTCCTGTTTTAGTCCTTGGTTATGACCAGGTTTAGTCTTGTTTTAGTCCTGCTTTTGTCCCTGGTTTAGTCCCGTTTTTGTCCTTGGTTACGACCTGGTTTAGTCCTGTTTTAGTCATTGGTTACGACCTAGTTTAGTCCTGTTTTAGTCCACGGTTAAGAGCTGGTTTAGTCCTGTTTTAGTTCTGTTTTAGTCATTGGTTACGACCTAGTTTAGTCCTGTTTTAGTCCACGGTTAAGAGCTGGTTTAGTCCTGTTTTAGTTCTGTTTTAGTCATTGGTTACAACCTAGTTTAGTCCTGTTTTAGTTCTGTTTTAGTCATTGGTTAAGACCTAGTTTAGTCCTGTTTTAGTCCACGGTTAAGAGCTGGTTTAGTCCTGTTTTAGTTCTGTTTTAGTCATTGGTTACAACCTAGTTTAGTCCTGTTTTAGTCCACGGTTAAGAGCTGGTTTAGTCCTGTTTTAGTTCTGTTTTAGTCATTGGTTACGACCTAGTTTAGTCCTGTTTTAGTCCACGGTTAAGAGCTGGTTTAGTCCTGTTTTAGTTCTGTTTTAGTCATTGGTTAAGACCTAGTTTAGTCCTGTTTTAGTCATTGGTTAAGACCTAGTTTAGTCCTGTTTTAGTCCACAGTTAAGAGCTGGTTTAGTCCTGTTTTAGTCCTGCTTTTGTCGGGTTTAGACTTGCTTTAGTCCTGGTTTTGTCTTGTTTTAGCCTTACTTTTCAATCCGACATGTGTTAAAACATGTCTGTAAACGTAATAGTTGAGGTTTAAATATGAGACAAATCTGAAATGCTTGAAAAATTAAGCGAATATCACTTTCTTTAAACATATTTTCTGCATTTATTTACTATAATAACATACACAATATTCAAATATTGCATATCTTCACAATATCCATTTTTCCATATATTGCCCACCTCTAGTGCACATATTGTTATGGTTATGAGAGTTATACATGTGAGTGGCTGATAAGATAGCAAAGAACTCATTATATGTGAAAAGTGTAGCTAATATATCTCATCATATAGTCTTCCAATTGTCAGCTGTATATGATAGCTCTGAACTCTAGTGTGGAAGACAAAATATGCAAAGAGGTTTATAAATAAAGCCATAATGTGTGGAGGAGAGATATCCCCGACACTGGTGACATAAAAATACTTTATCACCTTATAACAGGCTGGATATTATAATGCACATTGAAAAACATAGTGTAATCGCCAAAAGACAGGCAGTAATATGGCTCTTGCGATAGAGTAAGAAGTATTTAACAGCAGTCGCGTCAGTAGTGTCTGTATTAAGAGCTTGTACTCACAGCTACCACAAACTTCAGCACGCGGCACTCGCAGATAGAGACGAGGCAGAGGAGGGACAGGAGCAGCCACTGGGACACTTTCATGGTTGTGGGCTTCACAGTCGACTCCTGACGTGCGACAAAGTCATTTAAGTGAGTATGAAAAGAGATTATGTAATTGTGTAAAGCATATTATCACATTAAATAGGTATTCAAGAGGGAATGGTTCACTCTGGTGGTTCCCAAATAGTCAAAACCCCAAATAAATGACATAACACCCTAATAAAATACTAAAATCATACTTGGGAAGTGACCAAATTGAAGAAAAAAGCTCATTTTGGCTTTAAATATTGCTGAAAAAATCTGTTATTGTCCCATGATTTGCATTAAATATGTATCTTGTCATTAAATGGAAGAATGGTAGTGTAATCATATCTTATTCATGCCACACCATTATAAACATGTTGTTCATTATTCACACAAACACAGGCTTTGTCCTACATTTAATTCGGTATAATCTGAGCATTTTATGTAAACTATGGTCTTGGATCAGCTGAAGCAAGAGCAGCTTAAATATGAAAATAAAAAATGCATAATGTTTGGTATATTTTGTGTCACTGAGAGAAGTTCTGACAGAAATAAACCTATTTTACAACGATATACAGGACAATTAAAGCAGAACTATATGTCAGTTTTCTGGTAAAGGGTAAGACATCTGCGCATCCACCTTTTTCCCCGGGAATTTTACACAATATGGCATTAAACGTATATTTCAATAGTGATGAGCAAGTGGCACCACAAAGTCACATCGCAACTAACTGAGGAGAGGTGAAAAAATAGCTTTCCGTGGACACAGACCCGCCACCTCAAAGGTCACGTAGTGTATCTTTAACTCTATCAAAATGTCAAGCGGTTTAAACACAGTTGACGTCGTGATTTTTGAGCGTTATGTGGAAATTTCAAAAACCCGATGGTTCCGATGAAAGTCTCACTCACCTCATTGTAACTTGTCTGCTCTCTTCACACCAGACGTCCCAGAGTCCCGCCCATAGGGGACTTTAAGGGCCCGTTCCAGTCGGAGGCACCGCTTTTATACTGTGCCTCCTACACGCCCTGTCTGTCCGGCGGCCCTTCTCTCTGAGCTCTCCCCTGCACTGTACTCCTGTCACTTTTGTTATTCCAATAAAAGAAGGTTTAGTAAAGACCATGTGTCAAAATGAGAAGTTTAAGTATTCTGAGTTGGGCATAATATGGAAAGATTTTCGCTAGAATTAACAGCAGCACTTTCATCATAAACACATCACTGAAATCCTGAATGCTCAAATTAATCAAATAAAAGAAATTAAAACTGCTCTACTCAATTCAAAATGTTAATTATTAAATGCATTTATCTGATTTTCTGTATGTTAAATTAAAAAATTGAATTAACTTAACTGTTATAAGTACTTGAAGCTAATTGTTTTAACACATTATACCACAAATTATATTCTGTTTTTCTTGAGTTATACGCAATAGTTCATTTCAGAAAAAAAGATAAAATTTGATAAAGAAAAGAACAAAAATGTTTACAATTGGAGAAAGAAAATGGGAACTGATACTGGAAGAGAAAAAAGAATAAAATTAACTAAATTACACTTGATATATGTACACAACCTTATCAAACTTTCAAACAGACACTGATCAATTCTATTAAATAGTTTGGAATTTCAGTTGCAGATGACCTCTTGCACTGGACTACGCCTCGACGTTTTAGCCACAATCTGTGTCAATCATGTTTACTAATGAATTTGAGTTTCTGGTTGCATTTTCCAGTGTACATGGGGCCTCCTCCTTAAACATACTCACACGCAGCAGCCCAAGGGCCACAAACACTCATTATAAGTTGCTATGTCATCCGCCGCAGCTTTGGCCCCAAAATGACACCGCCCGCAGTCTTTTCCCTGACTTGGCACACATGTAAGTATCTGTTAGTATCAAAGCAGCTTTACGGCTACAATGGGATTAGCCAGTGTGAAAAATGTGGAGCGGCGCGGCATTGACAACACATTTTGATGAGTGGGAGATAATGATCTATTGTGATATACATAATTCATATTGTCTTGTCAGGGAATCATAGACGTTTGAAGATTAAATAAAAGAGACGCAAACAGACTTTTATGTAGCTGTGTTCATTAGGACAAAGCCTCCCCCTAGTTTCTGTTCTCAGTATTAACAAAAGCCAGACTTGCTATTTTCACACGTCTAATTATGGATATGAATATGACAAAATCAGAAGATGAAAGATGTACAAAGCAGAAGTTGTTGTAGCAGTGCTTGGATGTTCAAGTCAGTGTCACTGGATTAATGTAGCCGTCATGTACTCAGTAATGCGCAAAAAAAGAAAAAAAAATATGACTTTAAATAAATATGTGAATTCATCTTTTGTCCTTTGTCAAGTTAATGTACTCAAAATGTATACTTTCAAGAAACTTGGCATATTGTGTTGAACAAAGATGACATAATACATCAGTATGACGTAACATCTCATTTTTTATTTTTATTTTTTATTTTTTTGATTGATGATATGAAGCCCGTCTTCCACACTCATTTTACAGTGTAGCAAATGTAGTGGTTACTTAAATGTATCAAACCCATAATTAAGTAACAAGTTGTTGTGTTGTGTTGACTCTTTGAGCCTTAGATGGGATTCGGCCTGGATAAAGTTAACCTGATTCTTTTTCTGACTCACAATTGTATTTGGATATGACTAAACTCGTGTGAAAATGAGTAATCCTGTCCAGAGCACCCATGATGACCACTTTAAGGCTTAAGGTGAGTTTTGCAAACCTTAAAAGATTTCAAGTCCATATTAACTATAACACAATAAAAGACACTTTGACCAGTCTCATTGTCTTTTGCCTATTGATTTTTTTCAAACAAATAGACCTAATTTTGATAGAGTTTTTTAGTATTGATTATTGTCTGTGGATCAGTTGTTTGTTTTTTATCCACAACCTTTATCTTGAGCCCCATTCACACATTTCCTCACAAAGTTGACAGGTGCAGATGGTGACACACTCAGCAGTGACCCCCATTCACACATGCACTTGAGTTGCTCCATCATTTAAAGGACACACATCATGCACTTGAGTCCTTTTTTTCATTACTTCATCTATTGTTTTAGAACTTAGAATAAATATATATATAATAAGTATTACTTTCCATCCGCATCTCGCCCTATTCTCTGGGCAGAGTCAGGTGAACCAGTTTCTTCCAGTGCTGACGGTCTTGTGCCAGTTCCTCAGCATTGCTTGCTGTTACTCCAACTCTCTCTTGGGCCTGGTCTTGTTGTGGCAAGGGAACTAATACATTCCATGATCCAGAGAGCGTTACCGTTTCCAGCTTGCTCCTGGCAGGGTCACCCTTGGCGGGCTGGTCTTCCTGTACCAGAGAAACACAGACCCGCAGTGCGTTGAACATTGTTAGTTGGGGGTCCCTACATCTGACTATCTTGCAAAGGGTTAACAACCCACCCAGGAGAAACCCCCCGTTTCGAAACTAATCAAACTGGTCTGAGGCATACAAGCATCAGCCCTCAATTGTAATGAATGCAATTTTAGGGCAGAAATGCTCAGAACAAGTATGCCAAGGATTCCTGGACTTAAAAACAGGGCAGGAGACCTCTGGATTATACCTTTGACATCACAATCTGGGAAAAATTCAAACTGAGTGTAATTTGAGGCTCAGTTAAACATGACCTCATAAACAATATCTATAAAAATGCATACATTAAGCCAAACACAAATGTACGTTTTTGATGAGCGAACAATTTTATAACATAGCTAAAAACTCAAAAAAGTACATTTTTAATATGTGTCCTTTAAATTGAAGGAGACCGGAACAGAACTGCATAGCATAACCAAGGAAACCAAGCCCGTAACCAAGGAAACCATTCGGTGGCAATCTTCTGGCTTTATTCACACAGTCTTCCCGTAATATTCCTGGAAATTTTACTCGCAGGGAAATCACTTCTGGCTTTATTCATACACGAAGTTGCACATGATCTCACTCAGGCTATGTGAATGGGGCTTATGCCTTAAAATCAGCCTTGAAAACAAACAAAACTAATTCTACATAGATATGTTTGGGGTCCCTTCCTGATAATATAATATGATAAATCCAAATCAAACCGTCATATTGTATCTATAGGTACTGTCAGAGTTAGCAAACTTAGCAATCTTTTGGCTGGAGGAAAGCCGCTGCTGTGATCCACTTTGGTTCATGGAGGGGTCACTAAACAGGCACCTCTCACTGCTCCTGTCACCAGTGTGCGCATCAGGACAGGGACGCTCACATTTCGCCCCCCTAAACCATGTGGCTGTAGTGTTTTAGAGCTTTTGTCGAAATAACTGCAGCGGTTTTCAAGACCGTTACCGTGGCAACGCGGAGGCTGATGCATGTTGACAGAATCTGTTGCCGCGGCGACCGGGAGACTGAAAACGGGAGATAAGAGGTGGGAGGAGAGCGAGTAGAGGTGATATAGAGGGTGTTTACTTGAAGTCATGTGATGCACAGATGAAGATGAAGCGGATGGGACGTCTTGGTTTAGGGGAAAAAAAAAAAAGGTTCCTGATTAGGGATGAACTGAATGTGTGTGAAGAGAAAAAAAAAAACCTTGAGAAAAAAGATGGATGGAAAAAAAAGAAAGGGAAGCGGGGGTGCTATTTTAGTCGCGGCCATCGCCATGGAAACTGCAGCCTCACTACAAATGGAGACATCCTGAACACATGGATCGTCAAACAAGTGCTGTATAGGAGTATGCGACACCAGCTCAGTCACCATAAGACCCACCCCCACAAAAAACACTCCTACCCAAGACACGCCCCTTCCCCAGCTGATAGCACGGTTTGGCTTCCTTCTACCCCGGACTGAATATCAATGGGAGGGTCTGTTTTTTGGTAGATGGGGGCAGGGAGCTAAGTGACAGGAAATGACAGGAAATTCAGCCCAAAAGTCAGAACCGGTTGCATCTGTGCCCTTTAATGAACAGTCCTTTCTCCACTTCCCTCTCTGTCCCTTCTTCTTCATCATCTTCTCCTATACCCCTCCATCTCCCATCAGCTCCTCCTCTTCTCCTCTCTCAGCTCTGAAGGACGGAGGTATTCCCACATTTCTTCGTCGCTATGGCAACACCGCAGCGGAGAGCCAGAGCGAGAGGACGCAGGCAGGCAGGCAGGCAGGCGGGGGAGGGGGTATTAAGGGGGAGAGGGGGGGAGAAGGGAGGAGATGGTGTCGGTGTGGTGGATACAGGATGAAGAGGAATAATAAGAAGAAGGAGGCCTGGTGCTAACAACCGCTAGCGTGTGGCCGCTACCCTGTCACACAACAGGAATGTGTGTGCTACTCCATGTGGACAATGATGTTCTGCAGAAAAAAACATGCACAAAACCTCACCTGTCTGACATTGAGAGACACCCGGCATCTCATTTCAGTCCTTACTTAGACTTTCCTGGTGCGACCGTGTTGAAGGCTCCCTAATGGCTAGTCTCAATGATCATAACAGCCGTGCAGGCCAAATGACCCACAAGATGCGCGCCATGCTTCTGTGTGGGAGCAGCGAGAAGGCCACAGCCATTTCATATCGATGTCATCATCCCATTCAATCAGAACCAACACAATCTCATTATCTCCTCATATACATCGTACGGCATTAGAACAAAGCGTTGCATCAATTTCTAAACAGCCTGTAGAGGAGAAGGCGAACATCTTTGCTTCACGTGTTTGTCTACTTCACAAATATCAATAGCTGCTTATCAGCCCGGCCGCAATAAACGCTGCATCTCACGGGCCACAGATCGCATGTAAAAATGCTTATGCTGTTAGCTAGAAAAGGCAGCTGCATGTCAACTGTGGCTGTCCTCCCTCCCAATCAATAACTCATCTCTCTACGTCGATATTACCAGGCCCTATGGGACAAAACTGTCCTTCTTTAGGACAAAAGGAGAATAAACAAGATGTGAGGAAGGGCCATGCAACAAATAAAAGATGCATTGACTTTGCGATAGGATGATTTCATGCAAGACATTCTTGTTTTTGTGGTTAAAGCGGTTTAATACACGGTGGATAATGAAGTTAAATGATTTGGATTGGGTCCTTAGAAGATGAATTGAAGAGCAGTGATTAAATAGATATTCATTAAGAAATGCCAATAAACATGCTAAAAGAAAATATCATCCAACTGACAAAGATATGCAAGTGTCATGCGTAGTTTCCACATGACTTACAGTCTTCTCCTGAGTGCTTTGAAGCAGCAACCCTTGACTGACTGAATCAATCTAAAATGTGTATAAACTCGTAAAATCAATACTGAAGTAGCTAAAATTTAGAATGTTGTAGTAACCTTTTTGCAAGTTTAGTTCATAGAAATTGGTACATTTTTGGTGTTGATTAAGTTATTTGATTAGTCCAGTCCAGATCAGTTTGCACAGTTTTCTACATTGTTTTTCACTATTTTGAGTGGATGACAGTGTTTTGAAACATTTGATACCACACCAAAAAAATTTGTTATTTTACGACTTGTGATTTGCAAAGTTCGTGCTATTATCTGCAACACTTTTGAGTACGCCATCAAATATTCTCCAGTCTTCAACGTCTCTGAGATAAGTAAAAGTTGCTATAAACCCAAAGAACCATTAAGAGCCGCAGTATTAACCGGCAAAGTATAAAAAGATGGTTCCTCTCAACAGTTATGGCAAATCAATACAGAAGTAAGTGTACGAATCTAATCAGAGGCAGATCAGCTGAGTGCCTAAAAAGTGTGTCTGCGCTGTGTGAGTAGGTGTGTATCCACTGGGGAGTCGTTGGTTACACCGCTGCATCCCATAATTACCAGACCAGTGTTTGTGCTGTAAACAGACAGAAATGGCATTACATTACATCCCTCAGGTTTACATGGAAACGAGAGACTGAACTGTGTCTCACCACTTGTCTTATTACAGCACTTCACTGGGTGTTATATTAAAGCGGGGATTTTTCAGGGGAAATGGCTATGCAGATTTACACATGAAATGCAGATGTATCTTATATGGATAAATCTACCTCGTATCCGTGGGACAATATAATTTAATAAGATGTTTCGTGTTGCTTTCCTGTTAGAAAAGTCTGATCATTTTCATCTCCCTGAGCTCATATGGTGTGATTGACAGGTGGATTAGCAAATCGGGGACACGCATGGTCCTTCAAGACAAACACGGCTGCTATGTAGGAAAAAAGAAAAGGCAAAAATATCACACAATTATTGAGATGAGAAAAGTTAGATTTAGTTCTAAATCAGGAGTCACCAATGAGCACATTTGTGTCACGGAAATAAACAAATCTGATTGCACGGTTCTGTTTGAGTTTGGCTCACTCCTCGCAAACAATTGGAGAAGTGTGTATTCTGGATCCCTGGCAAATCAACCTCAGAAGCATTCATCATCATCAAGCGTACATCATATCAGGTTAATTGTCATGTTGGAGGGGGAAAAAAGCCACACTAAAGCACTTTTATGGTCACTGTCATATTCTGGTTCCATGTTAAGGCAAGTATTAAGTTTACAGCACATTGTCTTTTTCGTTCTTTTCAGTAGTAAACAGTAAACGATGGATAAAACAGGCCAAGCTAATTGTAACTTCAAAATGACTGATGCCACAAAACGAATAGCTATAATTGGCCCGGGATTGTAAGTTTTGAGGTGGTGTCTGTAAAGATGCATCATGTATCTTTTCTGGTGGAGAGGCAAGTTCACTCACTGTAGGAATGTGAGCTTTTTCAAGTTATTGATTTGCAATGAAAACGCCAGTAATTGAATAAATGCAAAACCACCAGTAAAGTGACATAGTGCACCTTTAAATGGAGACTTATTTATGCATAGTATTTTATTTATTTCTATTCAAACACACCTTCATAAATTGCTGTCTGATCGTTACAAGGCCTTCACCTAATTGCTGTTTTTGTACAGTGTAACATGATCCAAACAAAAAGCAAACCTTATACATATTAATATTGACAAGGCGACACACAGCACAGGCGCGGATGTATAGATGAATAAGTAAAGATTGTTTTCTCACATTATTTGGGGTTGGGCACCCACCGGTGTGGAAAAAAAAACCCTACCGCGTGGAAAGTTGACATGGCACATCAGTCCGCACGCTGCAGAGACCTCGCACACTGCATTTAGCGGCCACACAAACAAACAGAGGCAGGCCCTTTTTCCAGATGACATGCCTTGTTGGTCAGGTTGAGTGTTTTATCCCCTGCAGAGGTGAACAACTGTCTGGGGGTCAATACTACACGCAAACCCTTTCTCTTTCCATTCTCTCTCCTTGTATTATTAATTGTGTGAGTGTGTGTGTGTGTGTGTGCGTGTGTGAGGTTGCAGAGTCAAAAGATCTGCTTTGTGACTTGCAGCAGCATTGGACTGAGGGGGTAAAGGGTACTGGTTTCCCCAGGGCCCATGGCAGTGGGGTTTAAATCCATTTTTGTTTTTGTTTGTTTATATGGTTAAGTAAAGTCCTCAAGAGACTAAATACAAATCATGACATGAATGAATCTGAGGGCCCCATCAAACCTTTAAAAAGAGAAAAATCATTGCACACAAATTAGCCAAATTGTTCACAAATAAAACTGGACATTATAATTTGCAGTTAGTGTATTTTAGAAATAATATCTTCAGAAACGTTTGTGAAATTGGTCTGTAGTAATAACCATAATAATCGAATTTGTTAGGATAAATAAATCATATACGAAATTATTTATTAGGGGCCCACCGAGAAGGTTTGTGCCTGTGCCCCAGAATTTGGTGCTACAGCCCTGGTCCTTTGTAATGTAAGAAAAAGGAACCATCCTGCTTCAACATTAATGTGAATGGGTCTGGCTTGCTGTGCTAAACAACATACAATATGCATTTTCAGTACGTTTATTATGACTAATAATAGTTTTCCAATTCATAAGTGGTTGTTTTGGGCTGCCACTCTACATCAAGTATAGAATACGAATCACAATGGACAGAAAATTGTGTATCTTTGGGGTCGAATATTGTACTATTTACAATATGCATGTCTTCTCCAAGTCTCTATCCACACAATGAGATCTTGGTTGTTCCAGAGGGGAGCGATCTTTTTTGTAGCTGTAATGATCCCGGGGAAGACTAAATATAGTCTAAAACAAAAGTATACAGTAAGGGAAAGCCTGCTGAGAACTGCAGTATGAGCCACACCAACACAGCCATGTAATAAGAATCTTTAAACAAAGGAGACATGTAATAAGAATCTTTAAACAAAGGAGACATTTGTAATTCATAAAGACAGTGTTGTGCTTTTATCTATCCAACTGGGTCACTGTATTCTCTTTCTGGCATTTTCCTCAACTCACTGGCTCCTGTGCTCCAGGCCCATAAGCATGCTTTTACATGTACATTAAAGGAACCACAATCCACTGTTAAAACTGAACCAAAGATAGAATAAAAACGGTTAAGGCCACGAGCACTCAGGGAAAAGTTAAAGCAATTAATCTAGCAGCGTTAACGGCCCAAATTTACACTGTTTACTACACTGAGCAATGAAATCACAGTTAATTCACTCCTCAGTCGGAATTGAGTGTGTATTTGAAACAGCTTTTTAATCAAACCTTAAAAATATCAAGATAAAGATTAGATCAGTCCCATTTTGTAATTAGTGGGATTAAAAGTGATGGTTGAAAGGTTAATGTTTATTAGTTATTCCCTGGCTATTAGCCTCTGTTTGCCTTTAAACTCTGCAAGCCAATGGAGAAAAGTGAAATTTGCCACCAATCTTTTTGAAATGTAATGACCATGGTTTCTCAAGGCTAATAATAATATCCCACAATTCCATGTCACTCAAACTGTAATGAAGTTTCTAATTCGAATAGTTATGCTGCACAATTAGCCTATTCAAAATGTAATAAGCACATGTGCAGTTCACATAAATTAATAAAACCAACTAAAAAGATACTCATTTTGTTTGCATATGACAAGTCAAACTAAACATTCCACTAAAACGTATTGAACATGGTTCAGTTTAAGATTTGATGTTTGGTTAGGATAATGATCAAAATTAGGAATAGGGTTAGGGTGAAGTGTATAGGGTAAGATCAGGAGCATCATAAGGGTTTAGGGTAAGTTGGTGTGTGGTAAACATAGGGTTAGGGTTAGGGTTAGCGACAGCATCAGTAACAGCAAAAAGTAATAGCCTAGCCTTATCTCCTTTTATGCTACAAAATAAAACATAATCCAGGCCAGTTTACCGACATAAATTAACTCATTACCATGGCAACCAGATCAATTCTGAACCTGACTATTTAGCGCTAACCTTTTATATGATTTGTACTTCCTGGTTGGAGATTTGACATAGAAGTAATTCCACAACTGTTACTTAGCAAACCACACTGTAAACAAAGGCTAAAGTCCATGTAAATTTCTCAATAGTTATGCTTTGACAAATGATTATACCTGATACTGACATTTTTATTTTGTTTAATGATTATTTAAACTGTCACAAAATTGTCACCATTGTGTTTAAATTATATTTGCAATTTGGATAGAATGACATGTACAGTATTGAGAAGGATGCCTTCCTAGAACTCAGCTCTGCTTCCTGCAATTTTCAACTTTTATTTTTTTCTTCACAAATTGCAACTTGACTGAAACTATGATAAATATTCACACGTGGACTATTCCAACAAATAAAGTAATAAAGGAAAACTGCATCTGCACTTTAAATAATCTTTTGATCCATAAAATGTGTAATATAGTGGGTTAGTGTAGCAAGTAAAAATAACCCTGTTCCTTTTCCCAAACTGGGTCACAATGGCTTCTTTAAGGCATTTCTAACCCTTCCTCTTATGCAGGCCGCAGTAGATCCCAGCAGCTTCCCTGTCATATGTGTGTGTTTTTCACCATAAACTGCGAGAAAATAAAAAAATCTTTTCACATTTGTCATGTATCTAGCCCACAGCCTGACACCTCGCCCTCACAGTGGAGTGTATGAGGCGAGCTCCCCACAGGCCCGGCAGTCTGTCTGTGGGTCCATGAGAGCGGAGGGGGATTCCCTGGAGGAGCACAGGCAGCTGGGAGCTTATTGAATTTGAAGGGAAAGGATAGGATAGCGGGCACAGCACATCTCCACAAACGACTGCAGCTTAAAACAAAAATGCATAGCTGATATTTTCCAAAACAGCTCATATTTTTCTTTTTAAATAATGTCTACGAGCAATCCTCAGGAGGCCATCTCATCTGTCTCCATCGCCTTAAAAAAACGCACCTTTGTTTAACAGTCACCCAAAAGTATTTGCATTTTCTGCTTTCATCTCCACAGTGCATGTTAATGTTATTCTTTTTCTGCCGCATTCACACGCTTTTCACACTTTTCCCTCGCCCCCCGCTGCACTAAGCGATTCTGCACCCAAATTTAGACAAATGCAGCAGGATGAGAAAAAAAATCACAAACCTCCTTGACGCATTCAACATATGTTTTGCGTACTGTTAAACCAAGCTGCTAAACACTGGTATTTATAATCGAGCTAGAAATTATAACCTCAAACTGAATTTAGGTTTGATGGTATTTACTAGTTTTAAGCTCCGAAGTAAAAGGCCTTTCAAGATATCGTCCAAAATGTCTCATGGGGCTGGGATCTCAAGAGACCATTAACAAGACCTAATTACAAAACAAATAAAATATAGAATAGACTGTTAGGCATAATGTTACTGCAGAATTCAAAGCAATACATATATATATAAATATGTAACGTGACACTTTCTGTTTTCTGTTTAAATTATTTCAATAATCATATTATAAACATTTACAGTTGAATTTATTTAAAAAATATCAAAACAGTACTAAATTCTAAAGATGGAATAAATGTAGACAGTTTAGTGAAGAGAGGATAAAGCAGTTTCAATGTACAATGTATGCTGTTAAAGAGAACATTTTGGAGTTACAGGCACATTTTGTTGTAACTTTTACCAGTACTTATATACTGATATATAATACTTAATATTCTTTTCAGTGCCAATTGTGATGTTTCACCTGTTTCAAACATGTGCCAACCAGTGGTATCTGCCATGCATTAATGACTACAGTATTACGTGGATTAGTTCAGTTAATCTCATCACATTTCTCAGCTGCCCTTCATAATTACACTCTAATAATTTAGTGACTAGCTGCCATGAAATTGTAACATTCAGTGCTTAAATGTGAGTGGAGTCACATATTGCGTTGAAAAGCTGCTTTAGTTTAGGTTAGTTTTATGATCCAGTCAAACATGAGCTTATTCTCATTATGCATTAGCCACTTCAGCAAAAGAGTTTGTTCACTCTGCAAGTCAGTGCATTGCAAACAACTTATGGTGTAAACTACATTTGCGCTCCATACGGATGTGTCGCTAAACTCCAGTTGGATTTTTCCATTATTTCAAATGTGCTGTAAAAATGGGATTTGAGCACACAAAAAACAGCTGGAAGAAGACTTCTGACTATTCAGCATACATTAAAAAAATAAACATATGCATTTATTGTCACTACTATGGCGATTTGTTCAGAACATTGCAGCTTCAAATTCAGATGAGACTTTTATTTCGGAGATTATATATTTTGCAAACTAAATTTGTGTTTGTAACGGATCTAGCATAAAATGCTATGTTATTTTAACCGCAGTTTTATCACAAACACACCATACAAGAGTAAAACATCGTAATCAACTGCAAAAAGCTGTTTGAACCAGTAACATAGTTTTCTCCAACATTTGTATTAGAATAAACAGGCGAAGAAATTAAATTTAATGAAAAATGACAAATGGATGAGATCACATATCCAAGTACTACAACCAATATGAAAATGACATACAAAAACAAATGACTTTTTGTCATTCTTAATGGAGTTGTAACACTGTATCTGTCTTAGGATATTTATTTGTTTGCCAAACTTAAGTCTATACCTTTAAAACCAAGTAAATTGTTTCATGTTGGCTAAATGTTAGCTCAGTCATTAGCCCAACAGCCTCACTTTCTCCCCAGCAGCATGTGTGAAAGTACATTTGATCGTCTGCTAATGTATGCTTTCTACTGAACACGTTAGATACGGTGAACATGGCTTTTTCTTCTACTGGATATTTGCAACCTCCCATGTGAGTAATGATGACACCTTCCTGAGGCTTGAAAGGAACATTTTTGTCGTTTACATTGACTACACAGGTACGAGTCTACAGCTAATATGCAGAAGTAGTGCACATTCACACGGCACACAAGGAGGTACAGTATCTTGTATGCTCTTTGAAATCCAACGACGAAGCACCGAATGTAGCACATCAAGGGGGCAGCCATATGTTGTGTCGTTAGCATTCATTTATATTCTATTTGTATCTCAGTGGGGCAACCGTTGAACCCTGCCCACCAAATATGTATGCCATGGGACCATATTTTTGAAAAAGGAGCAAGCAATTGGAAAACAGGCCGCTATGAGTTATTGGTAACAAACTGAAGACCCAGGTTAACAACAAATGACATTGGATTGTGGATTTAGAATAGGGTGTTTTCTTTCATTAACCTCTGCATCTGTCCAATCTGCTTAGCTTTCTCTCTCGTCATTACTGTGCCATGGTGTTTTCTTCATTTAAGGTAGAATCACAAGTACAAGATCCAGGACTGACGGAAGACTGGAGTAACACAGTAATCCCCATCATCAGCTGCTATCCGAGATGACCTCATTGATAATACTACCTTATGATACGGGAAACTTTTAAAATGACTGCTTTCCAGCTTCTGCTCAATTGCAACAAACATTAGCCCACTGTCTGTTTGTGATAAATAAGGTTAAAAAAAGTAACTTAACAATACACAAGAAGCAAATGCAGGAAAGTGGCCAATTGCCAATAAACTCGTCCACAAAATACTCATTTGGCCACACAAGTCATATAGCATCAGTATTTCTTTAAAAGGCAAGTGACTAAAATGTCTGGACATGGTGAGCAGATGGCATTTATCATTAGCACAATGACTAATGGCTGCAAAGCCCAACCACAAACCATATATTCAAATACCAAAGCCTGCATAATGTCTCGCTCTTTACAAATGTTACTCACATTGTGTGTGGTTGCCATTATTGACCCGCCACAACCCAATATATGATTGATTTATTTCACACGTAATGATACATGGCTAGACAACTGTACACATTATATCAAACTAACAAAAATAAAGTAGTACATAGTCGAAACGCAAGAAGCTTAAATGGCATTTAACATATGAAAGTTACACTGTAAAAATGTGGATCTTACAATTGTCATACAACCAGATATTATTATTATTAATATACTGTACATTTCTGTTCAATCATCCAGATGAGGTTTAATCCCTTCTTGAATGCTGCTGCAGATAGATGTCTAGTCATCCTTACGACAGCATGATATGGCATGTTTATGGTAACCATGAGCAAGGAGGTTGTATCAAATTCCTCTCTAAAAGCAATTATCTGGCTACTGCGCTAATTCAAATAACACACTGTCAACACTTTATTTGACCCAGACAGGTCGCTGCATCAGAGCACATCTCCATGTTTGTCAAACACTGTTTTACCATGTTTTGATGCTGGCATCAGTATCAGAATTGTCAATTTAATACCAAATAGCTGGCTTTTACAAAATACATAACACTTTCAGAACACAAAAGTTTGTAATGATTATTACTGAAGCAACAGACGAAAGTTTGTCAAACAGAGATCTGCAATTACTGTTCTACAACCTAAATGGACTTCATGTCACAAAGCCAATTCAAGATTCACAATGAGTGTTGCAATTGAGCCCTTATGTTTCTGAGTAGTAGCCAAACTGAAAACACGTATCATAACCAACTTCCTCCATTGCCACCCTGATTATTAACAAAGAAACAAAGTTGACCAGCTCATACATCCACCCCAAAATATCTCTGCATTGGAGTCTGCAATGATACATATTTAAATGAAAATATATTTATATAATTTGTGAATTTTTCACAGTAGTTTGTACTGCACTGTACCTTTTTGTCCGTCTGTATATGCCTACATAATTTTCACCTTGAAGGAGTCTTTTGAGTCACTTGAGTGTGGCTTGAGTTTTGTGAAGAAAAACGTCACTTGAATTTTGTTTTATAATACTGTCTCCGTCAGAGTGGTAAGTGCTGTGCATGTCTTTCATCTCTGTTGGCCAACCACAATGTTGAGACTGATTTCTCTAAAAGGCTAGTTTTTTCTATGAGCTTTTAGAAATTGCAAAAAACATTTGCTTTGGCACAGATTTACATAGTAGAATTTCTTTCTTTCAATGGCCATGATCGTTACTACAACACAAGTGGCCAATTGTGGTCCAATCCTTGGCTCAGTACACTGTCACAGATAGTCTATGAGTTTGTATTGCCGCTCAAGTCTTTCCTCTTCCCAGGTTAATGTCAATGTACTAGTGTCTTATCGTTTAGCGCATAAACCTTATCAATCCCCTCTCTGTCTGTGACTCTTTCTTTCCCCTTTGCCCTCATCTGTTTTTAAATCTGAGTCTCTTGGACATTCTCCTTCGAGTTTCCCTTAAATAGAAGAGGCTCCATTTGAGGATTCTGGTTCTGGCCCATAAAACCTTTGATTGATCCGTGAAGGCCCATAGTGGGCATGGGGAGAGACATGGGCAGAGGTGGTGACATAGAACTGGAGTTGGTGCCATTTCCTGATGTTGTGAGGAGATTAGAGGTGGAGATGGGGACGGAGGTGCAGGAGATTGGCATGTCCAGACATGGAGGGTTCTTGCTACCAAGTGTACCTCCTGATCCGATTCCTTCACCAATGCTAAGACCCATCACATTGTTGTTGAAATGATGGGTCTTGTAATAATGGTTGAGGGTATCCGTTCGACCAATACTGGGAATATTAACGATTTCGGGATGATGTATCCTTAGGGTTCCTTCTCCACCGGTGCCAGAATTCATGGTAGATCCACCAGAGATCCCACTCCCTGCCCCTGCTCCGAGCTCATCCTCCACATTGACAATCTCAATTGCTCTGGCAGGGCCATGATGCTTATGTAACTGGTGCTGCTTTCTGAGTTTATAGAAAACCACCAACATTACAGCCGCCATAAAGGTAATAGCGACAAAACAGCCAATGATGATCTTCGTAGTTTTCATGACATCATCCAGACCAGGGATATTTGTCACATCGATAATAGACACAGTAACAGCATCATTAATGTCTCGGCTGGCTCCAGGAGCTAGTGAGGACAGAGAGGAAAGAGAGGGGGATATTGTGATGCCAGGATGACCATCTAACACCCCGCCAATAACAGTTGGACCTGGGAATTCAATGATAGTCTCGTTAATTTCCTGTCTGGCTTCCTTCTCCCCTTGACGTGAGTCTAGAGTCTCTACAGTGACAGTGGTGAAATAACTGTAGCTGTTGTTGGGGTCTGTGGCAGTAACATTGAGAACTGCACTTGCGGTGGTGTTTCCAGCAGAGTTGGTTACCATGCATGTGTACTGTCCAGTGTCTTGCACAGTCACATTTGTGAAATTAAGTGTACCATCATGTAGCACAGAAATCCTTACTCTGTACGATCCATGCGTCATCAGGGTTCCATTTGGAGTGAACCAATTCACAGAAGTCATGGAGGTCCCAGTGCGACATTTCAGCTCGGCAGCCATACCCTCTGTGACATTAAGGTCAGTAGGTGGCTCGACAATCACTGGGGCATAGCAGGTGAAGTGGCTCTGGTCTAGTTCCCCAATGTACTTGCCTTTGAGACCTGGAGGAGCATGGCAGCGCGCACAACATGTAGTGTTACTGGGAACTGTCTCCTTGAGCCACCAACTGAGCCACAGAACATCACAATTGCACACCCAGGGGTTGTGATTTAGATGCACTCTTTCCAACTGGTGCAAAGGAGTGAAGAGATCATGGGGGAGAGAATGTAGGGAATTATGTGACAGATTCAGCTCTTCCAAATTTTTGAGGTCATCAAAAGCATTGCGTTCAATTACTGACACCCTGGAGTGCATTAACCACAGCTTGCGAAGTGACACCAAGCCCTGAAATGATCCAGGTCGGACAATTCCTAATTGGTTTCCTGATAGCTCAAGCTCCTCTAGTTTTACTAGTGGTGTGAGATTTGGGATATCCTTTAAGCCACACATTCCCAGGTTCAAAAACCGCAAGTTGACCAGGCCCTCAAAGGCTGCCTCTGAAATAAAACCCAGCTTCCGCAGTTCTCCCAGGTCGAGGCGCCGTAACGAGGGGACGCGGTGAAAGGCAAATGCCGGCAGTGTCTCGATAGGGTTGTTCCGGAGCCATAGTTCTCGTAGCTTGCTAAGGTACTCAAAGGCTAATGATGGTACCACGGTGAGACGGTTGTCAAAAAGCTCCAGTGTGTTGAGGTTGGGAAGGCCATTGAAAGCTCCCACTTCAATTTCTCGAATGTGGTTCTTCGAGAGTTGCAGGATTTCCAAATGCCTCAGATGCTTAAATGTGTCTGATTTGATCACCTAGAAGGGAAACAAGAACAGAGAGATTGTATGTAGTATAGTATTGTTAGTGCAGTAAAACATTTGCTGTAACTGTATATTTTACCTGGATGGTGTTTTCTTGTAAATTGAGGTATCTTGTTTTGTCTGAAATACTGTCTGGGACTTGGTCTAAACCCTTCCGGGTGCATATGACACGGCTCGCCTGGTTGGAGCAGGTACATAAGCTGGGACAGGCTGGAGCTGCCTCTGTCAGCTGAGGTCCATGGTTGTGAAACCACAACAGAAGCTGGACCAACCAAAGGAGGGGGGAAGGGGCACAGGGGCTGGTCACCATGACAACACGCATGGCAACTGAGTCATGACCCACCCCTTAGCTGTGATTTTGATAAGTCACCTCCAAACAGGGAGTTTAAGCGCTCGTCTTGACGTTCATATTTCACTCTCTGATTCTGTTTATGCCTTCAAGCACTGCTTTAAAAATTAAGAGTAAGGGGGTGCAGCGTTGCAATGAAAAAAAAAACAGCTTATTTTAGTTGGCTCATGCTTCTTAGACTTTAAAGGGGCTTGTTCATTTCAAAATGCCATTTTTAAAAAGCATTTTTCTTATCTCATAACAACTGCTGGTATGGAAATGAAAGTGTGGAGAGGTTGTCCTGTGTTTGCAGTGTTGCCTTTGAAGAGTCTGTTGCAGATCACTGTAGGAAGAAGAGAAAAGAGAAACAGAAAGGAGGTCAAACAAGTGCACAGTGCAGTAGCTTTAAGATGTTGCCCTTACACACTCTTGCAAGTATTCCCAAGACAAAATTTACATTTCAAAATACTCAGTGTGCCAGCACCAAAGAAGATGACAAGATAACTTTAGCTGTATTAAAAGGGAACTATAACTGACTAATCTGCCATTTCCCGAGTTCAACATGTGGGCCATGGGCTGAAATGGCTACAGAACTTGGAAGTTGCAGCATATGAATGCAGTCATGGAATATCATTTATTATCACAAACCTAGTTCTAGTATGTCTCTGTTGCTGTCTCCAGATTTAGCTACAATGCCAATGCTGCTCTCTGTAGGATTTGGACCTGAGTTTAATGCAGAGATTCATCCAATCCATCATATGACAGCGGTGTAGCATTACAAATGAGATAACAAATGATGCACACATGCAGTAATTTAGCCATTAAGATATGAAAGAATGATTATTGACTGCCAAATATTTACTGCAAAGCACATGTGTGCAATCAATGTGTAACAGACACTAACCCCCCACCACTTAAGTTGATGAACCAAACATGAAAATGACACAGACATTTGAGCAAGAGCAAAGATCTAGTGCAAAACTGCTAGCATGATTTATGCAGTCATTAAATGCATATTACTGACGAACAACATAGTGCTGCACTAAGAGACAAGGACACTTCTTGCTGCAGAAATAGTTGCAGGCATCATGAGATTCACTAAGTTTAGAAATCCTCTTTGTCCTATTGTGATATGATCAAAGAGAAATGTTTTTATTTTCTCAAGCATGATGTCCACAAGGCTGTGACGCTAGTAGTCAAAGCCTGCTTTGTCTGTTGACATGAAAATACCAGCATCTTTGTTACTTGTCACGTTGGATAACCGTGTTGATAGCACATCCTTCATATTCATATGTTTATGACGAGGTGAGGAGAGTGTTTTTTTTTCCCGAAAAGGTTTCATGCCAGTCCTTAACATCTCCTCTCCTATGCAGCGACGATGCATGCGCTCCTAGAAACACGGTTGCTGTGGCAACCTGCTCACTCACCATCTTGTGTTTTTACTGTCCAGTGCCCTATTCCACATTACTGTGTTTAGCCAAGCACTTGCTATTAAATATATCCTCACATTCTGAGCTCAAGTCGATATAAATTAATTTATGATTTTGTTTTTCTCAACTCGGGCAATGCAGATATAGTACCCTTTTTATTTAACTGGGCAGATACATTTATCTATCCAAGCATAAAATTGTTTCAAATGGGCAGACAACAGATATTGCACAGGGGGAAAGTCAAAGTGCCATGAATCTTAATATGTATAAGGTCTGAGGATTAGGTTAGCATTCATCTTTATTAAAACATAGCTCAGATAACTTTTTAAAACGGCTATTAGGAATGCTTAAACGGGAATATTGCCAAGAAAAAAAAAAAAAGACTTTTCAGACGCTCTGTAAATCCCACAGGCTTTTTCTCTCACAATCTCACACACAAACATACAAGGCCTGATCCCAACTGCCAAAAGTAACAATGCACCATCCATCTTGTATCATGGTCCAATAAAAAATGTAGAAACAGCTCTTCATTTGAGTCCACAATGTCACAGTGTTTATCGCTATGAGCGGCTTATGAATCATTACTAAATGTAACAAAACATCATTACTAACCAGATTGGACTGCTCATAGTAAAAGCAGTCAATATGAATCGTATACCTCTGATTGACGCTGCCACCATTTTGAAACCACCCAGGGGTCTTGATGTGCCTTATTGCTTATGTAAACAACAATATGCTGTTTATGTCTGTTGATTCTCCACTCTTATGATTTCATTACAGAAGAGGCTGATTTCACATGGGCCTGCCTTGGGTAACTATAGTAACAGTTGGAGGAGAAGGCCTTTAGACTTTACATGGATCTAGGGCCTGTTGCCTTGACCACGCAGGCCTATCATCAACTTCTCTCTGAAAACACTTCTAATATTCTTCACATCCGTCTAAAGACCTGTAGACTTATACATAGTGTAATACTTTAGGCCTATAACAATATATCTGACTCTCATTCGTATAGCCCCACTTGTATTTGGCTCAAAGGAATTTCAGTTTTTCGTCTACCTTTTTTTCTCATGTTAAGACGCAGATTGCAGCCATGTAGGTATCGATTATTCGATCAGGCCCGAGAAAGCGCTCAGTCGTGAAAAGACAAATTAGCTGCAAGCTGCTGACCAATTGCAACAAACTGAGCACATCATCGCCTGGCTGTATCAACGACACGGCCATTAATGTTTATGAAGAGGCAGAAATGTCATGGTTTAAAGTCACACACACGTGGGGAATTACGTGCGTCTCTGCCATATACTCAATATAACGTCCACGAGGCCCCATTAGAGCAGTGCATTAGGCTTGAGTACAGAGCCACACAGGTGCAGCTGCAGGGCCCACATCACACTGTAACTATGACAACGGCAGATTGATGCAGGACGTGGGAATCAAGCCTCATCGCCATCACGGCACATACACAACAATTTGAAAACGCATGACATTTGCTCCACAAGTAAAAGCTGAGCGCGTCCATCCCGTGCAGACCCTTTTAACGTGCCCATCCATCGCCCCCAGCCTCATATCTCCTAATTCAACAGAATGGCCTTATTCATCTATGCAGCTGCGCTCACTACGGCGCACCTTCTCAATTGAAATTCTGAATAGGCCTAATTCTGCACATGCTGCATCACAAAATGGCTTGCATCCATTCTCCGTGTCCCGTCTCTTCCTCTTCAACACGACTGCACCCACACAGACAACGCATGACAACACGTATTTCTCACCACACCGACCCCTGTATCCTTACATATTCAATCTGTGCCATCCCTGGTGCAGATTTGGTAACAGATGCAATAATTGCCCTGGTCACTTCGCTCTATTAAACTTACCTTGTAGAGTGAGGATGCTGTTTATCCGTATCCTTCGACCTCTCCGTGTGTCTCCTTTTCAGTCGTTTTACCCCTCAAATCGCTCCGCTCGTCTCCACGGCTCTGTGAACTGACTCTTGTTCTCCGCAGCGCCAACGCAACGCGGGGGGCTACACGGCTACACAGACAGCTGCTTCAGAACGCGCAAACCATCCATACACAGAAAATATGGGTAAAAATAATGGAAAAGCGGTAGAGTGTCAATTAACGACGAGGTCTGTCCGGGGTGAGTGCATCCATGCGTCTTATCATTCCTTTTGGGGAAGAGGCAGCGAACGCGACGGCGCCCGCTGGGCAGAGCACTGTGCGTACAGCAGAAGCGGCGTGTTACGCACTTTACGTATGTCCCTCCGTGAATGGCACTAGAGGAGAAGAGGGATACATGAAGGAGTGTGATGTACCTGCGGATGATTAAAGCGATTACAAACGCCAAATACAGCAAGATGCTATCGGGCCGTGGGTTAGAATGACAACCATTTCTTTGGCATCTTTGTGACTCAGCACAGCACTTTTGACTTCATCGTGGAATCATTTAAGAGTAACATTCTCACTTTTGGGTTTCACTGTTTGTGATCATAAAATGGGGCCTACATTGCACTCTGTTGTATTATTATATATTACTTTTGGTTAGTATTTGAAATGCACTAAGATCATGACAAACTTTAACATCTAAATACAACACCAAAATACATCATTTTGTGAATATAGATTTATATAGGTCTAATAAGAATATGAATAACAACAATCATGCCATACACTTATAATGTGCTTTAAAGACAGCTCAAAACCTTCCACAGTCATCATTCCTTCACTCCACATCCCGTCACAGTTGCCCTGGGGCAGACTGGCAGAAGCGAGGCTGCCGATCTGCGCCATCGGCCTACCACCACCAACCATACACGCGTTCACACGTCACATTCATACTAGGCTGGGTGGGCGAAAAGTCTTGCATAAGGACACAACGACAGAACGGCACTCTAACCACTGAGCCACTTCCATAACCCTAAACTATAGACTACACTGTGTACGATAAAGATTATTTACATTTACATTGTTATATTCTAATTGCAGAATAGAGAATCTAGAGCATCCCATTACACAATAACAATAATACAAGCCTGCAGAATCACTGGATCAACATGGACACAGTTTGCCTTTAATAAAAACGGCATGAATCCGATGACATTACTTGCACTTAGTTTGCTCTACACTTGTAATCCCCTTGAACACTTCTACTTGTCCACTAGCGCTCACCTCCTCGCCCTGTGTACTCGGTGCCTGTTTTAATCAGCTGATGAAGGAGGTGAGGACGTTATTAGACCATAAAGAGGCTCCGGCGGGTAAACAGTTGCCAGTTATCCCCCTCGTATCGATCCCTGTCTTGTGTGCGCCCACATGCATTAGCGAACACACCGGGCCAAATCACGCCACCGCGGCCACCGTCGACCCTTCGGCGCGCACAGGAAAGGTCAAAGGACAAACAAAGGCCAAGACGGGCTTCCTGCTGGATACGCGCGCCGCCTCCCCCTCCTCCCTCCCTTCTCCAGTGTGGATGCTGTAGTGAGCATTGTTCACCACCACTAGCTTTTTTTTTTTGCTGAAAGCTGCACAGCAATGAGGTCTCTGTGCCTTTTTGCCTTTCCCTCTCTCCTCCTCCTCCCCCCTCCTCCCTCGCTCTATCTCTCCCTGTCCCTCTATTAAATTTCCAGTCACACAGTGGTGCAGAGGATATGCCTTCTTTGCCTCCTTCCTTCACTCCTTCTGGCTCACGCTGCCTCTACTACATCTTCTCCGCCGCCTTGTCTGTTTTCCGAGCCTGCGTGTGCACCTTTTCTCGCTGCCACCTTTTGCCTTCCATTTCGAACCCCTCCACCCTTCTCTCACTCTCTCTCTCCTTTCCACTCTCTGTCCTCCCTGTGTCATTGCACATTGGATCTGATATTCCCCGTATGTGTGTGTGCGTGTGCGTGTGTGCGCGCGTGCAGGCAACCTTGAGCTCTTGTGCGTTAGAGTGCGCCGGAGTGACAGAAAGAGAAAGAGAGCGAGGCGTGCGTCTGCGCCCAGTAAATGAACAAATACACTCGTGGCGGCTGCGTGTCGCTTGTGTCATCATCGGTGCAGCGAAAGGCATTCAGTGCTAATCCAGAGAGGAGCCGGCAGAGGACACAGCAGTGCGCGGTGGTAGCGGTGAAAGGAGTGGACGGTGGTTGAGCTGGGGGGGATGGAGGGGGGGAGGAGGGGGGAGAAGATTTGCCAGCGACAGGATCGTGCCAAGACATATGTGGCATGCTGATAGCGCCGGAGAGGTGCGGCTCACACTGAGGAGAGGCATCGGAGGGGAGACGGTGCACATACATCACTTTTATCCAACCGTTTTGGGGTACAGCTGTCCATGAGGCCTCGGCAAACAGAGAGAGAGGTTCAGGGGTGATGATAGAAGAGTTTAAAGGTGTGCCATGGGTAACTTCTGGAGGGGGGTCAGCTACTTGCTTGTTTCTATGGTGATGTTATAGACCCTTTAAAATGTTATGTCATCAGAATGTTCAAAATTTGAGAATGGAGGTAAAAGTGAAGTAGATCGTGAAACGTTTTCGATTAATAAGTGACATCTGACATCTAAATGCTGATGATTTTAAGTCTTTACAACAAAAAATAAGAGACAGTTGTGTAGAAATGTCAGTCGGTTTGTTTTTCTATTACAAGGAATGGGAATAAATGTATTTGAGCTTCAGAAAAAAACTCTTGTATTTCTCCAGTAAAACTTAAATCTGGACTCAGGCCTTCATCAAAAATTCTTCAAATGTCATAATCCCCTAATAAATAAACAAATAATGTAAAATACAATAGTAAATGTGTTTAAACCAGGCTCTCATATCACTCACATGTATCTGTGGTTTTCATTTGACAAAAACACCTTGATTTTTCTTACGTTGTGATATTCTGAGGTCAATCCCATTTTCTCCATTTCAATCAAATTATGTTCTACCTTACTTTTGCCTTCATTCTGGAATTTAAAATGTTTGAAACCATTTATTGCTTTGCCTGGAATGCTCCACAGTGTTGCATTAAACATATCAATCTCAATGAAGCCAAGCATGTGACACAACCAGGTCAGATCTGAGAAAAAGTGTCTCTGCTCACAGTGAGAATATTCTTTTGTATTTCTGAGCCATATGAATGAATCAAATAAATGCTAGATAGATATATATAATGCCATACCGTGGAACATTCTAGGCAATGAAACCACATCTTCAGGGCAAATGAGTGCACCTTTACAGTGACAACACTTTCTAGTCTGTTCATAGTAGCGTGCCTATGTGGATGTTTTAAAGTGAGTGTGTGTTACTGTCAACCAGAAATCGCTTTACAAGAATCTAACCCATTCATTTTCTTAGTGAGTGGGTTTTAAACCCCTCAAGCAAAACATTCATTCAAGCATTAAATTGCTGAAAGTGATCTAACAATCAATATCACTAGGCCAGTTGTTATGTAATGCTTTAGCTCTTTGACTGTTTGCTCACAGTTCCACAGCAAATCCACCAATTCTGATTTATTTTGATTTAAGCGGTTCAAGTACATCCAAAAAGCTTATTATAGGGGTTTATCAATATGTGAATTCTATCATTTACAATTGTGTCTTGGACCATGTTTAGGTTTTAAAGATTTATAGTTCAGATTTGGTCTGTTCTGTGATTCATTAAAGGAACGACCAGAATTCAGTGTTTTTTTTTTATTGTTTGTTTGTGGATTTATAAAGGGGAATGTACTGTATACGTCACAAGTAAGTAATGGTAAAGATTAATATATTGCAGAGAGTGAGTGTGTGTGTGTGTGTGTGTGTGTGTGTGTGTGTGTGTGTGTGTGTGTGTGTGTGTGTGTGTGTGTGTGTGTGTGTGTGTGTGTGTGTGCGCATGTGTGTGTGTGTGTGTGTGTGTGTGTGTGTGTGCGCGTGTGTTTATGTGTATGTGTGTGTGTGCGTGTCTGTGTGTATATGTGTGTGTGTGTGCGTGTGTGTGTGTGCGTGCATGTGTATGAGCGTGTGTGTGCATGTATGTGTGTGTGTTTAACCCTCTCTATTACAATAATCTTCTGTTATGACAGCAGCACTGATACCTGACAGTGTTTGATGTCTAAGGTTGGGAGTGAATCCGATGTAGAGCGCACTTTGGTCCTGGGGGCATTTGGAGAGTTCAGCAGGTGTGTGTCTTTTTCCATGTTCATTATGCCAAGATATTCCTCTATCCATTTATCTTTTCTTTGGCGAAGCAGTCTTGTTTCAGTCATTTCTGATTTCTGAGTGTTTTATGTTAGAATAATACTCATCCATACATTTATATGATATCCATGAAGTTTGAGTCGAATAATGCATTTTAACAGCCCCGAGCATCCAATCAGGAGCACGAACAAAGCAATATTTTGACATTTATTTTTAGACATGAGATGTGAGAGAAGTTGGCCGGCTCCTCATGGCCATCTGTGCAAGGGTATAAGAGAGACACACAGAGTCTAGTTATTCATGGTGACATCCCTATGTGTGTTATAGACAGACATGGAGCAAGAGAGAAAATAGAGAGAAAAATCATAGTGTCACAGTATCTTAGCAACTGCCTCCATCTCCTTAGAGACAAGAACTGACATCATTTCCTGTCTGCGAGGACTCACTCTGGGTCTGTGTGGTTTGGTGTCGGGGGCATGTGCAGATGTGGAGCTGGAGTGTGTCACAGATGAAGGCAGGATGTGTGGCGTGTTGCTGAGTTCTGGGCAAATGTTTCACAATAGACCCGCTCTGCAGTCTGCACTTTACTGCCGGCTTCAGAGCGCTCCAGCAGGGACTTGTTGCTCGTCTCCAAGAAAGATCATTTTTGTTATAGTCGCAACATGTTCTCGACAGTTAGCCAAATGTGCTTCCAAAGAAAGATGGACGCAGGCCTAATTGGTTGTTTTGACCATCTTAGTGTTCTGCTTCTATAAAGTTGAAAATGGGCCGCGTCACTTTGTTTTTCCTCATGTTGCTGAAATATTATTATTAGACATATAAGGAACTTGAAATCTAAATTTCATGCATTATGTTCATGAAAGTTCAAATGGGGACTCTTCTTCTTTATATGTGAGTTGACATGGATTCACTTTTTTTGTGTTGCAATATTGAATTATGAACCCAACCAGAAGGGGTCAGTAAAGGAGCATCTCCATCTGTATCCATGAAAATGCAGTTCCAGTTAGATTTGGAATTGTGCATTATTGTGTTAAAGTGAAATAACTGAAATGTATTTTTTCTGACTGTGCAGCGCCTGACCCTTCTCACCCTGGACACGGGTCTTTGAGGCACTCCCCTCGGGGAGGAGGCGATGGCCCCTTCTCATCACAAGAACAGTTTCTTTCCTCTGCCCTTGGACTCATGAATAACACCTGTCACTTTAATAACTCATACCAACCACACTTCATCTTTGTCAGTTCTGCACTGTTGTTTTTCCCATACTGTACACTTTCCATTATATTTAGTCTATTTTTAGGTATTTTTATTCTAACTCCTTATTTTTACATTTGTATCTTTAGTTAAATTGATCATACTTTATATTTACATTATTTTTCACTGTTATATTTACACTATGTTTCACTGTTATATGTGTGCTGTAACAGGATTGTGTTTCTCTTGTGTTAAAGGTGCACTATGTAACTTTTCTGGTGGAAAGTATAATGGAGACCTGCTTGTTTCCATAGAGATCTTGTTGCTTTGCCTGGAATGTTCCACAGTATGGTATTAAAGGAGACCTATTATGCAAAAATTGAGCTTTTAACCATATTATGATGGTTTCCCCTCCTCATTAAACCACCCGAAGTTATATTTAGAGCGATTCATGCTTTTCTGAGGGATTAATTCTCTTGTGGATCAGACGCTATGGTTCTGACAGTTTCACCGCTCTCCAGATTCCCCACCGATACACTCTCTGCCTGTACTTACTTACCTCTGCAATTTTATTTTCTTAAATGTGACATACGCAGGATTCAGCAGCATCGCGTAGCCGTTTTCGCACACAAAAAAAAAAAAAAAGTGCTGCTCGCTATCATGAACTGCAGCTCTCCAGTCAGGCCGGCAGTAGGGCTGCATGATCTACTTCCTACAAGAATTGTCGCAAGGCAAGTTTATTTGTAGAGCACAAGTCGTACACAAGGCAATTACAAGTGCTTTACATAACAGGAAAAACTGCATTAAAGTCACAAAACATATAAAGACATACAGAATAATAATAAAAAAAAAACACACTTTAAACTTGTCGTAACAAATTGCAATTAGATTTGCGATTTATGTTTTAATAATAGGATTCTGTTCAAAATTCACAATTTAAACACGTCCAGGTGAATTGACAAAAAGAAACAGGTCTAGTGCCAGTTCATAATTTGTTTTTTAAATAGTGCTATACAAATAAAGGTATTATATTTATTATTATCACAGGGTTGGCAGTTTTTAATGCAGAATTAAACAGGATATCTTGTTTGTGGAGGAAATATGGTACTTTAAATATTGCAACCTTTGCTACTGACTAATTGCGTCCATTCAGATTCTTGATTTTGATTTGATTTCGATTAATTGTGCAGCCCTAGTCGACCTCATGACGTTTACGGTGATGCATCATAAAGGCACCGGAAAACAGCGCCGCGGTTTCCCAGATGTCAGTCGACTTGTTTTAGATCAATGTTGCTGTTTAAAATGTCCATCGCAGGTGTTTTTCTTGCCGCAGAAATGAAAAAGTCTGTACTGTGTTACAATAACAGCTTCGTAGAGACAAGAAAGCGGAAAAGTTGCATAGTGAGCCTTTAATACGAGACACTTCAAGCAAAACCCATTAGTTACATTTTTTGTTTTTTGTTCAGTTTGCTCTCTCAGCATACGGGCTTTCACGTGGAAACAAACTTGTCCAATCTGCTCCTAAAGATGTTTTATTATTTTATTCAAACCACTTCATTTTTCCGGGACATTCTAACTTCAAAGGCCGTTTCCTTGAAATGCGTTTTTCTCCCACAGAGACATAAAGACCAGGCCTTAAAGTAGATCCTAACTCACCAAACTTTGCAATCTTGTACTTATCAAGATTTTGATGGAACATACAGAAGGATTTGTTGATATCTCATTCTAAGCCTGATTTATTTGTTTTAGGTAAAAAAAAAAAAAAAACGATACATTTTCATTAAAAAATAGTAGTGTACTCAAAAACTACATAAAATATCCAAAACATATGTATAAAATGAACCAAAAAAAATCAATTAAATTGGTTCTGTCCATTTTACAGATTGAAATGTCTGAGATATTTGCAATTTTGGGCGTTTTTTCACATAAAATGCCTTAACTCTATATGAAAACATTCCACAATGAAAAACTTATATTGTAATACATTTTTTCTAAGATTTATGTGAGTAAACTAGAGGAGGGTTTTTCCTATTCACCTGTAGTGTCTTGCCTTAAATCAAAATGAAGAATTAAATCTTTGCTAATTACAGAATTTACAACTATATTTAAATCCCGATGACAAAAATAACTGCAGGACAGTGTTGAATGCAAGGCCTCTATGTTATGAATGAAAACGTCATCTCCAGGTGCCATCTTGTGAGCAAAGGAGTGAAGTGCATCCAGTCTGAACAACACTGACACGCTACAGTACTTTGAAGTAAACGCATATACAACAGAAAAGAAAAATAATGCTTTTCTACTCCTTAAACAATGCGAGAAATATTACACTAAATGTGACTAACATTTCTCTTCGAACTCTAAACCAGGCATGTTACTGCACTGCCGCAGCTCTTTGGGAGAGGTGTTTGGAGGTAATGGTTGTGTTTTGCAAATAAACTGTGCTGAGAATGCTGGCGGAAAAAGCACAGCAGAGGGGGGTGACAACATTACAGAGCGCACAACATTTACTGCATCTTAACTCTACACATCCAAAAAGAAACGCACAAGACTCCAGTCGAGACGTGGCAGGAAGCTTGTTTGAAGGGTTTTCCAGACCTTAGTGACTATTAAAGCTGGAATCAAGACTGGACCAATTGAAGGATATAGGTTAATGTTCATAAATCAAAATGGCATCTGATGTGAAGTGTGTATGTGGAGGACTAGAACAAGAAATGCAGAATTTGTCATTCAATTAGATCAGTTATTTATTTGCAAAATATTGGTATGAGCATTGCACAGTACTATTTGTATCTTGAAATGTGTCTTCCCTAAGCAATACAACCAAGTAAAACAAAAAAAACAGAACCGTAACAGTACACATCATTTCCAAAGAGGAGGATTTCCAAATGTAGGTCAGGTCAGGTAAGTTACCATTTCAGCGTTGACTATGTTTGATGATACTGTACAAAGAACAGATATTGGACACGGTTGGTGCCTTGTATAAATGAATAATCTTCTTTAAAAGTCCTCTTGGATTATCACAAACATGTTATGATACGATGCATCCTCTTTTGCCTTTGAACCCCATCTGCAAGAAAAGAGTCAAACTGAGGTGCCGTTGATCAGAAACGTGCCAAAAGCCTCAAGCAACAGGAGGAATGCACACATTTGATACTGACGAGTTTATTTGTAAAGTAAGAAATCAATGGAAAATGTGGCAGTTTGTATGGAGGTAAATGTTAACATGGAGATTATTTACATGTCAAAAGTGAACCTGGAGAAGAGGACGAACCATTATTAAGGGTTGAGATTCAAGTTTTAAGTCTGTTGTAGATTAGTCAAGTGGTTTTGGTCCAGGTTTTGTGAGGGAAAACAATTTAATACTTAGAACAGAGTTTCTGTATACTCCACTATAGACCCTTATTGTTATAGGGACAGGCTCCAGGAAAAACCCTCACTGTTTTTATTGGAGAAGAGGATTGATTAAAAAGAAGCCGCTCAGAAGTCTCACCTGTTTCTGGATATCCTTAATAGCCTGCTTGTTGACCGCACACTTCAGGAAGCCCTTGGTCTCGTGGAAGAGGATGTGCACCACCGGGATGTTCTCTTCGCCCAGGCTGTGCTCCTTTTTGGGTGGCAGGGTGTAGTCAGTGCTGTGTGTGTGGTGCATTGCCACCAGGATGACTTTTGTGGTTCCTTTAAAAACACAAACACAAATATTAAGTGAATAATAAATGGAAAAATATTACTCTTCATACTGTATTTGTTACAAATAATAACAATAATAAGCATTTGAGTTATATAGTACTTTTATGGAAAAAGATGCGTCATACTGCATTGTTCATTCACTGCACAGTTGATGGTGGTAAACCACATCTGTCCTGGAACAGACGCACAGAAGCTGCCAATCTGCGCAATGGGCCTCCGACCGTCCCCCATCACTCACACAAATTCTAACAGAAGATGAGTGTCTTACGTACAGTTTGCCCTAGAGCCAGTGCAGCCCCACTGTGGGCCCATCCTAGCCCTGACAGGTGCAGCCCTGACAGGTGCAGCCCCACTGTGGGCCCATCCCAGCCCTGACAGGTGCAGCCCTGCTCAGCTTCTTAATGAAACAGTTGAATGGACAGTTAGTTGTGTTCAGGAGCGTTACCTTCAGGGTTCAGTTCACTCAAAGCAGCTGAAATGTCCGACTCAAAACGACTCACGATGGGGCAGAAAACTATCACCACGTCACTTTTCTCGACGCTGTCCACTCTCTTCGCACCTTTCTTCTTCAGTTTACTGATGATTTTTTCATGACTTCTCATCGTTTTTCCAGCCACGAATGGGTAGAATTTCTTCCACTTCTTTCCTGAAATTACATAAAGTAATAAGACTCCTTTTAAATATAGGCTATCTCTACAGAAGTCAGGTACCAAAAACAGGTTTACTTTTTGGGCTACTCGAGTCCTCTACTCTGTTTCTCGACCCCGACATTATGAGACAGGAAGTGAAGAATAACGCAGTGCTTTCGCTTTCACTTGAGCATAACTTTAATGTGGCGTAGCTGCAGTACTACCAAACCACCAGCAGATGGAAGTGGCCATGCATTGTTTACGGCTCAGTAGTTAACGCAAGATTTTACAACTTTAAACGTTATTTATAAGTTATATTAGTTATACATACAATTGAACGTGCAATGACAATTAGACCCTTCAAGTCAATGGATAGGTCTTTCTCAATTTCCCCAGTACACTCAAAGCAGTGATTATTATTTATTTATTTATTTATTTATTTATTTATTTATTTATTTATTTATTTATTTATTTATTTATTTATTTATTTATTTATTTATTTGTTTATTTATTTATTTATTTGTCTTAACCCCTCACACTTCCTAAAATGTCTGACTAAAATGAGTCCCAATTCAAACTGAAGCTGTTCTTGAATTCCTCTTTCAAAGATTAAGCTAATTTGACTAAAAATTTGATTTAAGGAATATAGTAAAAAAAAAAAAAAAAAGTCCAGGCAGAATCCATATACAAGTTCTATTAATTTATTTTTAATTTTATTTTTAAATTATTATTACTTATCATTTGTGAGTTTAGAGAACAAACTGACCCTGATTCATCCCAGAATTATTGATTTGACTATAAATAAGTGGGTTACAGCTTTCTTTTTATGTCTAACATTTGTAGTAGCTTGATAGTTTCCTTTTCTCAGATGGACGACAAAATGAAATAAAGAAAAAAATAAGTCCAATGTACCACCAGAGGAACATCTTAAGCAGTATTCCACATTGTCTCTGAGCTCAGGCCAATCCGAGAGGGTGATGCAGTGTCTTTATATGTGTTTATGTGTGTTTATGTGTGTTTATGTGTGTTTATGTGTGTGTGTTTAAATGTGTGTGTTTGTGAGGAGCACAGAGCAGAGACAAAAGTCAGACGACTGGGCCTGTACTCAGTTACTCCTGTTTGTAAATGTAACAGTAAAAGTACAATTACAGAGCTGCAGTTGCATTCACACGCACGTAAAAATGTGCAGTGAACATGACTTATCTCACATCCATAGGCTACATGCAGAATCTATGTGCGATACATCTATAGATAACCGTCCCATGGGGCAGTGCAGCAGCAGTGCAGCGGAGAGTTAGTGCTGCTCTGAATACAGATTGCAAAAAGTTCAATATGTGTTGCACAAACTATTTTCTGTGAAACCAAGATTGTCAAAACCTCTGAAACTGCTGAGTGGACAGAATACTCATCTTCATTTAAGCATATCAAATATAACAATGGGATGCTTTACACATATTGTAATAATCTGAACACGATTAGAAGCGTATGGGTCAAAGGTTTGATTGCCTTTGCTGCTTTCTGTAAATCCAGTCCAAGCTTAGTGTGATTATAGATCAAAAAAGCACTCAGTCCTGAACAAAAACTTGTGATTTGTTTTCCAAAGTACCTTTCTTGGGACACAACTTTGACCTGTAAGTTTTAGAGTTTTAAAGCCTCGACTTGAGGCTCAGGCAAGAAGACTCAGACTTGGACTCGGACTTACAATAATTAATACTGAACACATAGTCTGTTAAGAATGATTCAGGCTTAGTAACTACTTTACTCTAACTCTAATTCCTAACCCTAACCTTAATTAAGTAGTTACTAAGCCTGAATCATGCTTAATAAACTCTCTGTTTATTCTGAATTACTTCTTTGTTCATGCTTTATTAAGGCAAATAAATGAAGGTGTATATTGCAAAGTGACACCCTTTCTTTTAATGTCTGAAACTTGGACTCAGAACAATGAGCGCTCGGACTCTGAGACCTAATGACTTGGCTTGAGCTAAACTAAGTGACTTGGACTTGAACGGCCAGGACTTGAGACTTTGGCTCAACCACAAACCTAAATGTGCTTTTTGTGATCCACCACTTGACGTTTTTACTTTGCCATAAACGCTCCACAATATGGCATTAAACTAGCACATTATTCAATTATTTCTATGAATACCATGAAAAACAGTATTCTTTCTCTGAATGGACTCATCTCCAACGATCTGACCTTTAACTTGGCCTGGCGTCGACACCTGCTCATGTCCATAGAGCTAGATTTAATCCCATACCGATGCCACACCAGGAATGTTACACGGTGCACTTTTAAGCTCCATCTTGTCTGAAAGGACACTCCAAAGTCAGCATCCGCACTAAAAAGTTGCCGTGCACAGAGCTGTAACCCTGACCCCATAAAACACGGAGCACAAACGCGTGTATAAAATGAGTTCTGCTTGATAAATCTCCCTCGCTGTATGTGTATTTAGAGATAAGTGCTTGCTGTTGCTTTTCTGTTATGTTCATCACTCTTTTTCTCCAGGAAAAGCTGAACAAGACGCCCGGTATGCGCCCCATAAATTGCAAGTGCAGTTTCCTCGCAGTATCTCCTATGGTACACATACAAGCTTTACACTGAGCGAAGATGATTATAACATTTAATCACCGGTCCTATCGGCGCACGGGGCAGCCTTCTCTTCCCCCCCTCGATTTGATTTACCCGCCCTCTTCCTGGGTGAAAATCTCATCCAGCAGACGGATTGCTACACTACGGGCCTCTATAAATCATTCTTTAATCACGGGGTGGCGAGATTGGGCGCCGGCACCCGTGGGAGCGAGCCTGGTGACACCCCAACTCCTCCTCTGCGCGTCCACCGAAGGGAGAGTTTTGATTTCTTTCCCTGTTCCACACCTAAGGCTTGTCTGCGTGCGTATCAGTCTTGCTGGAAACTAAGAGGGATGAGCGGGGCGAGCGTGCCGAGCTCACACCCACGGCGACTCCACCTGGGGCTGGGGGAGGACAGGAGTGATGCAGGAGACATCCCAGGACAGATGGGTGCTCCGGGGCGGCGTGAGGGGCGATGCACAGATTAGCAACAGGCGCAAAGTTCAATAAATGCTCTCAATAAAGCTTTATAAGAGCGGAACAAAAGACTGGGGTTGACAAGTGCTGCTGTTGTTGCAAGTGGAAATAAGTTTGGGCCGCATAGAACTCAACGAGCTTGAACTCTGCCAGGAAATGAAAGATTTTGGAATTGTTTTACTTTTTATGCAGTAAAACATTCACTGCTCCAGGATAGTTTTCGGGATTAAAAGTGTACATTTCCATTTTGACTTGAAATTGTTGATTGGTTTAGTTTACATTTAGTGAAACAATTTGATTTAGTTTTATTTTAGTTCTAGTTGACGAAGATTCATAACAGTCAATCAATTTTTATTTTATTTAAACAATGACCAGACAGATGTGTTGAAGTTGAATTGAAAACAAAATGCTAGTGTTGCACAAATCTAACTTTGATTAGATTGATGTCGATACGAGCTTTAATATTAACCAAGATCAATATAGAGACTGAAACACAGCTTTCCTCAAAACACAGCTTATTAAGAAGTAAAGCACTAAACTGACCCCATTATGCTATACATGTGCGTACTTAAAAACTATAGAACAGCACTGAATAATTGAAAGGACTAACATCATGAGATGTTCTGGATCAACAACTGCCACCAGAGTCTTATCATAATAACTGTAGCACATTCAGTTCCTGTAGCCTGCAGTTCACAGTGGATCATCTTGAGTCCATTCATCTGATGATAATGTAGAAATGTTATGCCACTTTATAACAACTACACATAATTAACCTTAATAAAGCATGAACAAAGACTTAATTTGTTTATCTTTCTGAATTAAATCTTTGTTTTTGCTTTATTAAGGTCATTAGAAGTGTTAACCAAACGTCTTCTGTTCAGAGGTAAGTAACACAGGTTTCCATGGGTTTCAGGACGATGGGATAAAAACAGCACCGTTGCCATAGGAATTAACAAATCAAAACACAATAATGGTGTATTTTGAATGTACTCAAAGATAAATAGAAGACACACTACAATTCTAACAACTGTCCAAAAGCAGTTTTCATTTATTCCTTCAGCGACCTGTTTTTGAAGACCACATGCAATAATAATAATCAAGGTTGCTTATTGTCCTGCGGATTATATTTTTAGCTGCAGATTTATGTACTTTGAAAAATAGATAGTTGGAATCAAAAACGGTTGATCAGTGATGTCCTTTCGTAAATACTTCTGCACAATATTGAGCGTTTTGGCGCAGCATTAGTGCGTTTGGTGTCACAGAAAGAGGAGCAGAGGAGGTTGAGATTTGCCACTTTGCCTCTCCTTAGGTTCATGTTTCTTGTTCTCCTGTGAGCGAGCTGGAGTCAGTGTCGAGAGATGAGAGCCCAACACGCTTTAAATAATAAATGTCCTCAGATGTGTTTAATGTCTGTGTTCCCTCTAACTGGCTTTTCGTGATTGCACTATATCTAGGGAGTACGTTCACTGGATTTAAAGGGGCATGCTGCACCAATTATGTACTTCGAAATACATACAATATAGGATAATAACATTCAATACATTTATAACATATAACATTGTAACGCTTTTTTCACAGCGTAACTGCAAGATTTGGAGACTGAGTAAAGGATTCAATCACTTCTTATGACAACTACAAGCAGTGATTTACAGTTGAGTGCTCCCACAAAATATTGGAATGAGATGGATCTGTAAAAATGTTTCAAAACATTTCCACATACAGTATTTCAAACGACCAACCAAGTACACAAATTTAAGGCGAGACACTACAGGCAAAACTCATTGTTTGCAATTTTTTGTTTATTGGTCAGTTTGCTCTCTCAACATATCGACTTTCATGTGGAAACAAACAACTTGTCCAATCTGCTCCTAAAAATGTTTTATTGCTTAATTTAATCCACTTCATCCATAGATTTCTCTGGGACATTGGAACTTCAAAGGCTGTTTTCTTAAAATGTATTTTTCTCCACTTAAAGTAGATCACACACACACGAAACTTTACAATCTTGGACTCAACAAGATTTTGATGAAACGTACAGAAGGATATTTTGATATCTAATTCTAAAACTGATTTATTGAAGTTTTAAGTCAAAAAAATGAGCAGAAATTTGAATTTTTACGACAATTTTCAGTCCAGTCTATAGTTTACTTAAAAACTAAATAAGAAATCCAAAATCCCTTTTGTAAATTTAATTAATAACTAACATGTGTAATTAGCCTTTTTGTCCCCCCTGGTTCTATCAATGTTTCAGATTCAAACGTCCCAAATATGTTAAAAATGCCTTATTTCTACATGAAAACATGACATGATGAAAAAGTTGAAATGAAAAGAAGAACTTCAGTCTTCAGAATAACGTGTGAATTGTTATAGGGAGGATCTTTGAATTGATCAGAGGAACTGAGCTGCAGACTTTGGGAAATGCTGTGAGAGGGAAGGCTCTGTATGTGAGCATGCGTAATAACAGAGCCATGATTACACGTGGAACATAATTGATGGCACAAAAAGGTGCAGAGGTGAATCATCATGTCTGATGACTGCACGCCCCTGGTGCAGTAGGTTTGACATGTGTGGAACTAAATGAAAATTGCTTCAATTGTGACCAATAAAATAACAGCCAGCTGTTGGCTGTGAACAGCCAATATTTACCAGGTAAATGTATCAAGCGCCAAGTGAAGTCTGCTTTGACTCACGATGTGCTTCTTGACAAACTCGTCATGCAATCTCATTACATTAAATGAGCTTAAATTGCAACAGTCCGTGTTTTGTAGAGAATCTCATCAGCACCCTGTCGCTCATGGGCCGTGACGTCATTTGGCTGAACGCTTTTGCTTTCGCTCGTGCGCTCCGCGCTGACAGTCCGCTCAAGTTTCCAAAGCGCGAGTTCCAAGCGCGCTCTGAGACGATCTTCTTCAGTGTGTGCGAAGAGGATGACACCGCCGGACAGCGCGGGGTCAGGGGGAGAGTCGGGAGGGCGAGGAAAGTTGTTCTTCTCCACTGTTTCTTTTTGAAGAGCATGAGCAGACGCTGAGAACCATGCGTTTCTCGACATGGCATGGGCGCTCCTCTTCGCTCGACTCGTCCCCTTCTCGCACCGGCTCACGAGGACGTCCCTGTGCTTCTTCTCCATCTTCTTCACATACGTGTGCTACTGTGTCTTGTTCCCCGCGGAGAGCTTCATGCAGAAGTCTGCAGAACCCACACCGGGCTGTGTGCACCAGACCAAAGGACCGAGGACTGTGCAGACGCATCCAGTCCGTCTCCACACGGCCAGGAACCACACTCCCAGTCCGCCTCTGAGTAGTATGAAGTTTGGGAACAAAAAGTTGCCAAAGGCGATCATCGTGGGGGTGAAGAAAGGAGGGACCAGAGCGGTGCTGGAGTTTATCAGGATCCATCCGGACGTGCGCGCAGCCGGGACGGAGACGCACTTCTTTGACCGGAACTACGACCGAGGTCTGGAGTGGTACAGGTGAGAGCGGACCTTTCACTTATGTATTGCACATGTTTCCTCTGGAGCGCTGGTAGAGACAAATGCTACAAATGTATATGGGAAGGCGATTAGTCCAAAACACCTTTGGGTTTGACTTTATTTTTGAAAAATCAATACTGACTTGAATAAATTCTTTTGTGGGTACAAGCAATTATCCAATAAATCAAAGTTTGAATTCACTGCACAAATGTATTTACTGTCATTTTAATCCACTGTGAAAGATACATAATGATGAGAGACAAATTCATTCATCAAACAAGTAATATTAAAGGCCTAGTATAGTACAGGACCAGCACTGGCCCTGAAGAAGCGTCGAGGATGAGGGTGAAACTGCTGGCTGTTAACAGGGCGGATTGGCCCTGGAGCACCAGGAGTTTTCCCGGTGGCCGGTGCACTTCTGAGCGAGGCACTGTCAGACCTGTGCGCAACAGAATGCACAGTCCTGAGTTTTCATTTCACTTCGTTTGTTCTGGTTTTAACAAATGGAGTGAAAAACTCACGCAATCAAAACATTTAGGCAGATCAGAGTGACAGTCGACACTGCAAAGGAGTAAAGGCTGATATCCTCCAAAGTTACACCAAACATGAGTTCAGTTCACGTGACCCTGGAGTGTTAAAGGGCCACTTTAGACTGCTGTTCATCGACGTGCGCAGACATCCAGGGGCGTTATTAACAAGCACACTCTGGGGGCCCCAACAGGGGGACCTGATAAAAAATGTATTATATTTTCTATGATGATTATTTTTATTTACAGAGCGCTTTTCCACCTAACGGGCACGCAAATATAGTATTTAAACTCAGGGATTAAGGGAGGCAGTTATCTTCAAAAGCAGCAGTAAAATAGTTATATTTTTGTTTTTAAAGATTTAACAACATGGCTTATAATAACAAAAAAAGAAGCTTATGGAGAATTAGTGTCTGTGTACCATTAAATTGTGCAAAAAAACAGGCCATAGATTATACCAAGTATTATTAAGACAGAAAAGCACCTCTGATTTTGACCAAATCCATAGAATTAAATATATGCACAAATATTGAGTTTGTAAGCTTGGTCTTTTGATATCAACTGGTAGTTTAAAACAATAATAATAAAAATCATAAAAACAACAACAACAACAAAAAACGGTTACTAAATTACTGGATAACCGCAGTCATGGTTGTCGATGGGGCAAATCCAGACCAAAAGGTCCAGGGACTATTTTTTTCTGCCTCTCCTGTCCTGGCTGAAAGTCCTGCTGTGTTTAATTCTTTTTAGAAATAATGACATGCCTGGGTGTCTTCAAACCGGCATCGATATGTGTAAGTAACTATTTGCACAAAAAAATCATATAATAATAAGGGTGCACGGTGGCAGAGCGGCTAGAGCTTCTGCCTCTCAATAAGGAGATCGTGGGTTCGAATCCCAGACCACCCCAACATCTTGGTTTCGAATTCCGAACCACCCTAACATCACACGATCTCTCTGGGTGGAGTCTGCATGTCCTCCCCGTGTTACCGTGGGTTCTCTCCGGGTTCTCCGGCTTCCTCCCACCGTCCAAAGACATGACTGTGTAGGTTAATTGAGAACTCTAAATTGTCCCTAGTGTATGAATGTGAGAGTGAATGGTTGTCTGTCCTTGTCTCTGTCTCTCTGTGTCAGCCCTGCGACGTGTTGGCCACTGTCCAGGGTGTACCCCGCCTAAGGCCCAAAGTCACTGGGATAGGCTCCAGTCACCCGCGACCCCTAACGGGAATAAGCGGTAGAAGATGAATGAATGAATGGATCATATAATAATCAAAATAATATCTATATATCTTATAATAAAAATCAGATACTGATCAATCCTAAAACCAGTGTCAAAACTAGATACTCATTTGAGCAGGTATCGATACAAAAAAATCAGATAACAGGACAAAATTTGAAACACCTGTCACTTCAACAATAATACTATTTAAGAACAATCTATTTGCACTACTCATTTGCACATTGCACTATCTGCCAACTGTACATTCTGTATATAGTCTATCTTAGTCTATTTTATTCTTAATTTTATGCATGCCTTTTTATATATTTTTTATATTTTATCCTTTGCTTTATGTTGCACCTACGCCGAAGCAAGTTCCTACGTTTGTGAATTTCACTGACAATGGCAATAAACAATTTCTGATTCTGATTCTGATTCTGATTCTGAAATCAAGTATATTCCTTTGTGCCAAAAGTTTGAGAATTTAGTTTTGTAACAGCTTTGAAGTGAGCGATACGTCCAAAAGGTTGCAGAAAAATAATTTAACTTCATTACACAAGCTATATTCCTTCGCTGGATTTCTGTTGATCTTTAGCACAATTACAAACAGTGCCGTCCCAGTTCACCCTCCATTTTATGTCATAATTAACATATTTTGATGGAACTGCGGGTTGGACATTACCCAGAGCGTTACTCATTTAATTTCTGATGCATGTTTTTTCAGATAGCAGTTGCTTTGATCACGACTGTGTTTGCTAATGTACTTAATGAAAAGACGACAAATGGATTGAGAGCGGAGTTATGTGTGGAGCTGACAAACTGCTGTCTGTCCCCCGCTGAGCCGTCTGATTCACACGCACAGCCCCCCGTGAGTCCGCTGCAGGGCCACCATCTTCTCATATACTCTCCGGATGGCTTTCTCAGCGTCATATTTTCTCATATTGAGTCCCGAGTTCTGTTGATATTGGCCGACCGGTGGAAGTGCCTTTTTATGTTGGGCAATTCATCACATTTCGAAGTGAGATCCGATTTGGAAGCCTTCAGGAGGTGGTGCAGAACAGTGTGCAGGGATGTACAGCTGCCAGGCCCGGTGGCTGTTGTTGTTTACAGTTCAGCTTGTATTTGGAAACCAATCACGCTGCCAATTAGTGGAGGTGCAATACAGTGAAATTTTGTGTGTGAAAGTATATTGTTTATAGTAAAACAATGTTACAGGTGATTTATTCTGCAGTTTTGTGATTCATTTTACCTTTGTTTGATAATTAAACTTAAAGTAATACTTTTAAAGACATGTTTTATCACTTTTCTGTTGGATTGATGTAATATCGCGTCTGAACATGGTTAATGGGATACTCCAAATGTTCCATTCATCCATCCACTTTATTGATAGAGCTCGTTTTAAAACATTGTTCTCAACGTGCTAAATTTGGATGAGGTCCGACATGGCACCAGTCCATTCAAAGCTTGAAAAACAAACAATAAAATCTTAAAATCCATTCTAAAGTGAACAGGAATTCAGTGCAAAGATGTAAGAATTGGTGTAATATCTTCATGTATTGAGATATTAATTTGTCAACTTTCCTAAATATGACGATTTATATTCTATATTCTATAAACATTTGATCAAATTTGCATTATTGAACTTCTCAACGTTCAATTGTTCCAATAAATGCACTGGGATTAATTGATAGAAGTGCTGCTGTGGTCTCACAAATCACAAATGTGCAATTTTTTCCACATTTGTCACATTACACAACTAAGTATAAGTCTTCACATGTCCTGATATGGATGGTCATAATATGGAGCTCATTTCTATTGGCTGCAGGAAACCTCCAACTGCCAGTGTATACTGCAGAACAGCACAGTATTCACAGTATCAGTAATGACAGGGTGCATACATCGCCCTAATTGGCCTCTTCAGCAGAGCCTTTTATCAGTGCGAGTGTGAGGTGTGAGCCAGGGCCTATTAACCTCAGTGAGTGTCAGCTGTCAGCGAGCTCAGGAAAGGTCAGGCACCACTCGTGCCTCCTCAACACGCGCTGGAAATATTTACCTCTCTGCTCCATCGTAAACCTGTCAGCAGTGTCCCAAAACACTTCAGTTAGAGTCACTATCACGATGTAACAACAACCAAAGAAGAAAACCAGGAAATCAGGTGTTTGTAGTCTTCTAAACTATAAACTTTTTTCTCAATCTACATGCCCTTGATTGGGTGGAGAATAAAGTAAGGCAACACGTCACTCAGTTGTGACCCTCTTCTAAATTGGTTTTGTCAACATTTAAAGTTATTTCTGTGGTCGAGCTGGTCCGGTGTCACTGCAGACCACAGTGGCCTACTTTCACAGTCAGTGTTTGTATTGGTGGTGATTTATTATCCTGATCCGAGAAGGAGCTGTCTCACACAGGTCTCCTGTGACACCAGACTACTACCAGCTCCTCCTATTATCATTTACATCCTGAGAGCTGGGGCTCAGACAGTGTTTTAGAAACTCACCTGTGTAATCCTGCCCTATATAGGACTGTATTTTTAAAGAGCAAATGCAAGGACATGAAGTCCAGTGAATCTATTGAACTTAAGAGTAATTGAAGCAGCAAACTCCACTGTCTCTGACTGTCGTTGTCTCCTTCAGGAGTCTGATGCCGCGCACCCTGGACTCCCAGATCACCATGGAGAAGACACCCAGCTACTTTGTGACCAAAGAGACTCCTCAGAGGATCTCCGCCATGTCCCGGGACACACGGCTCATCGTGGTGGTGCGAAATCCTGTCACTCGTGCAATATCTGACTACACACAGACTCTGACCAAAACTCCAGACCTGCCCAGCTTCCAGGATCTGGCCTTCAGAAACCAGACTCTGGGGATCGTGGACACTTCTTGGAACGCCATCCGCATCGGCCTGTACGCGCTGCACCTGGACAACTGGCTGCGCTTCTTTCCTCTGGCTCAGATCCACTTTGTAAGTGGAGAGCGTCTTATCACAGACCCAGCAGGAGAACTGGCACGGGTTCAGGACTTCCTGGGTCTTAAGCGTATTGTGACAGACAAACACTTCTACTTTAACCGCACCAAAGGCTTCCCCTGTCTGAAAAAGCCAGAGAGCAGCGGCTCTCCGCGCTGCCTGGGCAAGTCCAAGGGCAGAACGCATGTCCAAATCGACAGGGACGCCATCGAGCAGCTCCGAGACTTCTACAGACCCTACAACATACGCTTTTATGAAATGGTGGGGCACGACTTTAAGTGGGAGTAGTATTTTTTTTTTACAGAAGATTCATAGTGAATGCTGGTGAACAGAAAAGACAGCCATCAGCAATTTGCAGCATTTATTATTTGTGACCACTAACAGAGGAAACTGGTCAGTGTTGGTCAGCATCAGCAGCCGCTGTGTGGCTAAATAGAGCCATCAGTTCAGCTTGAGCGTCTTAATATTTCCTCTCTTCTGTACATTTCTGCTGACGGGAGTCTCTATTTGCTGACTGGTTTCTGTATAAAAAGGGGAGTTTTGCAGGGACTAGTGGGATTAGTTCTTCTTAAAAACCTGCTGCACTAATCAAGGCATTGCTTGAAAGCAAGACCTTGGAAAATGTCAGTGAAGTCTGGGGGGAGAGCAGAATTAAGCTGCACACTGTGCTGCTGCCGGCCCATCTGAAATGCAAAGCCATACTGATGATGAACTGAGACTATCACTTCTATAGGTCCACATCACTCTCAAAGCATGGAGCTATATGCACTTCTCTGGGCACTCTCAGAACTCTTCATTTTGGTTACAGTCCAACGCTTGTTAATTACTGCCATTAAACAAACAGAAGCACAATGAACAACTTGTTCTTTGGTTATTTTGTCCTCTTATGCGGGGTTTAATCTGAAAAACATTCAAGTGAAGTATACTAACCCTGAAACGAATTAATTCCAAAAACTTATAGTGTGAACTTGAATTCTACGACAGCAGCACATGTCATAAGTGTATAAAATAATAGCGAAGAACAGTAAAATACATCTTTGGTCTTTTGTTGACTCCAACTTTTTGAGGTGACTCCATCAAATCCTTTTTTGGAGTTTCAATCTAAATTCACCTGCATTTATACAGAGACACCTGCTTTCTACAAACCAAAACATTTCAAAGCTGGCGCCGTGGAGAGCTTTGTTAGCTATAATGTGCGTGCCATTTCATTACGATTTTTGGATTTGGATGTGTTTTTTTGCCAGTGAAAACATCCCCTTTGAGCTTGTATTGCGTTGTGTGGGGTGTTGTGAGCTGGAGCGCTGCTGGCTGTAGGAGGATGACTGGATGTAGGTGTGAGGAATTTCAATCACAGATTCAAAGACAAAGGAGGGAACAGCGCGCGGTGGCAGGTTATCAAACACATTCTGGGACGACTGGGTCACATGATTGCAGTCAGAACTTTGGCGTTTGGAAGCGAGCGCTGAATGCTAAAGCAGGAGCCGCGTTTGTGTCTGCTTCACTTTGTACAGTACTACAAATGAACAGGTACAAAGGTTTGGAAAACAATTTTATACTCTGAATTGTTTAGTCTAGACTTATATGACAACTTTAACTGGAGCTGAAGCACAGAAGTTTAGTGTGTGTTGCTTGCCCAATAACAAGTATATTTATCAGTAAAACATAACATTACACTAATACTATTGACATTCCTAGATCAATGAAAGTTAGATTATTGAGGTTCCACGGTTCTCAAACTGTGGTGTACGTTTTTGATTGGGTTTGTCCAGATTTAATCTTGGTCTTGGTTCAGGAAGTAAAATATTGTAAGAGGCGGTTAGGGGTGTTATTAAAAAATATGAATAGTTGTCAGAAGCAAATATAAGTAATTTAATTTCAATATGTGCACTTTTATGGTACTTTTTGATACTTTGATACTATTTATCTACTACTATTTAGTTTGTCAACCTTAGAAAAGGAACACAGAACAACACAAGACACAAATAGGACAGTTATACATAGTCCTAAACAATTATTCTGGCATAGTCATTCCATTTTGTTCAAATTCGTCAATTTTCAAATTTTGTCTGAATGTCATTTTATTCATATTTCGAATCTCAATTATAATGTCAGACCAGTCTTTAATTGCTGCGTCAACCATTTTTTCACCTTTTTCCCTGCAAAAACCGCCTGCAGTGTGCTATTGATCTCAGACCAATACCCTTGAATAGAAAATGGTGTGCCATTTTCATGGCAACCACAATTTCTTCAGCAATTAGTATTTCCCTGAGAATAGTGTGTATTTTCACATGGCATTTTGTCTTGTTGTCAATAATAGTGACAAGTGATATTTCTTCATACAACAAGGAGTATGTATGGTCTGCAAAAGTTCCACTTGTTAAAAGGAAACCTTTAATTATTTTTATGATCTTTTTTCGTCAGTGTAAAATAATAGGGCATTTCAACTAGAAAACGCAAGAAATCCTATCTTGAATCAAATAGATCCCTGCACTTGACTTCACTAGCACACACACATTATCAAAGCTGTTTCAATTTGAGTTGGCTTTGTAAAACTAGTTGTATAATTATATGACCATCTGTTGCTAAATGTTTCAACTAGATTTGGTGATAGCACTTTCTGAACTAGACACACCCCTTTCCTGCCTTTTTTATTTGATTATTTCATAACTTGCCACTTCTAGTTGAATAAACTCTTCTTTTTTAGACAACTAAGCGTGGCAAGCTGCTTGGCTCATAACTAACACAAGCAGGCTGACAGCACTTGTTGGTCCTGAGTTAAATACACAATATACACTTGAATATTGACATAACAGGGTGAGGCTGTAATGTGCTACAGTGTAGAGCCAACATGCTTGTAGTCTTGTATCCCTTTATTATGTTTAAGTGTGGCACACTATTACACAATACCCTATTGACATGCATAACATTCATAAATATAATACCTATTACAGAAATATACATGCTTCACTCGGCCATAATTGGTTGCTAGACTTATTTACATTTTTGCTGGAGTGCTTAGCCCACACTCACACACAACACTATATAAACAGTACTTCATAAATCAATATCAGCAAATTTAGCTTTGCGCAAACACAAGTGTAAACAAATAAAGTTAGGGCTGAGTGAGCTGAGCAGAGTTCACCAACACACTGATTCAGCGGTTTCAAGTCTTCACCAATAATACAGTGTACGTCCTGACTCGGGGGAGCTGTTTTTTTACTCCATCACTTCATTAATAACCGTAGTCAGATGTAGGACACGCTCCTCTGTCTGATCTGCATACCTCTCAAGTCTATACTTTTATCTACCTCGCCATCTGACGCTGCCCAAGTTTGACACCAGAATGTGGAAAGAGGCAGTGGAAAATAACTCATACATTTACTCAAGTCATGTAGTTTGCAGCTAAATATGGATACTGTTTGGAGGAAAACATTATTTATAATCATGCAACACCACGAACATGCACTCTTCACAGCACTGTAAAAAAGACTTGGGTAAAATGATTCAGTATCTGTACTTCTGTGGTACACAAACTTCTTCTGGTGGTACGTGGACATCTCTTCATTTGTAATGTTTACTTCATATAGAGTTTACAATTATTCACTCTTCCTTTAGTAAATAACAGTTTTAACTACTGTAGCAATGGTGTATTCCTACGTAAGACCTGGTTTATCTTTAATTTAGACCTGGTTTAGTCCGGTTATAGACCCAATTTAGATTTGGTGGTACTCAGAAAGCCACCTCTTTTCTTTGGTGATACTTGGGGTAAAAGGTTTGAGAACCACTGGTTTAAGGTGTTATTTTTGCACGTTCGTTTTCACATTCTGCCTAAAGGTTTGGCTCGTTAAGCTTTAAGCAAACAAAAATATACACATAAAATTCACTACAACTGATTGGAATTGCTCCTACTGACCAAATTTCAGCACAAATCTTTATCAAAATCACCACATTTAAGTTTCAAAATTCAGAAACACTTCTACTATTTTACTCTAAAAGCACATTTTTAAACAGGTACTTCATCAACTTTTAATTAGAGTAGATAAGATAAGTAGATTTTTATGTGCTACTCACACTTTTACATGCCTACCTGTACTTAGTGAACCTTCCATTCAAGAACGTACAAGTTAGCACTGTAAAAACTGTTCCCGTTTTGGTAAATCGTTCGCAAACCCAGCCTAACAATAGGATAAGTATTCTGCTGTTAGTTGCAGTTGCGGGCAGCGCACGCACTTGCCGCAGTACTTCCTCCATTTGTGTCATGGGTCTAAAACTTTTGCCTCATTTCTGCCATCATTTGGGCTATAAATGGCCACATTGTTTAACCGGCCCGTCTCCCCTCAGCCCAGACGTCTCCTCTTCCTCCCCGTAGCCTCGTTCCGCACTCCTCTTCTTGTTCATTAAACCGCTGCGACCTCGGGCTGGGGGCGTACGGGCTGCGCGCCGCACCGCCACCTCGCCGTGCCCCCGTCCTGTCACCGCGCCGCGCCTGCTCCTCCTTATTGGGCAGAGCGGCGCGCACACACGTACACGCACACGCACCCACACACGCGCGCTGAGGGCTGCGCGCAGGTGAGCAACGCGCGTCTCTCGGCACGCACGTCGCGGTGAGAGGCAGCTTGTCGGCGCCGGTACACATGGGTCCTAATTAGACTGCGGGGCTGGAGAAGAGCGAACCCCCGGCACAGAGCCCCAGCCAGTCTGATTAGAATCCAGCTACTGAACGGCCCTCGGGAGACTGCTTCCAGGTCAAATCTCTCCTTTCCTTTCCCTATATGCTATACACTGGCTTTTTAGCTTTTTTTTTTTTTTTCAAATCCTCAAAGGAGCATGCAAATCACCAGACCCATGCGAGTTTCCCTGCTCAGCGACCTATTTGGACTGCAGCTTGTTAGCCTTAATTGGTATTTGTTAAACTTAAGCGAATATCTCGTAATTCGTGTTTTGTTAGTTAGTTGTAGTAGAGGTGCAGGGCAGCGTGCTACTTTTTGAGAACGCCCACTTTTGCCTGTTTTTTATGTCTGTGAGCCGCACTCTTGTAGTAAATGGGACTTCCGGTTTGACGCTAGCGGTGTTCGCGCAAATGACGAACGAGGGAAAAGTCGCTCGCTAAAACATACAAAAAGTAGATTGCTTTGTGTAAAATGTTTAATGTACACGTGCAAAAACAAGTCACAATGCACAGATTTCCTGGGTGGCCTGAAAAAGGCTTTTAAGTCCACGTAAAACTTATTTTCTGTTGAGCTCGTCTGCTCCATGTAAACTACAACGGAAAATGATGGCGGCGCGCACGGCAACTTCCGGAATAAGGTGAACAGCAAGAAATATAGGTTTGAACCAAATGAGTACAGAAAACTTAAAATTGTGAGTAAAATCAAAACACAACAGTTTAAGTAAAGTTTATTAACTATTTTAAGTAATTATAGATCAAGTTTTTCTTTCCTTTTTACGTCATTGGAAAGACAACAAATTAGAAAGTATCAAAACATATTTTTATTTACTTTACTCATTTACTTTTCAGAACTTTTAAGACCCCATGACAGTGGATGATTAGCAGAGGTTACTATATTGACCACACGAGGACAGGAGTGTGAATATTGCTCGTGTTTGTCTTCCGTGTCCTTGGAGAGACTCGAGTGAATATACACGGATATATTTGTGTCATTTTATGAGTATAGATTTTCCTTCCCTTAAAGAACTGAAAAGGCCAAGTCGCACAGAGCTAATAATTTCTCAAAGCCTTGACATGAAATGAACTTTGCTTGTATAAGAAATGAAAACCTTGACGATTATTTTATTAGTTTACGTTGTACCACACATTCGCCCACTATATGGGGTCAAAAGAGCCAGTGTCCAGCGACTTTGGCACAGGCTTATTACGCGACAAAATGGAACAGTTGAGTGTTTTTTGATCAGGGGCTGTTAGGGGAGAGGGAAATATTACCCGAATGGAAGGCTCAACTTACTTGCGAGGGATCCTGAACACACACTTCTTCAACACTTTACGAAGTCGTGCCTCAAGCCAAACTCAAACAGAACTGTGCAATCAGTTTTGTGTATTTCATTAATCACTCATCATTTAGAACCGAATCAAACTTCAATTATCGACTCTGCAAGAATCCTCGACGTTTTTCAGTCCTGTGATACGCCATGTGGCTTTCTACAAAGTTGTGATGACTCAAGACGATGCTCTAAATCCAGCAGATGTTGTGGAAATGCCAGCAAGACAGTAATTAAGTTTTAGACGTTTGTTTTACACTTTTTGCGTTCAACATTGACAGTATATATATCATTTCATCGCGCTACTTTACATGCCTGTCTCACTTTTTTGCAGCATATCAATATTTTAAAAACGACTGCCTCTTTAATCTCCTTTAAAATCCTATTTATTTTGAAGTTTGAATCAATAGCTCATGATTCAATTATTTGCACTACATTTTTATGACCTACCCATGTTTATAAGCATTTCTTGTTCTCGTTCCATAAAACCCAGTGGTGGTTTCACAGGCCTAATCTACAATACTCAACATAATGCGTCAAAATTGCTCAGAGCACAACTTTAACCCAGAAAGGTGTCGACGGCGCACATTCCCCACAGACCCAAGAAACTTTTCCACTTGTGTGAGTACATTGAGTCCTTTTACAGAACCTGCTTCTATCTGCCCAAATATTCTCTTATTTCCCCAGTGTGCAGCCGTGCCTCTGCATTAACAACATTATTCACTGATTCTGAGCACCGACGAGATGCTGCAGCGGCCTGTTGCATACAGTCATGAATGTCAAATCATTATTCATGTGCTTATATAACATGGGGACTAATGGACATGCTAATGTACAGAGGTTTCAAATGGACAAGAGCGGATTTAAAGGACACATATAATGCTACAGTGGCTTCTTTGAGGTTTTTATCCTGTTCTAACATCAAAGACATACCTGGAGTTGCATTTAGCTTCATTCACGCTATTTTGAGGAATGCTGGTTAGAAACACTAAACACTTCCTGATGAACTCCCTCGATCAGTGACAATTTTTCTGAATTTATACATCTCTTATCAGAGAATCTTCTGCTGTTTTAAATCCTTAAATCATTGCCAGACTTGCTCTGAGCAGTTCTGCCATCTAAACACAATAACTGCAACTACAAACGTGATAATTGCATGTCACACAGTCCCCTAAAGTGATAGTATTCATTTAGTGCATAATAAACTTATAATATCCAATATATAATAGCAATACAAAAAATGCAATGTAATTTTAATCATCTATCCATTTCAAAGTGAAATTTCAAATCTTAAATTGAGTCCGAGTTATCAGTGTTAAATCAATTTAAGATTAGTTCAAAATCCCAATGAAGTGAAGTACAAGACCAGCAGTCTCTCCACTTTTAATGGAAAATCAAAAAGGATCAGTGAATCCTGATTAGTGTTGTTCAAAATCTGAAAAGCGACCTGGCCTCAATTCACCCAAGAAACATAGATATAGATTAGGTGTCATTAATAACATGGCTCTCATGTGTTCTGTTTATAAACAAATACCTAGTAATTACTACTCTTAAAACATTAGTAATGTTGCATAAAATAATTCAGTTATATTTTTTCCATTTAAGTTACTCTGTCAATTTACCGTAAGTACTGTAAACTAATATTATGCTAGTTATGGTAATGATTTCTTTTCCACTAATGATGACTAAGTCTTTCCTTCCAATAATACTGGACATTTTAGTGAAATAAAAAAGACAAAAATCTGAATCTCACTAATTATTAAATTGACCTTTGAGCATGAGATGAACCAGCTTCTAAAACGCACTGTGACAAGTCAACTGTCAACAGGAAGTGAAGCAAAGCATGACATCCGTACATGCAAAATAAAAGGTCAATGTAACCAACATTAAATTTACTTTTTGTGCAGAAGCCAAAACTGAGATGTTGTATTATTCACAATAAAAAATGCCCAAAAAATCTATTTCTTTTCAGTAACAACCCTCTGCAGTAAAAGTACAGACTCCAATCGCCACTAAGTTATTAGCATCTTCCCAAAGCCAGATGAACTTAATTAAAACCATTTTACTTGATATTGACCCAAGCGAGATTACTTTTTATTTATTTTGTACAATTTCCGGCTTTCTTTCCTTGCCTTCTCCTTCCTTTAGAAATGCGTCGCAACTATAATAATGACCAGATTTATGTATTATTTTCCAATTGAATTTGATGTTATGAAATCTAAGACTATTTCCCTGCTTCTTCATACGTGGCCGTGTAAAGTCTAAGTGTTGATGTGGAGGATATTTGCTGAACAGTGGTAGGTTCACATAAGGATTGGCGTACAGAATGGCTCTGGGAGGAGACAGTCGCTGACACTGCAGAGGCACAGAGCTCCTCTCTCCTTCGTCCTAATGCTTCAGAATAGTTTAAGCCGCGCAGTCGACAGGATGTCCCAGTGGCTCCACAGCCAAATTAAAATGAAGTGCTGACAACTGTGGCACACTCTCAAAGGAAAGGCTCCTCCGCACAAGTCACAGACCACTGAGCAATTAAGGTTTTTAGCTTTAAATTTGTTTTGGTTCATTTATATGTCAGCTAGCTGTTTATTATTGATTATTCCTTAAAGGTATTGTACCTAATTTTTACTGTTTTGAAACGTAAAAAACAGAACTATTTCATTTTTACATCAGTCACATGTATCGCTCACTGTCCTAATGCAGTCCCAGCGTCCTAAATATTCACCGCAATGAGTTTAGAAGCACTTTTCTTGATTCTCTCCATCCCTGATAACAGAGCACTTCCTGCTTCTCGAAGAATAAAACGCTCTATAAATAGATGCAGGGAAAGCGCTGTGGTCTCATTTAAACTCACATAGACGCTTTTACAATATATCTGCACTGGGGCAACACAAATTTGACATTATTACACGCAAAACGTCAAGAACATGAACTAGTTTTTCTATTGTTTCAAAAAGTCGTAAAAGTCAGATAGAGCGCCTTTAAAAATGTATAGCTCTATAATTTAAGTTGCTCTACTTTTAGTCTAATTTGTATTTCCAGGAAGTTAAATAAAATCAATGAACTGTCTGATTATGATGCAACCCGATGCATTTATCCAGGCCTGGAACCGCCACCGCGAGCACCCCGGCTTGTTAAGATGTGGAAGAGCGCGTCACGGTCTCATGACATCCTTATGAATAAATATATGTTTCAGCTGGTTTGCTTTTCAGATGTTTTAAAGATCTGACGAGTGTTTTTATGCGCGCGCGGGTTTGTCAGCAGTCTGCAGTCTGGAGGAATGATTAGAGGAGGAGAGAGCGGGAGATGCGTTCTCATTAGAGCATCACGCCTGTCTAAAGCGGAATAACAACATCACATCTCCAGCTGAACCAGACCACACCTGAAGTACACACGACTGTTTAACTGCTCACTGTTTTATGGCGTGGAATTGTTCCGTTTCACGCCGCGAACAGGAAAAGGTGCACACGGTTTGCTGTTGATAAAGAAGGAGGTGGTGACCGCCCCCGTCCCACGACCCTGACCCGTGACCTGGATGTTCCCTTTAAGGAGCTCTCTCTGCACTGGGTGAACTTACTTTTTCACACAGTTTTTTTTTTTAATTATTGTTTTTTTTTTCTGTTTTTTTTTTTTTTTTTGTGGGTTTCCCTTGCCGAGAAAGAGGGTCAGTTGCTAAATATTTAAACTGCTTTCTACATGTGGCCCATCGAGGCAACTGTTATTGTGATTTTGGGCGCTACAAAAATAAACTGGATTGAATTGAATTGAATTGAATTGAATTGAATTGAATTGAATTGAATTGAATTGAATTGAATTGAATTGAATGGAACTGAATTGAATTGAATTGAATTGAATTGAATTGAATTGAATTGAATTGAATTGAATTGAATTGCCAAAGTGCTATGCTTTAGAATATTGGCTTTTATCGTGGGGCTGGGTCAGAATTGCATATATTTCATGGCGACTGGGACCTCATAGTAATCAGAGCAATAATAAACCTGGACATTTTTAAATGAGCTTTAACTGATTTTCAACTGTCTTAAAAACTTAGAAAATAGAGTTAGTTAATTTTAAGGCGAGACACTACAATAGGAAAAAAAATAAGATGTTAATTTGAAACTTCTCCTGATGTTTATGCACATAACTGTAAGAAAAAAAATGTAGTACACGTTTTTCATCATGTAGTGTTTTGTTTTTTTTGCTAAAATTATACATTTAAATCTGAAAAATGGACAGGAACCAGGTTTACATTTCTTCATTTTGTACTAGATAATTTCTGAACTAGATCTGAAAATTAACCTAAAAATTTCTACTCATTTTTTCAACTTTAAATTGAATACATCAGGTGTAGAGTTAGATACAAACCAATCCTTCGGTACGTTTGTCAAAATCTTGTCACGCAAAAAACTGTGAAGTTTGGCATGTGTTGGTGCTTCTTTATGAGGTGATCTTTAAGACACTACAGGGGGAAAGTGTGTTTGAAGTTACAATGTCCCAGAGAAATCTGGATGAAATCAATTAAATGAAATAATAAAATATCTTAAGGAGCAGATTGGTCGAGTTTTGGCTGTATGTTAAGAAGCTAAGAGGCCAAACTAACCAAAAATGAGTTTTGCCTGTAGCGTCTCGCCTCAAGTTGTTTGCTGCAGTCCAAAGGTATTCCACTTTCTCACATTATCAGACTGAGCCTCTCGAATTATTCATTACTATAAGTTTATAAGCTCTTTTCATAACTTTCAGCAGCCTAAGTGAATTCTGCTGATAAAGCTAACAACAACTAGCATGCTAACAGCGCTCTTCCTTCTTTGCGAAGAATAAAACGTTCTGTAATTAGATTCAGAATGTACACAGTGACTTGTACAGCTTCTTGTATAATATATCTGTACAATGGCAAAACAATTTGCACATGGAAAAACATCGGGTACAGCCCCTTTAACGTAGGGCTCATTCTAAGCTGACTCTGCCTGTGATAAATGCAGCGACCAAAAGTGACCAAAGTGTTTATGGGGCTGTATGGCTAAGCTTCTGTTGTGTCATAACCTCTGATGACGTGTCGGCCAGAGCAAAGGACTCAACTGGCAGTGTCCTTTTACAGCGGCGCAATTTCTCTGTCAAACAGTTTGGGATCGTTCCACAGAAACACACAAACTGCAGCTGTGACAAACCATTTCCAAAATCATCTGTGACCTTTAGACGTGGACATTATACGGCAGTTTGATAAACCAAGGACGCAAATTCCTCTTGATTTGAAGATTTGATAAAGTGAGAGACTTTTATCGTGTTTTTACATTATTTGTTTGTGCAATAGGAGATTATAACAGACTCTTAGCATTTTTGATGAAGGCAATTTCCAAATTTTAGGTTTCACTGGACAAATACTATACAGAAGTGCTGACACACAGATATTATACAAGCATTAACACAAATGATGCTTCTTTTTTGAGGCCAAAAAAGCAAATTTCAGACTAGAAAATAGTACTTTTTTATTATTTGTTAATAGAAAAGCATAATGATCGACATTCTATCCTGGAAATACAAAATAGTACCTTATTTTTTGTTTGAGATATTTAAATTTTGCACTATTTAGATCTAATGGTGGTTCATTTAAGTGGTTTAATCGATTTTTTTTCTCCAGTTGCCTTCATTCCAGAATTTAAACATTCTAATGACCCTAGCATTTGAAGAGGTTTATAGTTGGTACAACACCTTACAGTCCGTCAGATAAGTAAGAACACGCAAAAAACAATTCGTAATTAGTCTTTTAATCCAACAGAGATTCAAGAAAGACAAATCGTGTGCATTCACCGCGGGCGAATCAAACGCCAAACTTTCAACAACTCCATCCAAAACGTCTGACTCACAGTTTCCGCGACTTATCCAAATGTGACGAGAATTACCATCCCTTCAGTTTGTAACTCCTATAACTTTTAAATACTGCCGACCATGTACTTTCTCTCTCTTTTCAGCCCCGGCTACACCTCGTCTCCCAGGGATTTTCTCCTCCTTCTCTCTCTTTCCAGCTCCACTCGTCGGGCTGAGGAGCGAGGTGTCAGCTCTCGGACATGGCAGCCTTCAAGCCAACATGTCTGCCACCGCGCTTCCTCTCACTCATCCCACTCACCCCGCCTGGATGATTGACGGAGGGCCGGGTTTCGCTTTTTTGCAGCCAGGTGGTGGTTGGCAGGCTGCGCTCTGCATACCACCAGATTGCAGCATCAGCCAGAGTGCGAGGGCCATAGTGTTTTTCTGGCATAAACACGTCTGGACGAACATCACAGCGACGCATCGGACGTCAATCAGCCGTCCAAAACGTGTCTTCTAAGCTCCTCGGGTTTTTGTGCGTGTTGCTGGCAGGGATATGGTAGCTGCGTATCATTAGCGGCTTGGGAGGTTAAAAAAAAAGGGAAGAGAAATGAAGAAAAAACGCGAGGTTCTTCAGCTCTAGTGGGAGAGAAAGGGCTTTGCTTTGATGTTGTGTTAGTTTCATGGAGGCAAATAACACACTTTGATATTTCATGGGCTTCTTTTTCGCGCGCAGGCACAAAAACATCCGCCCGAGACAGCAAGAGTTTGGGAAAATGGTGGAAATTTGGACAGGCCGCAGTTAGTATTTGAGAAAGTGAAGAAATAAATAAATAAACGAGCTGAAACTGAACTCCAGTCAGCGCAGAGTTTCCTGTTCTCACGTGCTGTTTAATGGTGTAGGTTGTCGTCTAATATCTGACTAAAGCTGTTTTATAAACCACTGGTAAAAAGTCGCCAAGGAGATGTCATTGCTTTGCCTGGAATGTTCCACAGTATGACATTAAACATATCCCCTCCTTGTCTTCATGGTAAAGATAAGTTGCAATTAAAATGCACGAATACTCCAGGCAAAGCAATAGCAGCTGCACCTTTAATTGGTTCATTTCATTTTCAGATGACCTTTTTTTCAAGTGAAGTTAAATGACATAATCTATTTTGTAATTCCACTTCTGTTTTTAGCACCTTGAAAAAGTATATTTTCATTATTTCTATCGGTTTCCTGGCTGCAGTGAATGAATGTGCATCCTGTTTGGTTTTGCCAAGAAAGATAAATTAGTGTTTGGATCAACATAAAAGGTAATGTATTCATAAAAGGCGTGATGAGTGCAGCTGTCTCCAGCATCTGACACCCAATCTGAGAGGCTCCGACTGGGGAGAGCGCCGACCAGCCTCCTGTCTCATTTACATCCACAACAAACCATTTTTACTATTCCAACAGACAAATCCACCATTTGTTTGCTCAGATTATAACCAAATGTAATACACATTTGCTAGTGAAGTTTCTTAATTGGCTCGCAGTGAGGTTACACAGATGCTCACAAATGCACAAACGTGTGCATCGATTTAATGTGGAGGTTTGTGTGTGTCCGAGTCTAATGCATTGCACATGAACTGTATATGTGAGCTGTTTACAAAAGAAGGAAGACATGCAAGCCCTGGTCCACTGAGGGAGAGTCCAGGACATCGATAGATGGACAGATATGTTGCAATTATGTTTAGATGTTTAGTTCAAGTGCAGTATTCTTCTCATTTTGAATGCTGCATGGTTCAGTGCTTTACAGCAGTTGTAAATTGAAGCTTCATAATGTATTTTACAGGTGATCAGTGAAAGAATATGCAACGTTAAATGGGACGTCCCAATAGTTTTACTGTCATGAGGGGTAACAACAAAGCAGTCACAAAGGTGACTGAACATAGTGCAGTGCTTGGAGTCGAACACCACTGTTCACCACTGTGGTCATCAATACACTTTATGTCCTCATAACTGGAAAGAATCCACACAGGCTCTTTAGCTCTAACTACAATAGTGGCCCTTTGTGTTATGCACAGAACCATCACCAAATCAATACATTTACAAATTCAATTTGCAAATTCTTCCGGAGCCCCTGGTTTCTATCAGACTTTCTCAAATCCTTAATGGTGTTTATGCCGACTCTAAATGGCCAGTACCTTTGGATAATAAGAGTGTGATTATCTGGGATATATATAGGATAACCAAAGTGAGAATGTCCAGCCTGCAATACATCAGAATATCCAGCCTAAAACACGAGGTATCAACTATTTAAAAATGCAGATTCATTATAAATATTTCACTGATGACAACATAAATTTTACATGGTGGAGCAGGCGTTCGTCTAATGTGCCTCATGTCCTGTTTCTAAGCCCCATTAGCCCCTGAATGTTGGAACATGTTGTTTTATATCATTTTTAAAATTGTATTTTCTACAATGAACTTTGATAAAAAAATCAATAGTACAAACATAAAGAAACTGCTGCATGGAGGTGCACAGTCGAGTTGAAATTGATTGTTCTGAGTAAGTTAATTGTGTGTTTTTTTACACAGTCGAAGACTTATTGACGTTACTGACCAAAATATTATAGAAGCAATGGTGGTATCCATTACAGACCCATGCATGTTCCCCTGGGTCATGGTGCTTTGGATAACAGAAAACATGCTCCTCAAACTAAACATAAGTCACTAAGGAATTAGTTGAAATAGAAATGTATTCGGTAAGGTTGAATTTTTTACTTAAACATTCTTTAATCAATTTACCTTGTGCATGCAGTCTTTCCACCACCATTCTATTCGTTTTTTGCAGCTGCCGACAGATCTTGATATACGACATGCCAAGCTCACTACTTCCCTCTGTTATTCTTTCCTTTTTCTCCAGCCAATCACAAACTGGCAAAGTCACTTACAATTTAGTTAGGCATTAGGAGCGAGGCCTAAGGAGCACTGGGTTTTCTGAAATGTCAATGAATGAATTAATGAACGTGTAAGCAGTTTCTAAAGTTGATAAAATGAATTCTTGTATTTAAATGTCTGACTTTTGTGAAGACATACTAACGAGGAGCCCCGGAGTCCTCATTCACAGTTCACTGGAGTCCACAGCACAATCTCATATGCTAACATTGTTTCTTCTCACCTCGCTCGGGGTTATGTAATTCCACTTGCCGGCGTCCCACATGACACGCACCATGTATATTGCATTGACTAAAGAGCTGGTCCTTCCTTCTGCACTCAAGGCTCCCTGGATTTCTCATCTCCAATTAAAGAGGAACTAAAGTACTGCATCACTGGACGGGGCAGGACAGAAATAATTGACACTCTCGCTACTGCAGCCAGTGAATAATTGAATTGGTTTGGCACAAAAAGCCTCATGTCATGGTTGCATTTAGTGACTTTGTGTTACGTAGTCAATGACATGTAGGGTTAGAGTAAGAGGAGTATTCTGGACACATTTTCGGTTTAATTGCACTTGCTCCGCTCGCTGTGCTGATAGCTCTCACCATTTTAAATTAGGAGTTGGACAGTAATCACCAGTGTGTGGGCTTTGATGTTGGGTTTTCGCATAAAACGCCTGTTGCTTTTGAATGGGACGTGTCCAAAATGTGGTTCACGGGCCACTAATAGCGCTAATGATTTCCTATGGTTCTTTATGTGTATTTTTAAAACTATAGTCTTAATCAACTAAGAATGATTTTTAGAGATGGCAAATTTGATGTATTACTGAAACAACACTACTTCCAACCACTTTACAATCACATTTGACTATTCATGGGTTTCAGCTTGTTATATAAGGGACTTTTACACATTCAGGAGATAGAATATATGTCACAAACTGTTAATTGCTATGGCAACGGTCCTAATTTATCATCATTCTGAAACACATGGATGAAGCTTGTGCTGGGCTCTGTGTAACAACCAATTCCAATGTAAAGACTACCTGATTTAGATAGATTAGATAGATTACACGTACGCTTTTTAAAATGTTTTATCTTTATTATGCTTCAAAATTAGCCTTAGCCTTAGCATTGACCCACAAACACCTCTATTTATCAACACAGCTCATGTTCACTGCCTGATCTTTAAGTATTTATCCATTTTAATGCGAATGGATAGGAATTACTTAGTCGCACAATGAGCTTGCCATTTCCACAATTAAAAGCCAACTGAAATTCTGTGCACAGTGCTGAAAGAAATGCATGAACTTCCATTAAAACTCATTGCTTAAAGAAGACACAATGTGCTTTTTTCTAATACTTATGCTGCGTTCAAGTGGACCTCGGGAACTCAGAATAATGTTTTGTTATGTTCCGAGTTGAGAAATGCACATGAACTCTCATGCAAGTCGGGAAACAAACTCAGGAAGGACCGAGATCGACCGTTGACGTCATTTGAGGCAAACATGATGGAGGGAAACAGACGATTTGCCAATGGTATTCAATTTTTGTTATTTTAAACTGTAATGACTGTGATGTGTTACTCACCTGATCTCATTCCAGTGTTCCTCTTCATTTAGGCAAAGGAATATTCGGCCTTTCTTCGTGGTCCTTAAGTACTGTCCTCGTCTTCTCTTTCACGTTCATACTGACTTGTTCTGACTTTACGAGCTGAAGTGACGTGAGCGCTCTGAAGTCGGAGGGATGACATCTGCATTTGGAAAATCTGAGTTCCCGAGATCCACATGAACGCAGCACTGGTGTTGAGGTTGTGGGCAGGGATAGGGGTTAGGTGAAAACAGGAATTTTCTGAGCACTCGAGGCTGAAATGAAGAAATATACAGGATTATTCATGCATGAATCATTCAAAATACAACTTTGAGTAAATTCATTCTGGTGGACCACTGTTTTAACAACAATTTTTGCATATGTCTCCTGTTGTTTAGTCATGCACTTCCCATTTCAACAATAATTAGCAACAACACTGCAATTATAAATGTTTTGGCGGCAATTTAACACTGATAAGGATGATCAAATTATCTAAAATGCTTTCACTTCTGCAATAAATAGACTGTGGTGTGGTTCATATCTATAAATAACTGTGTCTGATTTGTATTCGGTTGTGGATGATCTGAAAGCCTGTTTTTTTTCCTCTACAGTGTCAGTCTCTTCAGCTAAATACAGTATCACGCTCATGAAGCTAAGAAGATTGTTCAGATGACCCCTGACTTTCATGTCAGACGAGAGAAGAGAAAATATAACTCTTACTGTAAAAGAAAACAAAATCTATAACAAACAGCACATTTTTCGAACTGTATCGGCCTTCAAAAGATGACTTATTATTCATTATGATGCAGAATAGATTTGTTTCTTACTAGAACATACAAAGAAACCACATCTTAAACAGTCATGAAAATGTTTAGTGAGTGTTTGTGCAGTTTTTATTATGTAACACTTTAAAACTGACAGGGCGTCTTTAAAGTGTGACCATCAGCTCATTACAAGCCATTTTAATCATTTTTTTAACCAAGGCTTAAGGTAAGAAGCTTCACATGACGCCCCAAAGTATTATAACAGGAAGAAGGAGTCGTAAACAGTACAAAGATTTAAATTTCTTCAAGAATTGTGTTGTTCTATATGAAACTATGTACGCTCTGTACAAATAAAGTTATCATTGTGCTACTGAAGTCTGTATGGATTATTGAGTCTTTTCCTGAATCAAAAATAAAGGCTGAAATGCTAGTATTGTGACAGCACTGATTATAAAATGGCGTCTACACCCCTGAATAACAGCATATGAGTAAAAGGCCACTGTCCAGAGCACATGCCGCCTCAGGCCCACTTCTACAAGATTGAATAGTCTGTGCAATATCCAAGTTGAAAGCATAAAGATGAATTTAGCCCATAGGTTTGCATGAATATTGGCTAAAAAGGTTACATGATTTCCCATCCAGATGTTACGAGTGGGCACTGAACTTTTTTCCACGACTGCTACAATAAATGGCGGTATCTAAAGTTGCTGTCTTCAATCTGTAAATTCAATGGCCTATAAAGCTTACAATAAAATGTGCGTGTTCTTACGCGTGGAGCAGAGATCAACATAAAGGCTGAACTAGCTCAGGGAGAAAGCACGGCTGCGCTGATCAATACTATTAAATTGGTTCTCTATGATGCATGAAGCAAATTAATGTGCAGAAGGCAAACATGTCCTGGGAGTCGGCTTTGCTGCATCGCGCGGGGCAGTAAAATGTAACGAACTTGGAGAGTCAAACCCAGATAAAAGCGGCTTTATTCTCCTTGAGGTCTGCTAATGATGTTCTCTTGGAGGCGATACAATTGGCAAATGATTATTGATCCGCACACGAGACCGGCTCGGCTCCTCGTTCTCGTCCGCGCGTGTTCTAATTACTCTGATAATTGCACATGAATCCAACAACGGCGTGGGGTTGAGTCCACTGTGCGCGCACGGACGTATTCATGCGCGTAGACGGCACAGCTTTTCATTTTTTTGTTCTTTTTTTTTCAAATTTCATCACCTTTGTCTGCGGCTGCGAGAGGTGAGAAGTGAGAGAGCGTAATCCCCTCAACTGCTATACAAAATGACCTGAAAAGAAAGACAAAGAGGCCGCATTAAGTCTTAATATGGGCAGCCTTGGGCCAAACTAATAAAGGCACAATTGAATCAGCTCTAAATAAATGATGGCGCTGTAGTTTAATAACATATCATTTCTCTTACTGACAGCACTGGGCCTGACACGGCTCTACGTCTTCATAATCGCAGGTTCAGTGTGAAGGGCGTTTCGAGGGACACACAGTGCGTCTGAGTTTCCTCATTGGCCCAACTCTCTATTTTGTAACCACAGAGCTTTACGCACGCACCGGCTCCACCGCGTGGCCGAAGAAAGTAACGCATCCAGAGGTACACTTTAAAAAAGGAATTTAATAGGAACATTTTCTTCTTGAATTCCGACACATCTTTCTTACGGAACAGAAGAATTTGTAAACTGTGAAATCACTGTCTCACAAAGCTTAACAAAAACTATTGTCGTGCATTCATGAAAATAAAAACACGTAGACATCCTGTAACGTCATTTTAACAGCTGTTAAGTGCTGTCCTAGTGTCCATTCAATCATAGGCATAAAGCCTAACTGCTTTAGTGCAACATTCTCACTGTGTTACAGTACTGTGCAAAGGTCTTAGGCAGGTTTGGACAAAAATACATACAAATTCTTATAAAATACAAATTATTAAAACATCGAGAAGCAGATACCTCTGCCAAGTCGGTAAAATCCAGTTCTGCAATGGTAATGACAATCCTCAGTACAAGACTCAAATTCAGTGGATGATCCTCTAATTTAGTGACAAATGTTCAGTAACAGACCATGGATTTCCTCTTGTCTTTGGTCAATTTCTCAAAAGACAAAACATTTTTCTGTATATATTTGTAATATTTGTACTTCCCGCAAACAATTGCACAGTTCTGTATGTCATTAGAGGCAAAAGATCATTTGTGGATTTGAAGATTTTTTAAATAATCACAGTGATATTTTATCTGACTCTTGTTTCTAGCCTAAATATAGAAAGAGACATGTAGAAAACATGATAGGAATCATACCAATTACCAACTGACCCTCAAACTATAAAAATGTTGCTTCAAAGTCGATCTGTAAACTATGGCACTGTTTTGCCAAATCCATATAAAATAGACACAGGTTTGGGATTAGATGAACAGTCAAAGACAAATAAATACAATGGAGCAAACATTCATTTGTGAGTTGATTTACTTTGAGAATGTGAATGAGCAGTACGTATCATTCATACAAAATGTATATTACTTTGAAGAAATGTGCAAACAAAGCTTTTGAACAAAAGATGCCATCACATGCTCTTTGATGCTGGCATTTGTAAAAATATACAGATAGAAATATATACACACGTCTACATACTCACTGTGGGCATTAGCAAGGGGCTGCTTGCATAGTTCAGTGCATGCATAAGCCGTTTGTCATGCAACAATATATTTTATGAATGAGGATGTCTCTTCTTGGTACAGTCACTGTTTGTGTTCTTGTACTACTGCAAGCTCGACATGTGCACAGCTGAGGTCACATGTGCAAACAGAGGATGGGCGGGCCACACCATAATGTCCTGTACATGTATGGTGTTTCAACACGACAAGCATGTATGAAGATGGACACGGTGACAGCATTGTGAGGACTTTAAATGTACATTCATATAACAGTGGTGAGTTCAAATGAAAATAAAAAATACACCACATTATCAAAATGTAGCTTTTATTTAGTTTTCTAGCTAAATCAGATTCATTTATTGTAAATTCAATCTGGTGCATACTTCAATGACAACATGACTAGCTCACCGTATTGGTCAGTTTAGCCTTAAACGATTAGTTTAGATGACTAAATAACCAAATAACTTAAACGTAACCACAATTATATCCATTATGTGATGCAGTAATGGATATAATTCTGCGAGAAAGCTGTCATTGTGTCCATCTTTTTATACAAGCCATGTGTTTGGCATAAACGTCCCAACAGAATGCGAGTGCTTGGTGAGTGTTGTGTCTCTGTACATAACCCTGTTCATCTGAGAGGAATGGGACAGGTGTGGCAGTCAGGAGATCCATCTCCCATGTCCCGTGTGGAATCAGCAGAGCAGGGGCTGAAGTGTCTATGAGGTTAACAGATCTTTACTCAAAGAAAACACAGACATTTAGGAGCTCTCTCCACACACATTACGGACACCAAAGACATGGTCACCTCCTGCACTTCTCTCTCCTGTCTCCTTTATCATTTGGCTGATTAAAAATACTTTAAAGGCTCTTGCACAATGACTACATCAAGGAGCAATGTAAACAGCAGTTTGGGTTAAATAGGCTTAATTGTGGTTTACTTTAAATTACATTTTAGTGCTTAATAAATATTAAAATTTAATATAAATTTATAACCTGCAGTTATACAATTCAGATTAAATACTATGATTATCTGAGGCACTGACGTTGATATAACGCTCTGAATCCTGACGGTGAGCGATATACAAGTAGATTTTTGGATAAATTCTCTGCATCAGCATGTTAGGAATTGCCAGTAAACTTTTGGTGACTCAGTAGTCCTTCTTTCCATCTTGTGCAAAGTCACTTTAAAACTCACCGCCTACTGAGATGGTTTTCTCCCAGCTATGCTACAGACAGAACAAGGCAATCATGTCAATACATGTGCAGTCCATGCTTATGTACAATACATTAGTATAATTCATTTTCCTCATAACCATAATCCATACAAAGTGCTTTGTTAAAATCCATTCCTGTATAACTGTAGCTCTATGAAGAGAAGTTTCTGGTTGAACATGGCAGCTGGTGTTCTGTAACCATGAGGATGTTTCACGATGTCCCATAGAGGAACACACTAGAGCTGCCCAGAAGAGACCGCCCACAGGACATTATTTGGACCTCTGGCTACTCTGTGTGGAGCTGATAGGAATCTTCCTGGTCTGCATTGTTTTTTTGCTTGGCTCCTTTTTGTTCTCCTTAGCAGAGGCCTGCGTGGTAGATTCAGCCCCAGAGGTTTTTGATTTTGTGGATGCTAACGACGGCGGTTTAGCTGCTGTAGAGGTCTTTGACAATTCCTTGTCTTTGGCCTGATTAAGTGGAACGTCAGAGGGTTTTTTTGTAGCTCCTTGAACGTCTTTCCCCTCCCCGACTCCATCCTCTTGATTCCCTTTGGACTCTGCTTTCCCTGCGCGTGCCTCTTTCGGCCTCAGGGCAGTTTTGAAAAAGGACAAAGCCTTATCCTCCGTCTTACTGTTCCTGCGTGCCCGGGCTGGTGCTGCTGCACTTGCCGTTGAAACCCCTACACTGGAGGACCTCAGACTGGTCATGGAGGAGCTACTGCTGGAGCTTCTACCCACTCCCCGGTGCTCTGCAGTGGGCCTGGTTGGTCTGCCTTCTGCCTTACTTGCACCTCCAGACCTGGATGATGGAGGCCCCGCATGGCTCACTTTCCTTTCAGAAGCAGCAGATGTCCGAGGAGATTCCCGGCTCGCACTCCGGTCTGCTGCTTTAGTCCTTGCTGATGCAGAGGTCCGATCTGCTCCGGTTCTGGGTGATGGCCTACGTTGAGCGTGAGAGCTCTGAGAACCCGGAGAAGCACTTTTCCGCTGTTGAGAATCGGCGTGTAGAGAATCCTGGGTCTGGGGAGAACCTCTTTTGGATGGGGTTGCTGCCCTTGAGGAAGCAGTCTTAGCCGCTTTGGGCAAAACATCCCCCTTGTCTTTTGAGTTCGAGGGAGACGCGGTGCTCTTCTGCACTCGGGATGGTGATTTGTCTATGGCAGGGGACGCAGGAGAGAGAGAGCTGGAGGATGTTGAAGAGGTAGCCGCTCGTCTTTTAGGACTCCGTTCGTTGTCCAGTCCAGTTTTAGCAGAGCTTTTCTTGGAGAGATCCTGAGTTGCAGTTCTCTGTTTGGCCTCCTTCACGGCCGGGGTGTGGCGCGGGCTGGACTCTGCTGGACTGACTACATTGTTGTTGTCTGTAGTCTGTGTTGAGTTCCTCTGCTCTGCCTGAGCCACAGCTCTGGAATGGACCTGATCAATGAGTCTCCTGGCTCCGTGATGACAAGACAGACGATCGAGTTTAGGTGATCCACTGAAGCAGGTAATGTTGTCCGCCACCTCGCCAATCCTCTCTAGTGTGGGGGATGAGGAGTGCGATTCCAAGGAGAAACGTGAGGGAGAGTTGGAGCGGAGCTGGAGCTTAGCTGAGTGAGGCCACGACGGTTTGGTGCCGTTTTCACTGAGCGCTAAGGGGCTCGCAATGGAAGATCGAGATGAGAAGGTTTGTCGTTGCATTCCTCTGACTGCTGGTCGGCTTGATAATCCTATACACAAAAAAGGCTATTACATTACGAGCGTCAATCACAGATTTTGTTTTAGATACTTAATTCCAAAATCCTAAAAATAGAAATACAAATGTAGACAACAAGTTACCACTAATCACACAGGCATGAAATGTGTTTCTCACCATCGTCTTCACTCCTTTCACCAGTGAACTCTGCGGACTCTGACAGCGAGGCCAGAGAGGTGCGCCTGGAGGACCCAGAGGAGGCCTGGCTCGGAGGACGACTACCCATTAGCCGACTGATCCAGTGCTCACATAATGAGGAACTGGTTGACCCTACGTCAATAGTTCATAAAGTTAGACATTAATATCTAAAATTAAAATATGATAAATATTTTTTTTTTATTAAAAGTAAAGCTGGAAGAGTACCTCCCACAGAACTGTTGGCTGACCAGGAAGGAATGGTGGCCCTTCTTTGATAGAACAAGATGTAAGCAGTCTGTTTGCACACTTCCTCCTCCGGTATGGGATGGACATCACTGTCGTCAAAACAGTACCACTGCCCATCGATGGAGTTCTTACAGTGAGCTGCGTAACATACTTAGTTACTCTGTGCTCTGTGCTCGTGAACATGTGTCTGCTGTCTCACCTGTGTAGTGACCCCCCTGCATGGTGCCGTGGTGGTTACACACAGCATACAGGTCGTACAAGTAGTCCTCTGGGTCACGGCCCATGCCATAAGGTCGTCTCCATGGTGACCAGTGGGAGGGCAGGCTCCAGCTGCTCTGGCTACGCTTCACCATATGGGGTGCCATGTCCATGCCAGTGAGGGGAAACTTCACCATGTTCTGCATCTTGACACGGCGGTCCTGGTCCTGTCTGAAGCGCTTCAGGTGGAGGATGAGAATGTCCGGGAGAGTCCAGAGGCTCAGCTTTATACTGCCCTGCTGCAGCTGTTTACAGTGAGGGCAGCGCCACGCATCGTCTGGGGCAAGCTAAAACAACACTCACGCATGTAAATACAAGTGATAGTCACAAGGGTGATGTTGATGTAGTCTAGAAGTCACCTGTTCCTCTTTGGTGTAGAGCTGAAAGCACTGAGCGAGGGAGCACGTCTGAGGCTGCAGGTGCTGCTCTTTCACCTGCCGCACACTTTCAGCATCTGGGATGTACTCGTCCTCTGTTCTCTTAAACAGACTACACAAATAGTGTTACACAACCAGTGGAAAAAGTACACATAACACACTTTTAATAATGATTCAGATATGTCACTTACTAGTCTTTTGTCTCTTTGTCCCACTCAACAACGATTTTGACATGAGGTGGTCCCCCTGGGCCGCAAGACTTGAAAGCCCTGAAAAAGACAATTAACAGAGACCTACTACACTAGATTGAAATTTGAAAACATATTTCATTTTCAATAATTTCATTTCATTATTTTAATTCCTCTTTTCTTCTGGTTTCACATGTTATCGCTGCCCCCTGGTGGTGGGTCATTACCTCTCTACTGAAGGATGAATAAGTGGTTGCTCTTCTTGAGGCAAGAGATATGTAATTCCAACCACTCCAACCACTCGTAAAGTGAAGGGCCCAACCTGCAAGACAAATGTTATGTTATAAATACTACATTTGTCATGTTTCAAAGAAACATTACCTGTTACCTGTACAATGACTCCGGGCCTCATAAGATGTCTCATCTTCTCCAGGATCTCTTTCTGAAGTGTGTCCCATGTCACTGTTCGCTCCAAGTACAAAATAAAAGGATTTCCAAACCTGGAGGAGAAACAAATGACCTTTGTACTTTGCTCTATCACGTATTGTAAAACCTTATACTGATGTGGGTACAGACCTGCGCCCCTGCTGTCCAGCACAAGCTCTGTTGCACACCAGCAGAACTATCTTCTCGGCCTGCCCACTGTTCTTGTTGGGGCTCGGAGGGGGGCTTGGAGGAGGCTCTTGAATCTGCGTGGAGATCCGGTTATTATCTGTGCCGTACTTCAAATTGTTCTGATTGAGATTAGCATGTGGACTTCCTGTTGGACACACAAAACACACAGAATGAGGCATTTTTCAGCTTAGTGAGGGAATAAGCAATAGCAATTGTCAGTGCATTTGTGATTGAATAAAGGCTGCTAATGGTGTAATGGCCTTGAGATTAGTTGATTTGAGGGGGATAAACAGGATGCTCTACCGCCTCTCTTGGAGCGGATCTGGTCTGGTCTAAAGAGCTCTGGGGTCTCAAAGGCAAAGATGGAGTCGCTTTCTTGAATGATCTCCAGGTCATCGTCATCGTCACAGAACGAGCGGTGGAATCCATCATAGTACATTTCAGTCAGGACAATCTGGAACAAGCATAAATATGATTAAAATACACATGTGCCTTATAACCTGGGAGGTGAACAAGATCAAAGATTCAATCATTCAAAGGGAACTACAGTTTGAAGGCGCATATTGAGGGGTGGGGCATATAGGACATTAGCTTTTATTCTAATGGTAAATGCTAATCCCAGCGGTAAATAAAATGACAAAATGGTAACATTACACTAGTTTGTATTTGACCAGGCCGAGTTTACGTTCTGGTTTATGGTTATATGTATGACTGGGTTGATCCACATGAAACAAAAATTGGCACAAAGTTTAAAGTCTATATCAGCATAAGTAAACAGAAGTATCATTATTCTTTTCACAACACTGCAGAAAGTAGTTACTTTTTCAACACCAAAAACACTTAACAGAAAGGACTTTATGTTAATATGATAAGTTTGTGACAAAACAAAACAAAACAAAACAAAACAAAACAGCAAAATTTGTGCGTCAAAAATGTTGATATTTATTCCAAAAATAGTGACTCTCCCATTGAGTTATATTAGCAACTGCCCTGCAACTGATATTATAACATCAATTCCCGGTTTATTCAAGTGTTGATGATGGAATGATGGAAAATAAGGGCTGTTGCCATAGCGATGAACAATTTAAAACTTTATTCTTAAATCTTTTAAATTGAAAAAGTCCACAAAATGTTGCCTTTAACCCACACACAACATTTGAGGACCTTTGACAAAGATAATGTTTTATTTTGACTTTGACTTAAATGTCCATAGACAAGACAATAGATAAGACAATGTAAACAATGTAGCTTCTGGTCACTACTGGTCGATACAGTTATCACTTTATTCACTTTATTACAGAAGCTGCTGCAGGAGCTGCCATTAATTCCTGCTGCCAATCTCTACAGAAAATAAGTTGTATGCACACTACAACACCATGAGAAACGCCGAGAAAGACAGTGTAGTGTTGATTTGTTGGTGCTCATGAAAGAGTAACATTTTATTTTATATCATATTTCTACAGTTTTCCACTTAAAGTGCATATGACAGGTTTTTATGATTTTCTAATTTCAACTTTATTTGGTGTATTAATACCTATTGTACATTTAGATTAACGTTTTATGCCAATTAAGTAGCCGTTTGTGGAGAAAAGTGGAAAAATCTGTTAAAGGAGTAAGTAGAAACATACAGCATCAGCATCACACTAGGTAGACTAATTCCAACCAAAGATTATGCATAATTTGCACAAAATAAACACGTTTTTTTTTTTTTACCAAGCCAGTTGTAAATCAGGACATTTTATTAATTTATTCCTTTTTATACACCCTCCTATAAAACTATCAAGCTGCTGGACAAGGCTGTAACCCTCTTAGTTACAGTCAAAGCAAACATTCTGGGATGAATTAGAGTCTGTTTTTACGCCAAAAGCACAAATAAAAAAATACACAAAAATTCTGAAAAGGACTTTAATATGGATATGCCTGGACCTTTTTACTTTATTATAAGTCCCTAAAACAAATTTTTAGCAAAATTAACTTCAGCTTTGAAAGGGCAATTGTCAAAACTCACTAAAAGCCCAAAAGTGTTAATCAGGCAAAATCTACACACGCCAGCTTTACTTCTTCATATATTTAACAAAGAAACTTTAGGCAGACTTTAAATTTTGTTTTTTCTCTTTGCAGAGCTTGTTTCCACTTGTAATCAGAGTAAATCAGACATGAGAGGCCAAACCTTCAAAACTTCTCAGCGTCACAAACAGTCCAGACAACAGTTTGTGCTCCAAAGGATTCAGAAATAAGGCAGACATTTTAGGAAACACAGGCCCGAATCATAACTATTTAAACATTTAATCAACAAAATAAACATATTCGCACATGTCAAATTACATTTTCAGTTAAATTTTGTGACATTGTGTGAGTTTTGGCCCAATGTACAGTGAGTTTGCAAAGTAATTTCTTAGTGTGATGTCATCATTTACAACCTGGAAGTAAAATTAGAAAACTAAAACAACTGAGACAAAATTTGTAATTTTAGCTAATTAAAAATGTGTATCTTACCAGCATTTTAATTAAATCAGTAGCCTAACCTGCCATAGGAACTGCTCAACTGGAAATGCAATCATCAGTGCAAACCCGTAGCAGAAAGAGGCAAAAGTGGGCAGGGTGGAGTGACATTTTAAAATCTGTGCTCTGTTGGTGCCGTGCACGTTTGACACAAGGACAACGCTGCCGAGTTTGAAAGATCTCACCTGTTGAGATGGGATTTTGGTCTCTTGAGCCACCGCCTGCCTGAGCCTGGCCACAGTGCCGGACAGAGGAACGGCCACCCCGACCCTCATGCAGTTGGAGCACTTTCCCTGGTACACCACTGTCACATACAGGGGCCTGCGTGTCACAAGAAATCACATTAATTGGCTGTTTTTGAGGCTGAAGTTTCAAACACGGGCCTGATTTCTAATTTTAGCTCCAGCTGTCAAAACCGCACTGGGTTTGTTTGTGCCAGAGTTGACGCGTTTCTTAATGTTGAGTTCGGCTGTGAAAATATTGATTATGCTTTGTGTTGTTGAGCTGGTTGCTTACCGAGTGTGAGGTACGGGGATTGGCAGTGAGATGCAGAGGAAAGGATCAAAGGTGTTGCTCTGTTTCTGGCAGTGAGGGCAAGTCAGTGACGACCTGCGCAGACGAGATGACAGGAGAATAATGAACAGTAACACAGCTCTCACACGAGGAAAGCAGGGAATAAACAATATGAGGCATGTACTGTGTATTTTTAGGGCTGTTTTTAGATCATGTGTCACATTTAACAAGATTGACACGTTTTTATTTTTGCGATTCATAATTGAGTTGATTCTGATTGTTTAGGTTTAGAACACTTATTATGTTGAACCTGGCATTTATTTTCTTCTTTGGCTGTGTGTGTTTGAGTACCTTTTGGTTGCTACTGTATATTACTCTGGTTTTCTGAACAACGTCACGCAATACTATTTCATTTTCCTTTTGCCACAAATGTATGTGTCCTTTTTAGGGTTGTCAAAAGTATCGAAAATCAGATTGATTTCAGATAGATACTAATCTGAACTCACAACTAGTAAGACCACAAGGTAACATAAAAAGTTCTAATAGTTTGAGATTTAATTCCTTAGAATGCAAATCGAGTTGGAAATTTTAGTATCGTGACACTAGTCCTTCAGTGTTTAAACATGTTTTATTTCTTTAAACTACACAAAATAAATAATTAAATCCAAATTCTCTCCTCAAGTTATAATTTTAATTTAATTTTATACTGAAACAAAAATTAACTTAAACTAAGCTTGTTTATACAATTTTATGGCAGTGTTTCCCAACAAGGAGAACTTGGAATGATTTCAGATTCTAATGAAGGTAAAATCATTACAGCTTTGAATAAATGGTAGTGAATGTTACATCCTTAACAGCATTTTGGAGGATTTTGGACATCAATATAATTAAAAGAAGGCAACGTAATTGTAATAATAACTGACAATACATCACTATATAATAATACATTTTTTTTAAAGTTAGGGGGTACTAGAGTGTGAGAAAAAGCTTAGGGGGTACTCGAGACAAAAGACTAGTAAAATAAACTACATTTGCTGTTCTGGGGCTTATCCAGGTCCATCAGCAGTATAATGGCATTTAGATAATATCATGAATGTTGTTTGAAAAAAAGAAAAAGAAAGAAAAAGTTCAGTTGTGCACTTAGGCTACACTTTTGTCACTTTTTAACAAACATTTCACATTTTTCTGATAATTAAACCTCAACAAATACACTGAAAGACATGTTTTGACACATTTCTCCAAAGGAATATAAAGATAATAATGTTTGTCATAATTGCACACACACAAACTAAAACATATCTAATACTGTAGTAGTACATTCTTGTTCCCACCTGTATTGAGCCTGAAACAGTTCCTGTACAAAAGATCCGGGTGCTGGTAGTGGAGAGCCTTCAGGAACACTTTCTTCCTCGACTGGAGGCTACAGACACAAACAGCACACACGCTTCAATTCATGGTAATAGCTGCAAGTCTAAGTATGACAGACTTTTAGAGAATATATTGACAGTGGCGAGACAAAGAGACTGACAGAGGAGAAAGAGAAACACTTGAGGGGGGATTAGCTGAAAAGCAGTTGTAACAGGAGGGTGGGCTGACTGACCTGACTGGTCTGCTTTACACTCGAGCTTCATGACATAATGTTGTTTACCTTCAGGGGCAGCCTGCTGTCAGGGTGCACTATGTTGTTGAGGTCTTCGTGCACGCGGTCCAGGAGCCAGAGCAGGAACTCCTGAGCATCGTGCTGAGAGTTCCCTCTGAACTGGAGGGCGCTCTTCGACACCACATTCTTCAGAGACAGAGAAAAAACTGATTAAGACACAAGCACTAACTATAGTGATTATTGAGACAGAAAGCACTACACAATTATTTACAAGACTTTATAGAAAGTTCAACTAGTGTATAACAATGTTCCCTCATCATTAGTGTAATTAAAGTTGTATGTTGAAATAATGTGATATTTGATTCCTTTCTTTTTTTCTTTGTAAGCAGCCATGTTTGTTTTGAAAGATGCAGGTCCCTGATTGGCTAAACCACCTGTCAGTCACACTCATCTAAACTCTAGGAGAAGAACACTGTGACCAGACTGATATTGATCTGTATTAAAAATACAGAGGTATCATTCCAGGCAAGTATTGTTCTTCAATTGAGGCTTGAGTGATCAAAAAGTTTCTGTTTTCACCTACAACCGATCTCTGCCACATGTCTGTACTTAGTTACGATTATTCACAAAATTTGGGTCATACATGTTGGGTTAAAAACACCTGAGAAAAAAGCATAAAATGTCCAAAAGATGTCCTCGTTACATCTTTTGGTTGTGTTTGTGTGATAAAAAGATGAAGAATTATTATTACTATTATTATTGCATACATTTATTTCAATGAGTTATCGTTGCCATAAAAATGTATATGATTATCCTCTGGCCTCTATATCACAATTAATTGCCAAATCTGTCCACCCCGACATCCCTACTATTAGTGTGCTCTCCGGCATTTGTCATCACTGCCCTCTCATTAAATATTCATAAGCTTTGACCACTGTGATTAGTGTGGGGTCAAAGTTCAAAAACATGCTGACGTGGCTTTTTAAATGGATGTTTCAATCTGAAGTGACAGTTACACATCTATCCTTCATAGATATGACCAGACAACAGAAGAGCCACACAGAGCCTTAAATGTTTCACAAGGTCAGAGACAAGAGGAGGACAAAGCTCTCGGGCCCGTCCCGGTCGGCCTCCTGGGACAGCGGTGCTCTTTTTCAAAGCATAAGAAAAGACCACCTCAGCAATGTGGACTAAACCTGGGGGTGACAAACCGGCCCATGTCAGTATTAGTATCAGCCGAAACAAAGCTGATGGAGGACAAAGGAAAACACTGGGCTTTAATACATTCACAATTTCTATAAAAGTTACCGTATTCTTAATAAGATGCTGTACAAATAAAGTGCTATCCTTTGCTCACAGTGATACTCATATAAGAGAACTATCAACACTGACAACATCTTCAAAAGGGTCAAATGTGCAACAAAATGAATTTGAATGTTGTATGTTTGAAATGTGTATGTACTGAGTGTGCTGGTGTTTAACTTTGTGTGATTGTTGCTGCTTTTCTCCCTTTGTCCAGTAGATATTTTGATATCGACTTGCCAATGGACTAAATATGTAAATTAGCCACGTAGGTTGAGTATTATGTGCTGTACCTTTACAAATAGACAAATAAGCAACAGAGAAACAGTTATGGTGTCTTTGGGAAGATTTAAAGTTACAGTCCTTTCACTTTTTGTAGTGTACGCAAACCTCAACCAAGACCTTTACAGGAACATTTTTAGCAAATTTCAGAGGATATGTAAAGCATTAGTTAGTGTTATCTGTAGGTCCTTAAGTCGTTTTAGTGGATTAGTCGGTCGATGGTGTCTTAGTCGACGAAGATTTGTATTAGGCGACTAATCATTTTATTTATATGAAATCATTATAGAATGATTTAAATGGCAAAAACAAGAACATATGAAGTGAGTTCACTGAAGATTTCAGAGTCTTAACGTATAAATACACTTGTTTTTGCATTAACTCCTCTACAATTGTGTTCTTTTGAGTGCAGCTTAGTTTAGATAAATGGAAAAACTTATAACTACTTACCTATAAATTTGATATATTTTTGCTACACCCCCTTTTAGTCGATTAATCGGTTGATAAGGCTGGTCTTTAGTCGACTACAGCCCTAGTTATCTGACAGAAAGCTCACCGTTAATTCTTGAAGCCAACAGTGTAAATCTGTAAACACATTGGCTCTGTTAGTTAGTTAGTTTCTCTTTGTTAGTATTACAACCCTCTTCTTCCAGTGTTTCCTTACAGAGTGAATGGTGCAAAGACTTTATGATTGTTATTTTCAGGTTAAGACTTATTTTGAGGTCTGGGAATAAACATTTGCTGAGGACAACACAATGCAAAGCAATTTAGCGTCCCACAAAGCCAAAAGTCTTCCTATAATGTTAAAATAGGGTAATGAGTTATCTGAATTGCTGGCTCTGATTTGTTTATGATTTTACTATGTTCAAGGCCCCTTTTCAGAATAAAGTAATCTATTATCAATCAGACACTTTGTTCTGAAGCAGCCAACTGAGACTGAAATAAACGCACTAAAATAGCAGCACAGTCCAAAAATAAGCAATGTTTTGTTTGGCCTTGTTGAGTTCCTGTCTATTGGTCATGAAGGACCTAATGGAAAAAATAGGTTATCAGTCAAGGGATTAGCCAAAGGACATAATGGTTTTCTATAGTTCGTTTAGACCGGTGCTGACAGTGACATGAGCGCATCACACAAGGCACGAGCAAATGCCCACTACTTAAGAGGTGTGAAGAGAAAGTGTAGTCTACAAGTATTTTTAACTTCAAGGCTGAAACTTTGTGCTTATGACCAGCTTTTCACAAACAGATGGCACAAAGGCGGAAGAATAGTGGGCCAAGGGGACACAAAATGAACAGGAATAGTGTGGAGTAGATTAAAGGCTTTAAGATTTTATGCAGAGGTTTGAAATCAAGAAGAATATGGGATTAATATTTTTATATGTTCCAGACATTGTCTATGTCTCTAACAGTGTGTTTTGTATTACTTTTTTGTAAGACCCAGGGGTAGTGACAGTTTCAAATTCTTATGGCTGAAATATGAATGACCAAACTAAGCCAGACTATAAATCAAAACAATCATCAAGCTACAATAGTCGTGATACATATCAGTAGCCTATATCTGAGAAGGGGCTGTATAGCCAAGAAGCTTATGTCACCTACATAGGATTTGTTTGTCGGTAGAAGTTTGTTCAGTGCAGAGTGCATGGTGTTGGTGAAACAAACAGGAGGAGCACATTGACATCTTACCTTGAAGTCCCTGCTGTGCTGGGGCGTGTACTCAGAGGTCCAGAGCGCTCGGACCAGGCCGGACAGCTGTTTGGTGACCTCCCCTGAGTCCTGCTGAGGCGGGCTGCCCCTCTTCTGCACCAGGACCACACCGTTGGCCTTGGGCTTGTCACTGCTGCTTGCGGTCTCACTGCCGCTGAACTGCTCCAGGGCCAGGTACTCGGCGAACAGTTCGGTGTTGCTCAGACACTGAAGGATGGCGTTCATGAAGCAGGTGTTCCCGTGGTTCTTGAGGCCCGCTACTCCCGGCACCTTGTCCCCGAAGAAGGGGAAGCCGCCACAGTCGCTGTCATCGGACGCGGCCGAGCCTCCGGTGGTGACGGGGATGAGAGCAGACTCGTCCTTCTCGTCCTGCTCGCTGTGCTCGTCCGTGCTGAAGTGAGACAGTGTGGACAGTGTCCGGAGCACTCTGTTCATGAAGCTGCCCACGGAGCGCACCGAGCTCCTCCGGAACAGCTTCTTGCTGAAGGACTTCTTCTCTTTGTTACTCACTACTTTCGACATGATGAGGCAGAGTCACAGGTCAGATCCCCTTAAATGTTAAGTCACTTGTTTTAGTTTGACACAAGGCGCGGACATATTTCTCTGTTACACAAAGGATCCCCACAAATGGGGTTCATAGCCACGAAGTGCAACACTGCGTCGGATTGCATAAACAGACGCCTCTACGGAGAGGAGAGCGACAGAGAGCGCCGTGAACACACGGGGCAGCGGCCATCCTCCCGTGCGCTCCGGGTCTGCAGGAACATCACTGTGTCAAAGCGGAGATCAGGGGATTAGGGGAGGCAAAAACATCAAACAGCGCTCACAATTAGCCATTAGAGGGGGACAGGCGGGATTCCTCATCATTTATTAAAGAAACCGCAGCTCCACCCTGTACATTGTACTGACGCCTTTACATTAGATATTGGGGTTAGAAGGATGGATGCGCCAGATCTTCCGTATGTTTTTACGCAGGGGGTCCATGCCAAAGTGTGGAGCGGAGCAGCACAGCCCGCCGCCGCTCCCTCGCCACGGCCTCACAATGAGCATCTTTCCTCCTACCTCTCTTCATGTCAAACACAATGTCCTGATGCGCAGAGTTACCGGCAGCTGCTCGCGGGCGTGTGCGCGTCTCACGGCTCTGGAGTGACGCTGAGCGTGGTGACACTGAAGGCCAGGATCTCTGTCTCCATCACACCGTTGGTTTCCTCCAGCACAGACTGCAGCCAGGCAGCAGCAGCAGGCACAGGGCGGTAACGGCTGACGTCAGCGCCAAACACGGTCCATATTGGAAGAGAGCGCGCAGGTACACACGCACTCACGTGACCCACGGCATCACGCACTCTGTGCCCATGATGCACATAAACATCCCCCAGGCCTAACAGGAGCCTACAATAACAATAAAAGCGGTTAATCGTTTAAAGCGCCACTCAAATTTAAATAAAATATCATAAAATATGATATATATATTTTAAATTATTATTATTATTATTATTTATTTATTTTGCAGTGGGATCAGAAGCATCCCGAACATGGAACAAACAAAAATGATTAGGATCAGGAAAAAGGCATCTTAACTTGAGGCTTTAGATTAAACAGATTTAGCCCATTTATTTACAACTAGTAAGAAAAAGTTGCATCACTGCATAAAGACTGAATTGTAAGATAAATTTCATTGCACCAACTGAAAATGATGCTCAGCTAATTTGATCCCATGTTCAATACATTCTTAACAACCTAATGACGTGCTCTAATTGAGCTCTTGAACGCCGGTCTGGTTGATCTCCAGCAGGTCTGGACCAGAACTCCTGAACTGTAGGACACATTAGGTGCAGCACGAGGGCCAGCTATCCAATCCCTTCATCCTCCAGCAACTGTTACACTGTTTGTTTTTTAACAGGAGGAACTTGGTACCCACAGTTCCTTCATCGTGCCACAGCGGATTCAAGGATTTAGAACAGACAGGGTCCCAGTGACAAACCTGCCATTTCTGGTGTTGGCACATGGCTTTACAGTGCATCAGGCACACAGATCATCCTGAAGGAGTTTGTTTCTGATTGTTTGGCCAGACACACTCAGTGGTCAGAGGGCCACTTTGTAGAGCTCTGGTAGTACTAATCCTCTTCCTCCTTGCACAAGGGAGCAAAGGTCCTGTTGATGGGTGATGGACCTTCTATAAAACCTCCTCCATGCTTTGGGGACTGTGCAGAGACACAGCAAACTGTCTGACAATGACACGTATTGAGTTCAACTGCCTGTTCCACCTTTGCAGGGCCCAGGTATCATCTAATAATTGTAAATGTAATTGTAATTAAGATTAATATAAAATGGACATATGTATTCACATAAGTTTGTTCCTTTGCACTGTAGTCTTTTCATTGTAAGGGTGTGATATTATTTGTAGTAGTCAGTCATATGCCTTTTTAACCATATTATGTAATTCACAGGTTGTCATTATTTAATACATACTTATACATTATACACATAAGGTGGATTTATTTCTCTTCATCCAGATGCAACTAAAGAGCAATACTAAAGCTATGCAAGAGATCTGTTTATTAAAATAGTTTAAGACGGGATCTCGACCCACATATAAAAGTAACATAGTCAGCCCACTGTATCTCACACAATAGTTTACATACACATTTTTATATACTGCATAAAAATAGGAATTCACAAATGTTTACCTTCTCTTACCTTACTTTAGGCCACTTTTGTTTTATTATTAAAATATAAATTAATATCAGTACACTAGCACTACATCTTTTTAGCCTCATGTTCCTTTTAAGTTGATAGCACAGCCAAGCTTCATTAATCACCAGAAACATAATAACAAATTAGACATTAAAACATCTATTTATTCTAACAACATTCTCATAAACACCGTAGGAATCCCAAAATGTTTCAGATTGTAGTTACTTCCAGTCTGTTGCAGGTCAATAGTCGATGCCGCGGAGAGCAGCGATGGTGGAGCTGAGGCGTCTGGGCAGGAGTTTTGCAGTCTGTCTGTATTCTTCTGGTTTGGCCCTCAACAAAGTCACTATGTGCTGTAGTGTACGAGAAGGCTGCAGTCCCAAAGCGTCCATCACGTTACTCAAGTAATCTGTGAATTACAACAGTAGATGTACATTCTGGTAGTAAGAATATTAAATATTAAAAGACTTAAAATGCTACCGATATCTGTGGCCAGTTGTTTAGTGGAATGCGGACTGAGTTGGGGGATGAGCAGAATAGCGTCACAGTAAGTCTGCATGGCGGCTCGAGCAATAGATCCTAACCAGTAATCAGCAGTGTTATCCAGTTCACCAAAGTCATCCCCTGCAAGCAAAATTTACCAATGTAGAGTCAACAAGTGAGACGAGGAAAAAAAAAAAACATAGTAGTGTGTGGATAGTAACCTTGTTCTGGGGGAAAAGGCAGCTTCCCTGCATGTAGAGCCATCTCAAGAGCCGGGTCCTCTTGTGTCACAAATGGCTCCAAGTGAAGAGGTAATGACATTAAGAACTGTCCGATCTACAAGTCATAAAACACTGAGTCAAAGTGGTATCGGAAAAACACACCACTTTTTGCCAGTGCAATGTGTTACCATACATTACTATAGTATTTTCACCTATTTTTGTAATGATTTTTGTGCTAAGCGGACAAAGGCAGCAGATTATATGTGCTGACAAGAGTGATTTATTCATCATTCACTGGTTTTCCACAAACTAAAATAAGGATGACGAAGTGGAGTCGTGTAGACCTGCATACATTTGTTATGTATTCTTGTGGCGAGAGGCTGAAGGTTGGTAGATCCTCTGTGTAGCTTTCTCCTAACCCAGGCCCGTCCTGGCTCTGCACAGAAAAACAGAGAGGTCTGTTATGAAATAAGATCTTACACTTGAAGCTCTCATCCAATTTAACCACCTTTTGAATACAGGAAGCCCCATTTTGTCAGTCACAGCTCAAAATCAAATCATTGTGAAACTCAAATCCTCACCTCCATTTTTGAGACAAGGCAGAGCTGGTGTTTGATCTGCAGGAAGACTGCGTCAAAGGCCAGCTGGTTGGCCTGCTGGTTCAGTCTGGTCAACGCTGCTCTGGACTCTGCTAGAAGACTGGAGTTACCTGTGCCTTTCTCCTGCAAAACAAGCAAGAACCAAATCAAAAGAGTCACAATAAACAGGTAATAAATTGTATAAGTTTATTATATTGAAATATAAAAAAGGTAATGGGATTAAAAATGTAATTAAATTAAATGTGTATCTTATTCTTAGCAGAGTGACTTATGTATGTCTAACCCCCCCTTGTTTGGAGTTACTGCTTTACGTGACATTGATATTTGTGAATACCTTTAAATTGTACAGGACCTCCATAAGGCTGTTATACTCGGTCAAGTTTCCTCTCTGAAGGTAGTTGTACTCCTGCCAGGGGTTTTTGGTGGCACTTTTCCTCTCTGTGGAGCTGGCCTCCTGGATACCTGCCAGGCTTCGTGGGCTGTACGACTCCGACAAGTATTTACCCGCTGTGCCCAGGATCCTATGGCATGGGTTTATCATCAACTTGTAGGCAGCTACTTGAGAACTAACTGAAAAAGCATCATGTAAATTTGGGTGACGACTAGGAACAAATTTTACTCACTTGTTCGATAACTGCTGCTCAAAGGCACCACATTGTCTCAACAGCTCCCCACAGGTTGCAATAATCCTGTTGAGAAAATGATATACTGCAACTAACAAGACACTGTACAGGTAGATCCTACTATTTAATCTTGAAACAGTGGACATTCTTACAATGACCACTAGAGATTTTAACATAAAATGCCACAACAGCATTTACAAAAAAATGCTTACCGAACAGAATTTTGGAACGCTGTCCAATCTTCCTGAAAAGCACCAGAACTTGGTACATCCTCAAGTCTGCACTTCTTCCTAATTGATTGTAATGTTCTTGAGAAGTCGGACACATATCTATAATAACCCAGAGCAAGAATAAGAAATGTCCCTTTTAATTAAGCAAAGCGCTGATAGTAAACAGAAGCGACATTACTTTGTAAAAAGAGCTTTGAGTGCTTTAAGTAGTCCACACACTGCCAGTCCATCAGTCAGTTTGATGCAGCGGTCCACAGCGGCACTAGACAGACCAAACAACTTGCCTACGGAGTGGCTCATCTCCTCAACACAATCGATAACCTCCCCATGTTCCTAAAAAGTGACAGAATTAGGTCACGGTTGAAAATAACAAAAAGGGATATGAACATACCAGAGGAACTGCACTGATCTGAATGAGGAGATGATTTTCCTCCAGCTCTCCGTACTGCAGCTGATACGGCTTATAAGGATCATAGAGGGCACACACCAACTCGTTCACCTTCAGGAGGTTATTGTCACCTGTAGATTTATTTTGATTGATAATTAAGCATTTATTTTTTACCAGATAAGATCGAAAGTAGTGTCTTGGTTGTGTGCGTACCCAAGTGTGGCAGCATGGCGGCCTCCAGACTGTGTCCAAAGGTGGCTGTAGTGTGGTGCAGTTCTAGTAAAGTGTCGAGGCGCTGGTCCTGTGCGGCTCGCTCCATGACTGAGCTAAGACACACGGAGATGGATGGCACCATGGCCCCCAGAGTCTGAATGAGCAACACGGTCACCACCTCATAAGGATTCCGAAAAATCTACAACAAAAACATGGGCAAACAGATTCTTTTAGCAAATACAAACTTGTGTTTTTATTCATTATTAGTATTATAGTATTATAGTATTATTACCTGGATGGTCCATTGAAGCTGAGAATGCCATGTGGAAAGCAATGTATCATAGAACTCAGCCAGTTGTTGGTTTAGGCTGAGTTCACTCTGAGAAATGTCCTGCCACATATTCACCAGTTGACCCTAAAAACATAATTATACATGAGTGTTGTAAATTATGAGAATAGTAAACAAATGTGGCTCGTAGAAATTACTTTGTGGCATTTGTAGTAGTAGGCAAGAAGCTGTGGCATTCTATCGATCTCAGTAAATACTTTGACAAACAACTTGGCTTGATCTATAAAGAATACGGTAACAGTTATTACAAAAATCTATTGCATTATCCATAAATGGTGAATACTCAAGATAGGCACCTATCAACATAGAGTTGAAGGTTGCAACGATCTGAGGGCTGGCCAGAGCTTCTAGTCTGTTTTTGAGAGCCTCCAAGTGGACGCACTTATCGGAGTAATCGGGTGTGTCCACCAACATGGCCAGGCTGTTCTGCATGCTGGTCAGTTTAGAAGAGATTAGCGCAAAGTCCTGGAGAGAGGGAAGCATAATTAAAATAAATCACAAGCTTTTATTTATGGGTCAATACATTTCTTGTACTTTTCTTTCTTTCTCACAACGGGAAGACAAAAACACAAACGGCACAACACATCCAAACACAGTCCTAAACATGAAGTCTGGAATAACTAACCCTCACCCAAATTGTGAGAAAAAGTCAATTTCAATTCAAAACTTAATGTTTTGAATGTCAATTATTGTTTTGGTCCAGTCCTTGAGTGTTGGCTCTGTTTGTGTACATTTGTTTATCTTGGCTTTCTTCCCTTCTGCCAGAAGTAAGCTATAAAGGTATCCATTATTTGTCTAAGGCAGGAGTTTTAAGGGCCAGATGCATAGTTCTGAAGTCAAGCGAGATGCCAATGCCGAAAGCAATCTGCAGTGCTCTATTAATCTATTAATCTCAGTCCAATATTTTTGGACAGTAGGGCAGTCAGAGTGTGCACTTTGACCTTGTACTTTTATAAACCATGCATAAGGGAAGAAGAAAAAGAGTGTTTACCTGTGTTTTAAAGGTTTCTTCGATATCTGCGCTGAGGGTGGTCCATTTGTCAGCCTCTTGTAGCGCATCTGCTGCCAACTGCATGCGCCCCTTTACTTTGTCTATCTCTACAAGCACCTGTAAAAAAACAACAACAAAAAAACAGAAACATATTTAAGGCAAAATACATGTGTTTTAGTGTAGTGCCGTGGTGTTGTTGTTGTTGGGTTACCTGCATAGACTGTGCAGTGTCCTGCTCACACTTCTTGATGTCCTCTTTGACCAGAACCATCTGCTCTTTGAGGAACGACGCCTCCTGTTTCAGAGCCTCCACGTCCCGCAGCACTCGGGGCATGTTTTGCACCGCTTGGTTACTGCTCTCTGAAAAAAGGCCATCCGGCACACATTAGGCAAATATTCTCAGCTGCTCTAAGCTACAACAAACTATCCATGGGTTTTGAAACAATGGAAAAACAGGACCGTTGCAGCACATTTCAAAGTGCAATATTCTCCTACAGGAAATAATCATGATAAATTATAATAGTGAAACTACATTATGCCAGACACAATAACCCTAAGGCAGGACAAGCTCAGTAAATAAATGTAATTTAAAAATTGTTTAAAAAAACATGAGCTGCAACAAATAAATAAATAGGCCTTGATATAGTAATTATTGTGACTTGCTTACCATTGCAATTTACAAGAAAAAAAATTATCTTTTGAATGATAAAATGTCCTCAATTGCAGGGGTAGAAAGTAACAAAGTAAAAACTAAAGTAACATTTTTAGATATCTGTACTATACTTTAGGAAATTTTACTGTGGATACTCCCCAATCGGGTCAATGCTGAAATGTACAGCCGCTTTTCAGCATTCAACTGCTGGTTGTCTAGTTGGTGCCCCCAAAACAACGTAGTCTTTGTTGACAATTGGAGTGCGTTCTGGGGAAAGCCCGGGCTCATACGCAGGGATGGCATCCATCCGACTTCGGAGGGTACATCACTTTTAGTTCGGAATTTGGCCGATAGCCTTAGTCGCCTAAAGTGACGCTCTAAATATGAGTCCCGGTGCAGAGTCTCTTCTCTGTCGCTAAGCTCTCGCGCTGTCACAGATCAAGTGTTCAGAGTCAAAGCAAATAGAGACTGTGCGTGTCCCTCGTGTAAATAACGCCAATAAGTCAGATCCAAATACAGATAATTTAGGTGTCAGACCAAATAACTTAATACAAATAATCCCTACACATGATACAAATAAACTAATAAATAAGCATGTAAAATGTGGATTGCTAAACATTAGGTCAATTTCCTCCAAATCACTTTTAGTTAATGAATTAATTAACGATTATAATATTGATCTTTTATCTTTAACTGAAACTTGGCTTCAACAAGATGATTATGTCAGATTAAATGAGGCCACCCCACAGAGTCATGTTAACTTTCAAGCTGCCAGGAGCTCAGGCCGAGGGAGGTGGGGTGGCAGTAATCTCACATTCTAGTTTACTCCTGAGTCCTAAAATTAACAAAATTAATAATGAGTCTTCCTCATTTGAAAGCCTTATCCTATCAATCACCTGCCCAAACTGGAGAAACCAAAAAGCTGTTCTGTTCATAATAATCTATCGACCTCCTGGTCCTTATTCATTGTTCTTAACAGAATTCTTTGACTTCCTATCAAATTTAGTATTAGACTGGGAAAATATCGTGGTGGTTGGGGATTTCAACATTCATGTGAATGAAAATAATTGCCTCAGTAATGCCTTTAGCGCTTTATTAGACAGCATTGGTTTCACTCAAAATGTAAATGAACCAACCCACAGTCACCAGCACACTCTGGACCTGGTTCTAACTTATGGAATAGAGATTAGTGACCTAATGTCTTCCCCAAAACCCAATAATGTCAGATCACTTCCTAATTACCTTTCAGTTTATTCTTAAGGACTATCCAGCTCCTCAGACTAAAACTATAATGAAAAGGACAATATCTGAAAAATCTATTCTAAAGTTCAGAGAAAATAATAGAACCAATATTTAATATTATGTCATGTGATCCTGTAGATTTCAGCGCCAGTCCCAGTGCTATTGATAACTCTGTTGACTCAATGGTCAACTCTCTAAAATCTGCTCTTGATGTTGCAGCTCCACTTAAACAGAAAGTAATCAGGCCAAAACAGAGCCTCCCCTGGTACAATGAAGAACTACGTTCTCACAAACAAAGGGTAAGAAAACTAGAGAGATCCTTATGCCGGCTCCCACACAGAAGAATCCCTGAAAGAAATGGAAAACTTGCCTTCTGTCTTATAAGCAGGCTCTGCGTGAAGGCTCAAACCAGATATTATTCAAATTTAATAGAAGTAAATAAAAATAACTCTAGATTTCTCTTCAGCACTGTAGCCAGGCTGACAAACTGTCACAACGCAGTAGAACCCTCAATACCAGTTACTCTAAGCTGCAATGACTTCCTTCTATTCTTTAACAGCAAAATCACAACTATTAGAGATAAACTAAATGCAATTACTCCCACTATTAGTACTGAGCAAGCCCAGACTGCAAAGCTAGTGTCCCATACAAAATCCTTCAGTAATACTAGATAGGTTCACTGCTGTTGATCAGGCAGAGATAACTTCAGTCATTATGTCCTCCAAAACATCAACTTGTATTTTAGACCCAATCCCAAGTAGACTCCTCAAAGAAATTCTCCCCCTAATTATAAATCCCATTCTTAATATAATAAATACTTCACTAGAAAGCGGTTATGTCCCTCAGTCCTTCAAATATGCAGTGGTTAAACCACTTTTGAAAAAGCCTAATCTAGACCCCGACATACTGGCAAACTATAGACCTATTTCCAATCTGCCCTTTGTCTCTAAAATCCTTGAAAGAATTGTGATTAAACAGCTTTGTCGCCACCTGCAGGACAATAATTTATTTGAAGTTTTTCAGTCAGGGTTCCGTGCATACCACAGCACTGAAACTGCACTAGTTAAAGTCACAAATGATCTGTTATTAGCTGCTGATGATGGACAGGTCTCAATCCTGGTTCTGTTGGACCTCAGCGCAGCGTTTGACACCATCGACCACAACATTCTACTGCAGAGGTTAGAATGTGATGTAGGTGTCAGTGGAACAGCCCTTAGCTGGTTTAAATCCTATCTATCTGATAGTACCAGTTTGTTAATGTAAACCAGAGATCTTCCCTATGTTCTAAAGTAACCTACGATTGTGCACGCAGGGAGTTCAGTACTCGGTCCAGTTCTGTTCACTCTTTATATGCTGCCCTTAGGTATGATCATCAGAAAGCATGGCATTAACTTCCACTGCTATGCAGATGACACTCAGCTGTATTTATCAATGAAACCTGATCAGACGATCAACTAGACAGACTTAGTGCCTGCGTGAAAGACATAAAAACTTGGATGACTCTTAATTATCTGCTCCTTAACCCTGAAAAAACCGAGGTCATTCTGCTGGGCCCTAAGCACCTGCAGGAGACTCCTTATCTGACCAGATAGTTTCTCTGGACAATATCACTGTAGCCCCCAGCTCTACTGTAAGAAACCTTGGGGTCCTATTTGACCAAGATCTCTCGTTCAAAGCTCATATAAATCAAGCCTGTAAAAACAGCCTACTTTCATTTATGTAACATAGCCAACAATAGAAAAATCAAGACCAGAGACGATGACGAAAAACTCATCCATGCATTTGTCACATCCAGATTAGACTATTGTAACGCTCTGCTTACAGCGTGTCCTAAAAAGCTCTATAAGAAGCTTTCAACTGGTTCAAATGCAGCAGCAAGATTATTAACAGGTACTAGAAAAAGAGATCATATTTCACCAGTGTTGGAGTCTCTTCACTGGCTTCCTGTTGAGTTTAGAATCAAATTTAAAATCCTCCTCCTGACTTATAAAGCTTTAAACAATATGGCCCCATCCTACCTCAAAGATGCAATAGTAGCGTACCATCCAAACAGAGCTCTTCGTTCTCAAAATGCTGGACTATTGTTAGTCCCCAGAGTCTCTAAAAGCACAGTAGGAGGTCGAGCATTTAGCTACCAAGCTCTATGTTATGGAACCAGCTCCTGTTCATGTAAAAGAGGCCGACACAGTCTCTACATTTAAGACCAGGCTCAAAACGTTCCTCTTTGAAATAGCTTATGGTCAGGCCAGTTAGAACAGAAATAAAAACCTACAGTTTTAGCTATGCTGCCCTTGGAGCAATTCTGCTGGGGGAAGTATGGCAGCTTGAACACTATCCTCTGGTTCTTCCTACTTTACCTATCAACAATATTTAATATTACTTCAACTGTAGTCTGTTCATTGCTGTTCACATGTTTCTCTTTCTCTCCACTTCCCCCGAGGAGTGGAGACTGTTTTCAGACACTGCGGCGGCTGCTCAGTGACGACCCCCACCCCACCTGTCTGGACGATCTATGCGCCACCCGCCTGGACAGCTGGATTAGCCACACCTCGTCTGCCTGGACGAACTCCTTCTACTTTAGATGAACTGTTCCTCATCTCCTGCTGGAGGATCTCTCTACACTGGTGGACTGCTCCTCGTCCGCCTGGAGGAACTCTTTAAAGCCACCTCCCTCTTGAGTGGTTCTGGCTCCACAGTCCAAGTGGATGCGTCAGTCCTAGTTAATCTGCAGCCTGTCCGTCCGTGGGAGTAGGATCTCTCCTTCACTGTGGTTCTCCCCGAGGTTTCTACTTTTTCCCATGGGGTTTTGTAGTTTTTCCTCGCCGCGAAGGAGGGTCAAAGGACAGGGGCATTCTGGGACAGTTATCTGAACTGCTTTTACCTGTGGCCCATCGAGGCAACTGTTGTTGTGATTTTGGGCATTATAAAAATAAATTGATTTGATTTGATTTGATTTTTACTTTAACTACATTTGAGAGCAGGTATCTGTACTTTCTAATCCACTACATAAAAAAAACAAAACAATAATAATTAAAAAAAAGAAAATTAAAAAAAGAAAAGTAAAGTACTTTTGATTTTGAGAATGCCTGAAATGGGTGAGGGGTTATTTTATAACACACATTCATAGTTTCCATTAACATCCCAACACATTCAGATAAACAAATAAAAGAGCTAGAAAACCAGATCATTTCTTTTGATGCTGTAATATTTTTCAAAATATGTCTGAAATACCTAAGATATAAGTACATTCGAGTAACTCAAAACTTAAGTAGATCTTTTTCATGGCATACTTTTACTTTAGTATTTTATTTACTCCTGCATCTGTAAGTTTACTTAAATAACACAAAACTTCCTCCACCACTGTCAAAATGTTGCCTATGACAATAAGTTGATGTTTAGCTATGCATAGTCTACAATGTACGCATAAAATGTGATAAACTGTGTAAAAATGTACATAGATCCGTTAAGGACTGACCCTCAATGGCATTGTTGACTTCCTGGATGAACAGCTGTAGCTTCATGACGAGTGTAGCTGCGTGCGTGTCCGCCTTACCCGGTGCGTCCTTCTGCACCACTTTGAAAGCGCCATTCACCCAGTCCTTCACGTCAAAGTCATCGTCCAGAAACTTGGAGAAATCCATTTGAGCAGCCTCTTGTCCCTGACACGAGTTTCTAAACAGCTATTCACCAGTCATCTGTCAAAGACTCATCGCTAACAGAAGCTAGCTTTTGCCAAAGAGGGGCTTAGAGACGAATATAAAATATATCGCCCAGGAAAATGAAATGATCATGATCACCAAATACAGCTCCAGCAAAGCGACGGCTTCCTCCAGAGTTAATTGTGAACCAGAACAGCATTAAAAGAAGACAGAGCCACCCATTTATCCAGGGTTTGAAGCTGACGCTTGACAACAACTTCCTGCTTGTGCTTCTCTATTTGCGCCCCCCGGAAACAACGCTCATCATTTAGTTCCTTTAAAACTTTGTTTTTGACATCACTTAACCAAATTACATAGTGTTGCATTGTGAATTAAAACAGTCATGGCATTTCTTCATTATTTTAGTTTAAGAGTGTGAAACATTTTTTTAAAGGTACTGTGTTACACATAAATATGTCCGTGTGGAAAATAGTGGTTGATTATTGCACATTATAACCATGGATCTATAAAAAAGAATTATTA